>CM024714.1:24827307-25235945 GCA_014182895.1 Angophora floribunda
TTGGCATGACATGTTGTATTTGTATTTGTATTTTTTAATTTTTATTTTATTTTCTCATGGTAGCAAAAGAAAAAAAGAAAAAAGAAGTCGCTGGTATTTTTGTTTTCCCCGTCGTCGACCCGACCAAAGGAGCACAGCCAAAGAAGACTCCCCGAAAGCTCCACCTACCATCACCAAACGGCCGGCGAACCCGCGGAGAACCCACCGGTGACGGGACCCCGTACGGTGCCCCCCAATCAGGTCTCGCCACCTCAGGCCACCCGACCCCGCCTCTCCACCACGTGTCCCCCCCCGCCGTCCCGCGTTACCGTCGCCGTCAGCCGAACGCGCCCCCTTCTTCTCCCCTCCCTCTCTCCGTCAACCGTTAATTGCGCTGAGAAAAACCCCCCACACGGGAACGCTCCCTCTCTTTCTCCTTTCTCTCTCTCTCTCTCGCTCGCTCGCGAGTTGTTCCGCTGATCTTTTATTGGTCGCGCTTCGTGCTTTAACCTGCGCACCCTCCCGGCGCACGGTAGCAGGCCCAGGCCCTCCCATGGAAGACGATGACGAGATCCGGTCGCCGCCGACTCCCGGCCCCCCCAGCGCGTCGACCTCCCCGTCCCCTTCCCCGTCTCCGCCGCGCGGCGGCGCCGCCAACGGCCGCATAACGGTGTCGGTCCCCCCCGCCACCGGCTCCGGCGCCGACGCGACGGTCCCCCGGCGCAGCCGCAGCCTCAGCCGCAGCTCCCTCAGAACAGCCTCGCCCTGGCCCTCCCGATCCAGCACCTGAGGTCAGGCGTCGGCGGCGGGGGCGGCGGGGGAGGAGGGCGCGAGGACTGCTGGAGCGAAGGGGCGACGGCGGTGCTGATCGACGCCTGGGGAGAGCGGTATCTGGAGCTGAGCAGGGGGAATCTGAAGCAGAAGCACTGGAAGGAAGTCGCCGACGTGGTGAGCGGCAGAGACGACTATATGAAGCCGCCGAAGAGCGACATCCAGTGCAAGAACAGGATCGACACGGTGAAGAAGAAGTACAAGCTCGAGAAGACGAAGATCGCCGCCGGCGCGGGCCCGAGCAAGTGGAGGTTCTTCGACAAATTGGATCAGCTGGTCGGACCATCCGTGAAGTACACCTCCCCTGCGGCCGCCGCCGCCGCGGCGACTCCGAGCCCCGTGCGGACGCTGAAAGATGTTCCGGTAGGTATCCCGGTCGGAATCAGGTCGTCGGTCGGCAGTCAACACAAGGATCAGCGATCGTCACAATCGCAGCAGCAGCACAAGCAAGGGCAGCAGCAGCAGCCGCGAGGCGGCCAGAAGATGCAGATCCGGAAGCGGAGGAAGGCGGAGTCGGAGTCGGAGCCGGAGTTCTCCGACAACGACGGCTCCTCCACCGACAGCCTTCCGCCGGAGATTCGCCGCCCTAAGAGGCCGAAACTCGGGAGAGGGGTGAATCTGAACGAGGCGGGAGCGAGGCCGGCGAAGCAGAAGGCGGGGAGCGGGTTGGGGAGCTCCATCGGGGACCTGACCCGCGCGATCGCGAGCTTCGGGGAGGTGTACGAGCAGACGGAGAGCGCCAAGCTGCAGCAGGTGGTGGAGATGGAGAAGCAGCGGATGAAGTTCGCCAAGGAGCTGGAGCTGCAGAGGATGCAGTTCTTCATGAAGACCCAGGTGGAGATCTCCCAGATGAGGCCCCATTCCGGGAAGAAGGTTGGGGTCGGCGGCGGGGACGGCGGCAGAGGCGGCGGCAGCGGCGGCGGAGGGAGTGGTGGGAATCACCAGCGCAGGAGCGACGGTGGCGACCACAACAACAACAGTGATGATAGTAACTAGGATTTTTCAACTGTAAGTGTTAGAAATTTATGTAGAGTTTTCTAGGGAAATCTCTGATTCATATGGTGCAGAAGGAGAAGACTTTAGCAGTAAAGGTTGGGTTTCTTGGGGGGTGTCATTGTTGCTCTGTAATCTTGAATTGGGCTTTTGTCAAATGTGATAATCCAAGGCATAAATGGCCAAATCCTCTCGAATTAGAACTATTCCAAATTTCTGGGTATGTGCCAATTCTTGGCTAATCCACCCAAAAAAAAAAGAAGCTTGTGTTTTTCTATAAATAATTTATAATTTTCTTGTTGAGGAAAAATCTAATTAAGGAATGAACTCGACAGAGATTGGGTAATCACTCCTATGATGCTCTCTTGTCAAGTGTCACATGTCACATATGGGTGTGTTAGAACCGGGCAATTGCTGTAAGGCATGCGTGATTCTAAGGATCCAATTGGCCTTTCGCGTGTTGCCAAAGTTCCATCGATCCTTTTTGGATTAGACTTTCTAATGTGGCGAATATTCATTTCTAATTTTATTTAACTAAAACTAAGTTGAAAACGATTGGTTTCGCTCTTTCGTCCATTTTACGTTGTATTCGCATAAAACCCAATATGAGTTTGGATTTTTCTTGAATCTTATTTAAAAACATCAAAGAGTGTCTTGATGCGGTTATCGTGAATCCTTATTTGCACCTTTTAGTGGGGCTACTATTGCTCGATGGCAGCGGTGGCCTATGAGACTTAGAGGATTGGAAAGCTTGGGATTATTAGATGAGTCAATATTACCAAGAACCTGAAATTAGTATATATGCGATAAATTTATTCTAAATTATTTTTTTTGAGTATTAAAAATCTCAAATTGATATATTTGTGCTTAAATTTACCCTTTGTTGATTTATGTTAAATTGTATAAATACCACAAAAATTATAGATTGATATACTTGCGACAAATAGAGTAAAATCAAACCGATACATTCATCAACTTATGTGTCACGGTAAAATTTAATATAAACTAACGAAGGATAAATTTATTAAAAGTATTAATTTGACATTATCAATTTGGGTTGAGGTTTTCGTGGTATTAACTCTTATTAGATAAAGCATTAGTGCGAAAACAAGGTCTAAAATCTATTCTAATCCAACAAAAAAAAAAGGGAAAATAACACAAAAGATTAATGAACTTTGACTTAATGTGTAATGTGGCCATTTGAACTTTTAATTTATTCAATATGGTCATTGAAATTTTAATTTATTCAATGTGATTTTTGGCATATGTTCAATTTGTCCTTGAACTATGGATTACTTAAACATTTTCATATAGTTCAAAGACAAAAAATTACATTTAACATTTTTATATAATTCATGGATTATATTAAATATGTACTAAAACTCAAAAGACCATTCTTAATAAATTAAAAGTATCAATATTATATTAAACATTAGAATAAATTTTATAAATCGTATTAAATAACTTAAAAATTTAGAGATTATATCCAATTTTAGGTTAAAGTATATAAATTATTTGTGTCATGTTACCTAAGGAAAAAGGGCTACCATTTCATAGTCTCGAAATGGAAAATTTTAGAAAAAGAAAGAGGGGTTGCTGAAGATATTATGTCATGTCATGTCTCATGATTAGGTGAACTCATGATGACCTTATGGCAGATTGGCAGGTATTAGCGGTTAATGATTGGCTGCTTTGCGAGATCCCCCGTTCCACCTTCTCCGACTTGTTTGCCCTGTTACAATTTTGTAGTACTCTTTCTGTATTTTCCGAATTCATTAAGAAACATGACAACCTCGTATTTTAAGGGGAAGAATATTATGAGTACTATAATTTTCGTACGATGTTTACTTTGATGTCATAACTTTTTTTCTTACTCATTTGAGTGCCACTTTTGATTTTGTCACCAAAAAAACTGATGTGGCTTCTGATGAACAATATTTTAATATATTTATTAATTTTTTACTTTTTTTTTTCTTTAGGGTTGGCAAGACCCTTACCCTGGGCCACGAAGGCTCGAGACGGGGCTGTCGGAGCTTCGCCGACTATTGGTGAAGGTTGTCACAGCCTCACTCACGGCTGGTGAGGGTCTTGCTTGGCTAGATCCGGGTGAGGGCCGACAAGACCCTTGCCAATTGTGGGTGAGGCCACAAAGACTTTGCTTTAGTGGTCGGGTTGAGCTCCAACAGCCTCGTCCCAAGCCTTCGTTGCCTAGGGCAAGGATTCCGTGGCCAGCAAGGGTCACTGATGACCCTCGTTGGCCCTAAAGAAAAAAACAAAAAGGCAAAAAGAAAAGAGAGGTCGAAGAAGAGATGAGGAGAGAAACGATGTCGTTTTTGACTGTTGCATGAAAAGAAACGATATTGTTTTTGATTGCTACACAAAGAGAAACCACGTCGGAATTGAAAAAATCCTCGTTGAAAATCGAAAATTATTAAAAATATGAAAATCATTAAAAAAATCCACATATGACTTTTGCCCGGAAGTGGTACTTAACTGAACGATTTCATTCCAATTTGACACTCGAGTGAGCGAAAAAAAAGTTTTGGCACCAAAGTGAGTGTAGTACAAAAGTTTTGGTACTTTTAATGTTCTTCCCTCCTTGTATTTGCCAAATGGATGTGCTCTTGTCATCATTCGCATCCTTCTATTTTCTTTAGGGTTAATATTATAAGAAAAGCTCTAAATTAATACATTTATAATCAATTTATTTTAAATTAAATTTTTGACCACCAAATATCCTAAATTTAATATGTCGATGATATTTATTTTTTGATTATCAAAAGCTTTAAATTGCTACATTTGTAATAAATTTTCTATTCGTTATTTGTTAAATTAGATTAATATTACAAAAAATCACAAACCGATACATCTATGATAAACAAATGATAAAATCCCAAATTAGTATATCGGTTAATTACCACATATCATTCAACTCAACAATTTGATGGTAAAATTTAATGGAATATAACGGAGAATAAATTTGTCAAAAATGTACAAGTTTGAGATTTTTGTTGATAAAAGAAATTAGTTTGGAATAAATTTATCATTAGGCTTTGATAGCACAATAATCTTTACGTTACTATGATAATAACAGCTTACTATGAATCACACATTCTTGAGGAATTAGACCCCACAGTAATTTATAATTATTTGTTATTTCATTTTTATGGTTTAGAACAATCCAAGTATCATTTTATGATTTTTCGTAATATTATATTTTTTTTATCCGCAATTAGACAAGCACATGCAATTTCCCGGCGGAGGAGAGCTGATAGAAGCCACGTGTCAGCAGATTAAGCAGTCTCTCTCATCTCTCGTTCTCTCTCTCTTTCATAGTCACCTGAGTATGACGTTTGTCCGCTGACGATCCCCGCTACCAACGGAAGTAGAACGAAGAGAGCCAAGTGGGCCCGCCCATCTCTTCGAACTCGACGTTTGACCGGCCTTAACCCCCCTCGGCAAATCGTGAGCGTCCACGTGTCGCGAACCCAAGTGCCCCCACCCCCCTCTCGCCACCCTCGTCACTTCCCCGTCACTCAGCCCATCCAAAACGAAAACAATGCAAAAGACGAGGGATCACGCGAGGGGGAATAATGATGACGAAGCGCCTCCCCTGACCGAGTCACCAGACGACTCAGCTGTTCGCGGAGGCTCCGTACATTGACCGAGTTTTAACCTCCCGAAACATGGAAACTTATTCAGAAGAAGCCGGCCGCGTGGAGAAGCAGATGACGTTCGATGCAGCTTGGGCGTGTCATTCAATGGAACCTCTCTCTCTGAAAAGTTGAGCTCCATGAAGTTCCGAGCAGGAGCTCCCGGTGGCTCTCGGAAGATCGCTGGGTCCCGTGCTGGGGCCGGCGAGACGGGTTCTTCTTCTGGCGACGGCAGTGCGGTGTTTCCGGGCGGACCGGTTCTGGAGAGTCCGGTTCCGAGGTTGACGCGGCACTCCAGAGGAAATCAGGAATTCATCGATGAGCTCAGCAGCCAAGCCGATGAGCTCGAGAGGCTTTTTGCCGAACAGAAGCTTCGGATGCCCAGCGATCAGTTCGGTGCCAGACGGAGGAGTACAGATTTCGATGATACCCGTGCTACGGTTCTTCCTCGAGTTCGCGAGAAGCAAGTCGTGACCGAGTCGGTGAGGAGTTCGAGCGGCGGGACAAAGGCCTGCTCCTCTCCAACTGTGAAGATGGTAGGTGATCAGGAGGACTTCGCCAATGCTCATAGGCAAGACGTATCGGTTAATCTGAGGGGGAAGTTCTATGACGAGTACATGCGGAGACGGGACGTGAAACTGAGACAAGAAGGTGGACACAAGAAGGCACTGAAGCAGGCGAAGTTGAAGGACATGCAGGCCGACCTCGAAATGAATATTTCAGAGTTAAAAGCCAAAATTTCCGGGTCAGTGGAAGGACCAGATTCAAATTCCGGCGCCCGGTCGCATATTGACAAGCTGCGCTCATTCAATATTCAGTCGAGCACGAGAATGGACACGAGGATGGACGAGGTATAGTTCCATGTTCCATGCAATACATGACTGCCTAATGATTTGCTCCTGTGTCCTGTTTTCGAAAGTAGAAACTGGAACTAAATTGGGCTTCTGGGTTGTTACTTGGACTAACCGTCATGAAGTTTTCCTTGTTACAGCATACAAGAGCATTGTTCTGCGGTGAAGCAGAGAATTATCCAGACGGACAGAACGGAGCATCTCCTGGAGTTGGCTCTTCCAGGAGCTCTGCAACCAAGAAGCATTTTTCACCTATTCAAGATCAGTCTTCCACGAAATCTCAGACAACCGCTGTGCCCCTCCCTCGACCTTCATTGAAACCATCCGACTGCATTTCTGGAAGGCAAAGACCTCAATCTGAAAGCTCTCTTGTGCGGTCACTTCCTGTTGTTCCCAATTTCTCCACTTCGAAGAAAGAGAACAAAAATCTTGCTCCAGGACTCAGTCGAACAGTGCCCCGCTCCCAAGACAGGAGCTCCACCAGAAGCAAAAGCACGGGAGAAGAGATAAAAGTATATTGTGCAAAGGAAAAGAAGACACGGGACTCTCAGGCGACAAGGAAAAGCTCTTCCAGTCCATCAGAGTCCAAGAATTCGTCTGCTTGGAACTCCACTGGGGCTATCTTGGAGTCAGTGAGATTCGATGAAGAAGGGGTTTGTCCCAGCCTAAATGAGGAACTTGTCAAAAGTGCTGTTTCGGAGGCCTTCCCTAGTAACAGCGATAATTCGAAATATGACGATGATTGTGGCGCTTTAGCCTCTGAGGCTGCTGACATGGCTAACAAAACTGAAGACGAAGAGATCAAAAACAGAGAAGTTAGGTATCATGCCACCCTAGATGATGGACATTCGGGATCTCCCAATGGTGACTCAATTGGATCTTATCATTCTGATCTCATGTCCGTTTTGATGTTGCCAAGGTATTTGCAACCCGACTTATCAGAAATTGACGCTTCTGTTGATTCCTCAGTCGGAAGCTCCATATCCTGGAGCTCTCAACCAATGGTCCAGGCAGAGACCGGTCTTCCTCGAACAAGGAAGAAGTGGGGGGATGCTCAGAAACCCAATCTCGCTGGTGATTCTTCCCTGAATGAATCTTCCAAGGATGCAAAGAAAGGTTTTTGGTTGCTGAAGTTTGGAAGAGGTCAGGTGGCAGAGAGTTCGCTCAGTAGGGTATCTGCATTGACATTGGCTGGAGGTAATGCTGTTGAAAGCGGGTGTGGCCCTCCTTCCAAGAGATCACTCAAACACTTGCAGCAGCCTATTACAGGTTTTTCACAGGATCATTCTTGCAGTGGTAGCTTTAATGCAAGTGATTTGTTCCAGGAGCAAGGTCAGTTTTCCCATTGAGCAACCAAGTTTGCCATGGTGTCTGATTTTGCTTGTTAAATATGTTGCCTGTCTGTGCGATACTAACCTTTTAATGATGATGTCAAGATGAGTCTTTGCTGGTTAAGATTTGTATAATTCATTAGCAATTCCTAATGCGGATATGTCTCTCTTTCTGGGTGTCGGTTATGATGCAGCTACCGTAATTTCGAAACTCAAGCCCTGAAAATAGGATGCGTTTTGTTCCGTCTTTTTGTTTATGTATCACATTCAACTTTCTGTTTCTGTAAAAGGGTCATATTCGTGCATCACAAGTAAGTCTGCATGGGGTCCTGTTGGAACTGAAATTACGTATTACGCTAAAAGAATTTCATGACTGAAGCATACTCCCAAAAATAACCCTTTTGGCCTGCAGCCAGACTCATAAGCACCAAGAAACTAGATCATAGTTATTTTTTCCATTGAAGTCGACTGCAAACTAATTGTATCCATGCTCTGTGTTCTTCCATAATCATCTGTAGAAGCTCACATTTCTTTCTTTTGCTGGACACCGGCCCCAGTGATTGTTTAATGCTACCTACAGATTAAATTAATGCATGATTCTTGACTTGATGATGAAATCTGGTCTCTTATTTTGCAGTTCAACACCTAAATAGGTCTATCCCAGCCCCACCAGAAAAGTTCAAGCTGAGAGGTGATCAACAATCACTGTCAGGAAGCTCTCTCAAAGGTAATAGCTCACTATTGATGTTTCTAGTTGTCCAGCATTGTGATACGCTTCAAAGCTTTAGAAAGGGTCTGCATCAGGGGCGGTTTTAGTTTCTTTACATCCCTCCTCAGCTCACCCGGTGCTTGTGTAACAATTTTCTTTTTCGAGTACCTTACATACCAGTTGAAATTTTACAGCACCGCGATCGTTTTTCTCACTTTCGTCTTTCCGGAGCAAGGGGAGAGACTTGAAGGTTTACCACTGAGTCACTCAACTCCTAGAGATAGTATTCTGATTTTCCCTTTCCAGTGACTCCGTGTAAAGGAGAAATGCTTGCTAGATGCAGATGTTTAGCTAGGCATGCTTTAAGATTTGCATGAGATCCACTATTTATTGTGGTATGTGTATACACTCAATCAGTTATACTGCTTAGCCAAGTCGGATACGCTGGATGTTGTGTTGAAGTTCTCACAGGCATGGCAACAAATCTGATTATGGTATTGTATAGGCCGTATTTATTCCATAAGTGAAGTGTGTATCAGAATATGGAACTGTTCTGTTATTGAGAGTGATAGTTTGGCAAGTGAAGATGGATGATGTGACTACGTGCAAGCCTGTGCTAAATTTTTTGCATATCATTCCCTCAATTTCTTTGCTCTACTATATCATGAGACTCACAAGTGGCCCGGAAACTGGCTTCTGGAGTTAACATATTCAATATTGTATTCTCTAGCAAAAATATCCCAGGTCTTCTAAAAGCAGCCTAGGACTTGAAAATGAATTTCCCTGTCTGGCAGTATTGTGCATTTTGTTTCACAAGCATTGCTAAAACAGAGGTTCTATTGAATCCAAGCTGGAAAAAGACTGCATTGGTGAAACATGTGAAGTGTCTGTTACTTAGCACAAACAAAAGGAAGTTCCAGAAGTAAAATTGCGCAAGAGAATTTTTCAATTGATTTTCACGGATTTTAACTGTCACTCAGAGCATACAATTAATTTTATTAGATAAATGCAGCCTTGGTTCTGTGTCCTTGCATTATATACGTGCGAAAGCTTGAATACACTCGAATATAACTGCAAAAATATGACTAGTTGCAGAGGATGAACATGAGAGATGAAGGGAATTTCCTGCATAGAGCGTGGTGGGTGCAAAGAGTAAAAAAGCAACAGTGACATGCACGAGCACCTTTCGACTTCGTTTAGCTATGATCTTAATCGAACTCGGTCCTTCTCTTTTTAGGTCACTTTCTTGCGGGGAAGATCAGACCAAACCAAGTAATTTGCTTCGAATAACTCCAACTAAACTGTACCAAATGAGATCCTTGAATCATTTAGCATTGTGAGACTGGATACTTGTGTCTGTGCGCTTTAACGGCCAAACTAAAAGTTATGAAACCAAGTTACAGATTGATTCTTGTCAATCGAAACAAAATCTAATTGAATAATTTGATTGTGAATTTTTACCTTTCAACTTTAAAAGGAAGCAATGTTGTATCTCAGTCATTACCTTCGCCCTTTTCCCACTATGAACCAATTGACCATTGGCATACTCTTTCACCAATAGTTTTTTTTTTTTTTGGTAAAGGGTAAGTGTAATATAGCTATTAACCAGAATTTACAAGGGTAGTGCAGCCCGGCACTGCACACGCACTCGCAGGACAACAAGTCACCTGGAGCGAGAGAGACGGGTTCACTAGAAAAACCAAAAGAAGGTTACGAGATATACAAACAAAAGGACTGGAAGAAGATAGGACCAGCCTTTCCATTAGTCAAAGAAGGAAAATACAAGGGTCAATCCCCAAGTACGCTGCAATCTCCCGTTCTTCGAGGAATCAATGACGGGTTTACAGGAGAAGGCTTTGTCTTTTTGCTTTGATCGATATTGTTTCATTGAGGCCATACATAAGTTGGTAGCTCGGAAGATCATGTCATTCCTGGACTTCCAAATGGTGTAGCAGAGAGCCCCAAAGGAGAACCTGACAATGTCATAATAGAAGCCTTTGTCCGTATTGCTGAACATCCAACGGAGGATTTCAACCCAGGGGAGACCCCTCCAAGAAAGATTACACTTTGCAGCCCAAAAATAAGCGAGGGATAAGGATACACGGCACTCAAAAAAGAGGTGATCTATAGAATCAGGGGTGAGGTTACAGAAGGCACATAGCGCTGGAGGTATCCTACCAAAAGACATAAGGAGGGCCTGGGTGGGAAGGCGCTTCCTAGAGATTAGCCACAGAAGGAATCGGTGCCTAGGAACAACAGCTTTGTCCCATACACATGAAGCCCAAGAGACCCGAGCCACTTTTTTCCGAATGATGGCCCAAGCTGAGGCTAGGGAAAACTTACCCGAAGGATGATGGGGCCAGCTAAGAGAATCCTCGCCATGGTTAAGGGGGGGATTGTGACTCGCCACATGTGGAGTACCTGTAACACCGTCAATCCGTCCAGGGAGAAAAGATCAGCTACCTTAGCATGTCTGGTGATGCCTGATTGAATGATGTAGTTGTCATCAAAGAGCGTGTTGAGGGGGCCAATGTCTAGCCACGGGTCGAACCACAAGGAAGTGGTCTTGCCATTTCCTATTTTCCACCTGAAGCGATGCAGCCCGTATACTCCCCCTCAGCGAGAGAATTTTCCTCCAAGCCCAAGAGCAAAGGGTCGGTGTTGTGGCAAGCCAAAAGTTTACCCTTTTGAGGTGGGTAGAGTGAATCCACTTGCACCATAGGGATTCTTTATCTGTGAACAAAATCCAAATATGCTTAAGCATTGCAGCTATATTACAGTCCCGAATTTTGATGCTTGTCATGACCCTTCACTTATAGATTGAAAGAGGAGGGATTGCATAAACTAAAGAGCTCCAACTTCCACGGCCATATCTTACTAGTAAAATTTCTTATTATATAGCTGCCGGAATTCATGAAAAATAAAAAGAAAAATTGTGCAGCAGATATGAATGATCTCGCTGCTGACAAATGGAGAGGCCCATTTTGCTTTGGCCTAAAGGTGTCCCAAAAGAGAGCCCTGAGCTTGGCTGGGAGAGAACTCACCGTTTGGAGTTTACACTTGGCTTCAGAATCTTGTATTTCCTTGGATCCTGTGTTTTGCAAGAGGACACACACAAAAGGGTCATCATACACTACGAAAGGACAATATTAGCATAAGCACCAATCATTTTGGTGCCTGTCTGTCACTCCCACCCTCTTAAAATAATTATGCAGAAACGGTCAATATGCAGCCGCTGTCATTCCTTGCAAAATTCAGCTGCCGGCTTCAAATCTTCTGCATTTCTTGTTGCGCAAGCACATATGCAACTCTCTTTGTGATATATTGTTTTTGCAGTCCATCGTTTAGTGTAAAGAAAATTTGCATTTGGATAAGCATTCAGACGATGCTGCTTCTTTCCAAATGATCAACTGTGGGACAAAGAGGAATAAAAAAATGGAAACATAATGTGGAACTTGACGAATTTAAGTTGATTCTCCGAACACAAGGGACGGTTTCTTCGTGCTCTGTGGACATTACTCTAGAACAAACAATTTTTAACATAACTTCACATTCCAATCCAACGTCCATACAATCTATCATGCGAAACGCGAAACATGGAGAAAAACTGATCAATCTGATGTGAGCAAATAGGTGGGTTTTCATTGAATTAGTACTAATAGACTTATTTTGGAAATAGATCAATCATACGACTACTGAATAAATAGAGTGACGTTTAAATCTATATCAACATGAATTTACTTGGTCGGCAAACTTAAGCATGGACAACATCGAAATATGATCTGTCATCCTAGGAAAAAATAAAATAAAAATTTGCTGTATGTCTACGTTGACAAAAGAAGGAGACGAGTGTTACAAGAATCATGAAGAAACACAACACAAACATTTTAATATCGGCGGAGCAAGCATAGTCTCAGTTGACTCCGAGGCAGATGTCTCCTTGGATTTGGCTCCTAACGAGGTTTGAACCCTGTCTTTCTCATCCTTCCTTGCATTGTTTTCCTCTTTCTCTTCATCGCATTCACACACTTCTCTTTCTCTCATTATCACCGGTCTCTCCATGCTCTCGAGTCTCAACCTCTCCCTCGTCCTCCCCCAACAATGGCTGACTCATCCTTCGACTTCGACTACTCCTCCTTCTCCTCCCCCACCAACACTCGGCGCCGACGCCATGTCACTCCAGCCACGTCGCGCCATACATCCCGCTCCTTCACGCCTCTCAGCTCGCACCAGACGTCGCGGAGCCACACTCCAAGGCGGTTCCCCCACCCTTCACCCACCACACCGTTCGGGGCGGACAACGACAGGTCATGGCAGGGCGAGCTGTCATGGCAGTTTGAGCCGACAGGATGGCGGGATGGCCAAAATCTAGGTGTGGCCCTAAGCCCCTGGACTACTGCCACCACGCCGTCCCAAAGCCGAGTATTTCGGCGGACAGCGAATGAGTACTACCTCTCTCGCACGGGTGGCGGGTTTCGGAGCTTCACGAATCCTTACTACGAGTATTCGGGGTATGGTGCTGTTGGCGGTGGGAGGCTTGAGCTGCAAAGCTTTGTGGACAGAGATACTAATGAGAGTGCGTTCTTTGGAAGGAGTTATGCTGCTGGTGAGAATATTAAGACCAAGAAGGGTCATTCAAACTTGGAAGTGATTAAGGAAGGAAGTAACGATGGCCGTTTTGGTCATAAGGATGAGCTCAAACTTATTGGCTACAACAAAGATGATGATTTTGAGAGGAAAGTGAGCTCTTTAAGTCCTCTTAGATATCATCGTCATGTGAATACTGATGACGATGATCACGCTGATTATGACAGTCGTGGTCATCGTCATCGTCGTGATCTTCATGATAACATATTGCATACTGGACATGATCATGGTCACGGCACATCACATGGACAAGACCCGGTGGACATGGACATTCAAGGCACAAGGAAGAAGGCATGGGTCATGGTCGTGATCGGCATGGTCATGATGAGTGGGATTCGGGAATGCAACGTCACGGTCATGGAAATAGATACAATGACATCGAAATATTGCCTCCCGATGACAAGGAGTTCGATGAGGAAGAAGAGGATGAAGAAGAGCCAGTGAAGCCTATTGGGCTATTCGGCTTGTTCAAGTACTCGACAAAGTGGGATTTTGTTCTTGTGATCCTGGGGTGCGTAGGAGCTCTGATTAATGGGGGTTCACTTCCTTGGTATTCTTATCTTTTTGGAAAATTTGTGAACAAGATTGCTCAAGAATCAAAAACTGACAAACACCAGATGATGAAGGATGTAAACAAGGTATTAAAAATCTTGCCACTCTGTTTCCTCACCTTCACCTTAACATGAATATCCAGGCTATGTGGGCGACCTGACCATATCCATGTCCATCTCTTGTAGTTAGTGATGTAGCGTGATAAATTGTCCGTGATTTCACTATAATCTTCACCTGAAATAAAGTGATCGATCTGATACCTTTTCTTGTAGTCCATAGTGAATTAAAGATCATATCATACATTGTGTTTGTAAGAGACTGCATTCTTTGTGCGGATCACTGCTACGTGTTTAATAAATATGTTCAAATTTCTGGTGTTGATTTCATTTCAGGTATGCCTGCTTATGACTGGACTAGCAGCGGTGGTGGTGGTCGGAGCTTACATGCGTAAGAAAATAATCTAAACAAATGCATTTTCTGTAATTTTATTGCTGTCATAATTTTAATATTAGGACCTTTTCTCCTCTAGTTAAGTGGCATCTGGTTCGTGTGCTGCCTTTATACTATCTTTTATTTTGCTTTGGAAAGAATTTTAACCGCTTCAATTCTCTTTTTCTTCAAAGTTTGCAATTATTCATTCATTAGCAATGGTTAAGCGAAGAGGTGCCACAAAATTTTTGCAGAAATAACATGTTGGAGATTGGTAGGGGATAGAGCAGCTCAAAGGATAAGAACTAAATACCTGAGAGCAGTTCTCCGACAGGACATTGGCTTTTTCGACACACAAGTTAGCACAGGTGATATCATGCATGGAATCTCAAGTGACGTTGCACAAATTCAAGAAGTAATGGGCGAAAAGGTGCGCTCTTTATGCTATTGCTCTCAGTTTCTCATTCTTTTGGCACCCCCTTCCCATAGTTATCAGAGTAAGCCAAGCAGTTCATCTATTTCATTTTCATAGACTTCTCACTCTTTTTTTGGTAACTCACAGATGGCAAATTTTGTTTACCATATTTTCGCTTTCATCTGTGGATACGTGGTTGGGTTCTTACAATCGTGGAAAGTATCTCTAGTAGTATTTGCTGTCACCCCATTGACGATGTTCTGTGGGATTGCTTATAAGGCTGTTTATGTTGGTCTAGCTTCGAAGGAAGAGGTAATGAGGTACTAAATACGCTTGACAATGAGGGATCTTAATATGGGAGGTTTTCTAACTCCTTTTCTGTCCTTTTCTTCTCGATACAACGAAGGTTTCTTACCGAAGAGCTGGCAGTGTTGCTGAGCAAGCTATCAGCTCCATTAGAACGGTATTCTCGTTCGTCGCTGAAGATAATTTGGCTGCAAGATATGGTGAATTGCTGTCAAAGTCAATTCCCATAGGAGCCAAGGTTGGGTTCGCCAAGGGTGCAGGAATTGGAGTCATCTACTTGGTTACGTACTCAACGTGGGCATTGGCCTTCTGGTATGGTTCTATATTGGTTGCTCGCGGCGAGATCAGTGGAGGCAAAGCAATCGCTTGCTTCTTTGGCGTCAATCTCGGTGGAAGGTACTTATTTCTGTCATCACTCATGTTGAATTGACTCAAGATGAATTATTCAATAAAAGAGAACGTTATCAATGATTTGTTAACGAACAGTAGTAATAATAAGCTACGTGGAGATGCGTGAGGTTCCGATATGATGCATTGCAAGTGCATAAATAACTCTTGGCCAGAAGAAACTTGATTCTCCTGCCTCATACTACAGGGGCTTGGCATTGTCATTGTCCTACTTTGCTCAATTCGCGCAAGGCACTGTAGCAGCGACCCGGGTGTACGAAGTAATAGACCGTGTCCCAGAAATAGATCCCTATGATCCTAGCGGGAGGATACTCTCACGTGTTCGAGGAAAGATTGAGTTCAAAGGAGTTAGTTTTGCATACCCAGCTCGTCCAGATGCTCCGATCCTCCGCTCCTTGAGCCTGGTGATTCCCTCTTCAAAGACTCTCGCATTGGTGGGTGTTAGTGGAGGTGGCAAATCCACCATATTCGCTCTGATAGAGAGGTTTTATGATCCTATGAAGGGTAAGCTCATGTCTACTTACACTTATTCAAATGCAGATTGTTGCGCCTTCTATTGACTGTCCCGCAGGCAAATATAGTTGATAAATGAGGGCTGATCTCAAGTGAAGCGTCGGATATTTATCTCGTTCTCCACTAACGTTTAGAACTGGCAGGCACAGTAACGTTGGACAGTCACGATATAAGGTCCCTGCAGGTCAAGTGGCTAAGAAGTCAGATAGGCATGTTAGGCCAGGAGCCAGTTCTCTTTGCTATAAGCATCATAGAAAATGTGATGATGGGGAAAGAGAACGCCACAAGGAAGGAAGCAATGGCTGCTTGCGTTGCGGCAAATGCCAGCAACTTCATCTTGGGCCTCCCACAAGGCTATGATACACAGGTGATATTACTGAAATACTCAGTATTGGTATACACAAGGCACCAAACTGTCTTCATATCTAAATATGGAATTTAACAGTAACTCTTGAATTATGGCCTTAAATTCCAGCTTTGACGCCTAACTTCTTGCTGGTCAATATTTGCCTCAAATGCATGAGCTGTCTCTTACTGACTCCTATGCAGGTGGGGGACAGAGGAACACTACTCTCGGGCGGTCAGAAGCAACGGATTGCACTAGCTCGAGCCATGATTAAAGATCCTCGGATCCTTCTACTGGATGAGCCAACTAGTGCCTTAGACCCTGAGTCTGAAATTGTAGTTCAGCAGGCAATCGACCAAATTTCTACTAACAGAACGACCATTGTCATTGCTCACAGGCTTGCAACGGTAAGAAATGCTCATACAATTGCTGTGCTCAATCAAGGGTCTGTTGTTGAGATTGGGGACCACCGTCAGCTCATGGAAAAGGGTGGCGCCTATTATGACCTCCTCAAGCTAGCTTCTGAAGCAGTTTCCAAGCCTCCAGTGAAACAATTTGACATAGTTCAGAAGGGTGCTGACTCCATCATAAATGATAAATCAGCGCACAATGTCTCAGGTTCAAAGTATGACCATGAAGTCTCGAGATCAAACTACTACAAATCCACACATGACAACCAACTAGAGGATGAAGAACCGCAGAAGCCAGTGCAAAGGAATTTTCAACTCTCTGAGATATGGAGCTTGCAGAGACCAGAGATTTTTATGCTGGTACTAGGATTTCTCTTCGGCATGGTTGCAGGTGCAATTCTTTCAGTCTTCCCCTTGATCCTTGGAGATGCCCTTGACATTTACTTCGATCCAGACAAGACAAACATAAAAAAAAGGAGTCGGTCATCTATGTTTGGTTTTAGTGGGTCTTGGCTTAGGGTGTATAATATCCATAACTGGGCAACAAGGTTTCTGTGGTTGGGCTGGAACAAAGCTTACGACAAGAGTTAGAGGCCTTCTGTTCCATTCAATATTAAAACAAGAACCAGGGTGGTTCGATTTCGAAGAGAATTCCACTGGAATACTTGTTTCAAGGTTGTCATCAGATTGTATCAGTTTTCGGTCAGTCCTAGGAGATCGATTTTCTGTCTTGCTCATGGGTCTAAGTTCAGCAGCTGTTGGGCTAGGTGTATCGTTCTTTCTCCAATGGAGATTATCCCTTGTGGCAGCTGCTGTCACCCCAATCACACTCGGCGCAAGTTATCTGAGCTTAATCATAGGTATTGGACCGAAACTAGATAACGAGGCTTACGGCATGGCTAGCAACATAGCTGCGGGCGCAATCTCAAACATTAGAACAGTAACAACATTCTCAGCTCAAGAACAGTTGATCAAATCCTTTGACCGTGCTTTATCTGAACCCAAGAAGAAGTCCGTGAGGAGGTCACAGATTTTAGGCTTAGCCTCGGGATTTGCTCAAGGTGCCATGTATGGTGCATATACTCTCACTCTCTGGTTCGGAGCATACCTTGTAAAAAAAAACGAGGCCAAGTTTGGTGAAGTTTACAAAATATTTCTCATTTTAGTACTCAGCTCATTCTCAGTTGGGCAACTAGCAGGTCTGGCCCCGGACACTTCAATGGCGGAGACGGCTGTTCCAGCTGTTCTCCAAATCATTAACCGGAAGCCTCAAATTGGCAATGACAAAGGGAAAGGAAGGAAGCTCGAAAGGTCAAAACCTTGGGATATCGAGCTAAAAATGGTAACTTTCGCGTATCCGTCAAGGCCGGAGGTGACTGTTTTGAGAGACTTCTACCTTAAGGTAAAAGCTGGCAGTATGGTGGCCCTGGTGGGATCTAGCGGGTCGGGGAAATCAACGGTCATATGGTTGGTACAGAGATTTTATGACCCAAATAAGGGGAAGGTCATGATGGGAGGGGTCGATCTGAGGGAGATGAATGTGAAATGGCTAAGGAAGCAGACGGCATTGGTAAGCCAAGAACCTGCACTTTTCGGAGGGAGTATCAGAGAGAACATAGCATTTGGGAATCCGAATGCTTCGTGGGCTGAGATCGAGGAAGCTGCAAAAGAAGCTTTTATTCACAAGTTCATCAGTGGTCTTCCTCAAGGCTATGAAACACAGGTACAGTTTTTTTTTTTTTTTTTTTTTTTAACATTGCTCTCCTTGTTCTTTTTCTGGCAAAGCAAAGCACTATACGTTGTCTATTCGCTATGAGCTTAATCCTTTTCTGTGATGGCTTTCTAAAACCTCATCCCTTGGGTCCCTAAGAATTAGTTTACCGAAGGATAATTTCTCAGGGTAAGTGATGAAGTACTGAAGTAGTCCAAGAATCAGACAAAAATACAGTATAGCCAATAGCTTAACCTAAGAATTCTCCGCCGTTGCAGGTTGGCGAGAGCGGTGTCCAATTGTCTGGAGGTCAAAAACAGAGAATTGCCATAGCCAGAGCCATGCTAAAAAAATCGAGGGTGCTTCTACTAGATGAGGCCAGTAGTGCTTTGGACTTGGAATCTGAAAGACATGTTCAAAATGCGTTGAGGACGGCATCAAGACGAGCGACTACCATCGTCGTGGCACATAGAATGTCCACCATCAAAGAAGCCGATATGATCGCTGTCGTCAAAGCAGGCAAGGTCACAGAGTATGGAAGCCATGATACGCTCCTGGCCTCCCATGTTAATGGCCTCTATGCTAGTCTAGTTCGCACTGAGAATGAAGCCGTCGCTTTCTCTTGAGCCTCTTTGGCTGATATTTACCAGTGGCTATCACAACTCTCTCTCCCTCTCCCTCTCCCTCTCCTCTCTCTATCTATCTGATACTGGCAAACAGAAACTGTCGTATTAATCTTTTTGTATACTAGACAATTTGATGACCCCATGGAACGGAAGTGTTGGTTCTTGGGAGTGCTACAGGCATAGCGACTGAAACGATGTTGAAAGGATACGGAAATTAAATAACCGAGACATCATGCACCATTTCTGTATTTAAGCTTTCTAGTTCTATATGCTAGGCCATGAAGTTCTTCAATTCTTGATCCTGCACAGGTCAACTCATTCAAATATGTCAGAACGACTAAGCGCAGTGATAAGAAAGTTGAGAGAGAGCTAATGTACAAGCTGGCACAAATGTCCAAATGTGCGAAATAAAAGATACTGGAAGAGTTGTGTTACCTCTGATATTTCTGGTGCCGCTGATGCTTCTAAACTCTTGCAAGTCGGCCAAAAATTAACAGTAAGAGAGAGGAACCAAGATGGAGAGCCAGGGCACATGCTCAATTTGTGATCAACTTGTATAGACATTATGAGATTAAATTCAGCATGTGCCCTGCTTCTCCAGCCTGGTTTTATCCTCTCCCTATATCTTCCTTAATCTTTCCCACAAAAACTTAACAGAGATGACTTTCGTGGACTAAAGCAAGCACAAGATGGAATTCCATTCCAACTAGCGGCAGACATGAGGGTCTTTTAAAAGACAAGGGATTTTGCATATGATTAACACTTGCAGAGATGGTACTAACAGGCCATTTTGTTGGTTGGTGGGTGGTTGATCTTTTCTGCAGGTTGGTTTAATGTGAATAAGCATTTACATGCATTGTTCTGTGAGCAAAATCCAGAAAGCATGTTGACCAACCAAATTATGGTTTTATGACTGTTGAGGTTTGGCTGCCAAAAAGGTTAAGTTCGATGAATATTGCTGTTCCGCTCTCAAATTGGCTTTACTATTTAAGAGAAGGAAAACTGATGAAGCAAGCAGTTCTTCAAACTAATATATCTTTTACTTCTTGTCATACTCAAAGGCTAAAGCTTCATAAATTCTCTTCTGCGATAAAACTGTCAATTCAACTGATAGGCAATGTACACATTCTCTCTTTTCTTTTCTTTTTCTTTAAAATTTATCTTTCTTGGGTTCTCCATTTTTACTACAGAAGTCCTTCGTCAATCATAACCAGGACACATGTTGAAAAGGGCCTTGTCCCATCACTTTAATTAGATAAGCTCCTTCAATGATTAAATCAGGAATCTTTGTGCAGTTCTGACTTCACCCTGGCTGACTAACCCCGAACAACTTCAAAACAAAAATAGCTCAAGCTAACCCATCACTGAAAAATCATCTAACACTAACTAATTCAATGTGCTGAAACAAATGGTAATAAGGAATAAGATTAAACAAAAAATAGAGCCTCAGTTAGAAAGATCGAAACTCAAAAGTCATTCTCTTGGTTCCTACATCACCTTGTCTTATGTACACCTGACAGGGAAAAGAGAACTGACATTTCTAAAATGAGAAGCATAGTAACTGTCTTCTGATTCCAATCATGGTTTATATCGACAAAACCACTATGAAACCAAACTTTTACAAATAAAACCGACGAACAACTATTGGCACCCAATACTATGATATCAGTACTCTCGGAAAGTTAAATTCAGACGGCCAGGTCGAAGCCTTGATTCTTCCAACAAAGCCTTGGGTGCAGAATCCGGGAGAATAGAAGGTACCCCATGAAAAATATGTCTAGATTTTCCACCAAATATCAAGATGTCTCCCGATTCCAGTAAAACCTTTTCAGCCTTAACAATGTCTCTTTGATCTCCATATAAAAATTCTGCTGAGTCTCCAATGGAGAAAGACACCACAGGTAACCCTTTGCGAAGACTTTCTTCACTCTCATCCCGATCCTGCATTTCAACAATGTCAAAATTCTGTATCCAGCAAACCCAAATCTGACAATCAATACTGACGCTATGTGAACCAAGACCACTAGTTCTATATACTATGTAGAAAGACAGTAGAAATTTGCATCTACTATGCAGCTCAAACAGACTGGAAGGGGTTTATGCTATTTTTCCTTCTGAGGATAGAGGTGATAGATCATATCTACCTCAAGATTTACACATCGCTAGAAGAAAAATAGCAGTAACAAAACCATAATTTTACTGGACTCGACTCCTTTAAGGAGCCATATCTTATCAAAGAATTCAGTCATAGAAGTTCTGACAAAAGAATGTCATACTCCGCCAGTACTCAAGGTAGAGGGGTTTCCAATGTTCAGACAAAAACAAGGATAGATGAGCAGATAAGACATCAATCCTATAAAAGATTGAACTTGAAAGTAAAGAGAATAATCAATTACAAATTATTAGCATCCAAGAAAGAACAATCTTTGATCAATGTATTCAGGCCTCCGAATTCAGCCTCACTACATCTGCCACAACTATTCTGATGATGCAGTTCCTTGTTAAGGATATATCTACTTGGTAACTAATTCATATAAAAAAACCTAAATAAAGACCAACTTATTTATCAGATTAATTGCCACAAACCTGATGGAGACCAAGTCGGCCACTGGCAGTGTAAAAGTTCACAATGCAAATGTTTGGGGCCATCAGTGGAAAATTTTCCTGCACCTCGTTTTTCTTGACATTTTTACTTATAAGAGCATGAGAATCTTTCAGAGCTTTTGCAACCAAGTTACAAAATTCTTCTGGGATCCTTGGCGGTTTGGCTCCATCAATTGGCCGATGCTCTCCATACTCGCTTGTCTCAGGGTCCCAGTTTTTACCAAGGCACATCATTTTCAGATGCAACTTTGCACCATCCCGATAACCAGGCTGATAGAAACCTCCAACTCCAAGACCAAGGTCACGGCACAGCTTTACAATTTTAACCTAGCATCAGACAAGGCATATTTTAAGACAGCAGGGAAAAATCTCCATCATAATAGCAAACTGGTAACACTAAAATGGACTGCTCATTCGTACTGACTAGTGCTAATACTAACAAGTAAAGACATTATGCTGCCTTCAATTTCATTTTTCTTTAATCGTACCATGGACTTGAACGTGATACAACTTTGCAAATCAATAGGCACAGATGTTACAAGTCAGATTTTTCAATCAAGGAGGACGCTTCTATTCTTTTTCTCCCCCAAAATTTCCATTTCAAGAAAAGGTAGTGTTAGAAGAGGGATGTAACCGTATACCTGATCACTTACGGAGAGATAGCTTTTAAGAAGAACCATTCCAGGTCTCAATATTCTCCAATTATGTTCTTCCAGAGACCGTTTCTCAGCATTACGCTTTTCTCTATTCTTTACGAGCAATGAAGGCCTCAGCATTACAGGCGTACCAACTTGGGGCACACAGATATCAAATCTTCCAGCCCCTGTAAAGTCCTCAGCAGGCACTGAATCTTCAAAGCCAGCAACACCTTTTGTTTCCTCGCTTTTACCAATGTTGGAATTTGAAGGTTGCTGAGGCTCACTTCGCAGAGAGTTACTATTTTTGTTAGGCGAAAGAGAATCATTCTCTGTTTCCTCGTTGTGCGTTTCCTCAATTCGGATTCTGTTCACACCCAAATTAAGTTCCATGTCTGCAGGCTGAGAAGACAAGCAACATAATGATTTCAATTTACTCCATGCATGAGCCGCAGTGATTCAAGTCAAAGGCCCCCTGGAACTAAATGGTTTCTAATTGTTGTGAAAGAGGTCACATTGAGAGAGACATGCTACCATCAACTTCAGTTTACTATAATAAACTAAAAGAACTTACAAGTGCATAAATACGGTAGATATGAAGCTGAATTGGTATGTCAGCAAAAATCTATTACCAATGAAACAAACAAGCAGCAATATCTGCAATCAATTTTGTCCACAGATTACCATCATCTGTCTCATGCGTACATTAGTTATGCTCACTCATCCCATGTTAATCACACATTCAATTTTCGCCAACAGATAAATCCTTTATTCACTTTCAGTCCAACTGAGAGGCGTCGGTTCTTTTTCTTTCAAACTTTTCAAATTATACAAATGTTTCTCTCCGTAATCTTTCATTGAGGGACATGCATCGGGCGGTGCATCATTTCTAGTTCACCTAAAAATAAAGGGTAGTGGTCATTACTATAATGTCACAAACACCTCCATCATATCTAATGGGCAAAAGCAGGACTTTCTTGATCATACGCTTCTCTCACCATTCACTGGAGCTACAGAAACACATCGCAACCGTCAGATGAACTCATCTTACTCCCAAGTGCAAACCCTAAAGAAAAGAAAACAAAAGCGAGCGACACACGCACAAGAGGAGGGACAAAGAACGACAGGACAACGACCAGACAAACGACAAGTACGTAAGAGAAGAGAGGGGACACGATGCAATTACAGAGGAGCGACGATGCGCATGAAAGCCGGCCGGACGCCAAACTCGGCCTCTCGGCGGGGCGGAGTTCGATCCCCCGACGCGTCCTCTTCTGCCGCGATTCATCTGCACCAGAATTGGGAACTTGGGCCGTCGTCTGGTCTTCCGCCAGCGATGAAATGCGCTGCGGAAATCGAAACGGCTTAAATTCTCCGCAAAGTCTCGCTCTTTCCGACGTCGAAGATTCAGGTTTCGAGGATGACGGTAGCAAAAGAGAGGAGTGACTGACTAAGGAAGCAAGCGATACCTACTCTGTTTTAAAAATTTATTTCCATTTTTTTACTAGAAATTAATTTTTCTATGAATATGAGGAATATGCATTTAATAAATATGTAAAATTCTATTTCCGAAACAGACATTTATTTGATAACCACACAAAAATTTTCTCTCCCGAATGACGGCGATAGATGGCCAATGCGGCGGATGGTTTGGTGATTGGCAATTGACGATGAGTAACTAGTGGCCAGTCTATAGCAGTTGTTGGCAAGTGATTAACAGCCTGCGATTGGGGATTGGCAATGGTTAGAGGTCGACAGAGGCGATAGTTGGCGGCTGGTGATAGGAGATAACGAGAGAGAACGATAAAAAGTTTTTATTTCTCACTTTTATTTTAGAAATAGAGAAGTAAAAAAATTTTAACTTCTAAATTCTATTTCAAACTTATTTCTAGAGTAAAAATTTATTTCAGAAATAGAAAAATGAAATTATATTATCAAACGGATTTTTATTCTAAAGCTATTTCCGAAATAAAAAAAAAATAGAGAAATAAAATAATTATCATGCATGCTCTAAAAATATTCTTGTTGATAAGTGCCTAAGCATTTGCAGGCCAAAGGCAAAAGATAAACGAAATCAAGCGCCGAGGGTACGTAATTGTCTAAATGATAATTATAAAAACATGTGGGGAAATACCATGCAACAAATTTAGACCTCGCATCTTGTAAACGAATGAAAACTATGCCTCCAGTCCCAATAAATTAAAATCACATTATTGAGCAAATGAGCAGTAATTTCGCAAATCGAGCAAGATATTTATGATCACGCGTTGTGTCAACGCTAGACTTTCACAAGCCAACTCGAAATGAAGAACTGTAGAGATGCTAGTAACGAGGACACGAAACCACCGTAAGAAGTTAAAGATCAGTTTGGCCCGAGATCGAAGAAAGGTTCGTATGTTATCTCCAATAACATTCGACATAAACTAGTTGCTTATTACATTTCTAACTACCAGACTACATGACCACAGGGACTGCAGAGTGTCTTCGCTACGAGTCAGCAAAAACAGGAAAACCCAAAGAGAAAAGAAAATGGGAAAGAAAGGAGACAAAATGAAAGGCACAAAAGAAAGGAAGAAATTTAGATTTCACAACCCTAGTGACCGGACACTCTTGACATGCTCACTGATCCGACTCAACAGATTGAAACTTCACACACATCATTCTGCTTGATCCTTCAACCTTGTACATCGCAATTTCGCATCTCAGAATCCAAGATCTGATTCTCTCCTCGGCTGCTTGCGAGTTTATTTATTTTCTCCCTTTTCTGTCCTCTTACACTGCCGTGAGTTCATCACATTGTATGGAAAGTCCACCTTGAGCATTAGAACCCGAGATGCACCACAGTGCAGGTGTCATGCCTTTAAATCAATTTATTGGTGACTTCCAGCATCAAGATCAATTGCATCAGAGTCTAAAAAGCAGCCCCTTCCTAGAAACCCAAGAGGAAAATTTTTCCCTTACCCCCCTCCTCAAACCAGGTGCCAATTATACTGACCCTTTTATCAACAACTACCTCTTTCATTCCATCTTATATAAACAAAAACCTCTAAAAAAATCCTTCAACTTCTCTGCTAAGTTAAGAAATGATTCAGAAGTGTGTAGCCAATGACTTCATTATGCACTGCTCAAGTTGCTTTTATTAACACCTTGTAGTTCCATAGGAGAATTGTTTATACTGCCAACTGAGCCGAGGGTCTGAGAACTCAACTGTGGACTTGCGGGACAAGCTTCTGGATTACCAGCACTCATGCCATGAACTGTCCCAGAGCTGATCTGTTGTGGGCTCATTGGGGTTCTTTGGCTCATTTGCTGGGGACTAGATTGCTGTTGCTGCTGTTGGGATTGTGAGCTCAATTGTGGAATTGCCATGTTTGAAGGTGAACTTATTTGTGGTGGTGACATAACAGCTTGCAAGGGTGAGGTTGTTTCTAGCTGATGCAGCTGCTGCTGCTGCTGTTGCATCTGTTGTTGCTGCAATTGGAGGTGCTGCTGTTGTTGCTGTGATTGCTGCTGCAATTGCTGTTGCTGTTGGTGCAACTGCATCTGCTGCTGTTGATGCTGCAGCTGCATTGGCTGTTGCTGCTGTTGTGGTGGCTGCTGCTGATTCATATATGGATTCATCCCTGTCAACTTTGGGGGACCCATTGCCCCCATTGCCCCTATTGGTGCACGCTGCATTGTGTTCATGTTAGGTCGATTTATTCCTGTGCCCAACATTGACGGGCCAGGAGAGCCTGGGAGCATTGGTCGAGCTCCAGAGACACCACCTATGCCAGACTGAGTGCCCCCCAATGCAGCTTGGTTCTGCCGCATCCGAAGTCTTGATGCCAACATAGCCGCTTGTGAGGTTGTCAACGTTCCCGATTGCAGTCGCTGGGTAATTGAATTGCCAAATTGAGAAGCCTGGGCCATGTTTATTGGATTTTGACCCACATTACCAATGTTTGACATTTGGCCCATGGGTGCTGAAATTCCAGCCCCTCCCATCCCCTTTGCACCTGCCATACTCATGGTGTTACCGATGCCACCAAACCCAATAGCACCCATGTTTCCAATGCTCATAGCTTCCATCAGTTTTCTTGGAATTTGTGATTGTTGATGCTGTTGCAGTTGCTGCTGCTGTTGTTGCGGTTGCTGCGGTTGTTGCTGCTGTAACATCTGAAGATGCAGAGCTGATGGCTTATTTGCCATGTGATTGCCCAGCTGCATATTAGTATTCTGGCTGGCATTCAAGTGCGAGAGGGGATTTGTACCAAGCATCATTGGGGATCTTGGAAACTGAGCAAGATGCTGTTGAACCATAGGATTTTGGTTATGCAATGGTTGTTGCTGCAGCTGCTGAGTCTGTTGCTGCAATGAGGACTGAGAATCTAGCTGTTGTGGCCGTCCAGGCACAGAGACTCCTGGAGCTATTTGTGAGGTATGAGGGTTGCCAGGAGGCAGCATCCTCGCAAGTGGAGGACTATTCACAGATGTACTAAGAGATACATTGCCACTATTAGCTGTAGGCAACACTTCACTGGACAATTGACCCGAAACTCCTTCAGGATAGTGCGGGATATCAGCAACGGAATTATTATGAGGAATACCAGGAGCATTAGGTTGACTGCTTGAGGCAAGATTCATGCGGCTCAGTTTAATTTGGACACGATCTTCCACTTGAAATCCTTCACGTACCATCTGCAGAAATGTTCAATATCATTTGGTTGAGATGTAAATCAATATAGGATAATTTCAAACACTTAAGTTTGACGTCGTTTCATAAACCTACCAGTGAATATAACTGGGCGGCAAGCAAATCTGCCAAATGCTGTATCAGAAATTCAATCACAGATGTCAGCCATAATCTTGAAAGAAAATCGTAATTTCTTGCAAGGCTAGGTAAGAGCAAGGCTGCATATTGCATTTAATAAACAGGAAACCACATCTTCCAACTACAAAGTAGGTTAACACACTGAAATGCCATTTGACATTAGAAAGATTTATAGGCAAGACTCCTACAGTATTTGGTAGTGTTGGAAGATGCTCCTCTGAAGCCAGAATATCACCCTCTTCCATATCTCCATAGTACATAGCAACAGTACCATCACTTGGTTTCTCTGACATGATCATCCTGGTCTGAGGCCGGTACGAGACAACATTCCCTATACAAACAGAAGAAAGCCTATGTTAATCGAAAGAAAGTTTGTGCAAGTGATTTTGCTTTTGTCTTTCGTTACATTATCCTCTCTAGAACATTAAAATTAGCATCTCATCCTCTCAAAATCATTCAAATCGAATATTGCTTCTGAAACCAAAAGACATTTCTTTGGACAGGTGGTACTGTATGATGGCAGACTTTAACACATCAAGATCAGGCAAAGCACAAGTAACAGAATTTAACTCAATGCCACATGAGATTGGGTACTTTGCACTGTGGCCAAAATAATGGCAAATACTGCAAAATTCAAGTAGCAGCTGGCAGAAATCCTAAGTCTGCATAAATGAGAAGGAAAGGTGTAGCAAAGTCTAAAGTACAATTAATTTCAGGCAGGAAAAATCAATATTATGCTGCAATAGACCATTTACACATGACCGATGCAACAAACCTTGAATTCGCTCTGGCTGCACAAAGTCAAGGATTCTAGTCTTGTGAATATTTGTGCTACCTCCGACCAGTGACTTCGAGAGTGGTCTGGCACATGAGTCATCCTTAAAATTCTCATCATTGGAAACATTGCGTAGCCATAACAAAAGACTCTCAGTTGGAAAGATGCTGCGCTTCGGGCCTGGGTAATCTGCCTTGCTCTTTTTGGGGTTAAGTTGGTGCCTGAAGCATCATTGGACAAGGGACAATACTCAGGATGAAATGAATTATATATTTGATATCTATATCAGAAGACAGATGCCAACAATTGCCTGAAAAAAATTATGTAACTATGCTTCTGGATGCACATGTAAAGCAGGTTGACTGAGAATATTTCTAGCTTGCGTTTTGAAGATTTACTTAACTTCATATTGCTTAACTCAATTATGAGTCAAACTCAAGCAGCAAACACAATAGCAACATATTTACTATGATGGTTGTAACATGGTAATTAGTACATCCTACGCTTTAAAGGAGGACAAACTTACTGATATACTCCACATCTAAATGCCATCTAGATCAGCCTTAAGATCAAGAAAGCAATCATAGAATCGTATATCATTTTTCAAACTACTGTCTCACCAGGAGGTAGAAATTTAAAATCCATGAGAACAGATAAATGTTGTAGACATCTATCCTCAATCCACGTTTCCATCAGAGGTAGATATTCGCTAAGAAGCTATTAATTTTATAGGAATCCATCCTGAAAACACGTCAAAGATCCCGATTGCTGTGTAAATCCTTAGCCAACCATCATACATACTCCAACTGCGCTTTGCTCTATAATCATGTAAGTCGGTGCTTTACATATTAGTATCCCAATTTTTCAAGTTCTAGACCAGTTTAAATGCATTGCTAATGTGGCTAACTAAGCTATTCTTATCTTAGCTATAATTGCCAAGACTCTGTATTTAACTAACTCCAGGCAGGTAAGAAAGTTAAAACTATAAAAGTAAAAAAGTGTCTTACTAGCAGAAATACAGGAGGGAAAACAAGAAAAAGAGCAACAGACTTGAGTGCTCAATCAACCTCATACCTCATCGTAATCATTTCAATCTTTGAAAACCTCTCGAGCATTTGATCAACTAGAGGTGGGGTTCCAACAGAAGGACTGCTTGCATTTAATGCAACACCAATATTGCTCACACTAGCAGGAGAGCCAACACCGCTGATTACTGGCGTCTTTGGAAGTGAATTCTGTCTTCGTTTTGCAGCAGCCTGGGCCTGATTCTGTCGTAGTGTAGAATCATTGGCACTAGAAGTTAAAGATCCTGTCCCTCCGACTGGAGGAACTGAGGTTATTGCAGCCTTTTCCTTGGGCGCCAATCCAGGCACAGTGGTCGCTGCAGCTGCCCCATACTGTGGTCCAGCTGAACCACTAGAAAATTCCCCAGATTTTGATGATAAAGGAGATTGAGCCAAGGTTCCACCAGATACGCGTGGGCTTTGCACTGATTTCCTTCTTTGTATTTGTTCCTCTTTTTTCAAATTACCATCGATATGCTGACTGACATTATTCCAAGATGCCTGAGAGAAACCAGGTCTCCCGAATGGATGATGTGGCAACCTTTGTTGAAGTTGTGGTTGCTGAGGATCCATGCGGTCTTTTTCAGTCTCCACTGTCTGGATGTCAGACTTATTCCGATTTACTTCTGTAGCATCTATCTGTGTATCTAGTTGTTCTTCCTTTGCACGATGCCTCATGCCCAGTGGCCCTGATGGTAGGGATGCTGCTGCAACCTCTGGATTCTGTACCCCTTCAAGTGCCTGATGGGGGAACTTTTGCATACTTGCATTACCAAATTGAATTCCTCTAGACATTACTTGCTGCTGCAAAAGGGTATTCTTCAAATTTAAGTCTGATGATGCAGGGAAGTTTTCCATCTGAAGGCCTAATGCCTGCTGCTGAGTGCCATCAGGAATTCCGTGTGCAAGTCTTGGCCTCTTATTAAAGCTAGACCTGGGCGATGATTGCCCATCTTGATTCTCTCTCTTTCCATGAAGGGAAACAGAAGAGTTATTATCTGAGTATGAAATCATCATCTCCGGCCCACCAGGGGAAGCTCCACGATCCTGCATGCTTCTAGCATTAGCAACTAACATTTGATACCTTTGTTGCTGGGACATCATTGGCAGTGTTGAAAAAGATGGATCTGGTATATAGCCTTTTGGTCTTAGAGCTTGTGTGTTGCCAGCTCCAGCACATTGTGGCAATACATTCCCTTGGATAATTCCCAAATCACCCCTTTCCGAAACTCTGTCTATGCAGACTTTCTTCCCATGGATTTTGTTACTAGAAGTCACGGAGATTTCTGGCACATGTCTCAATCTCTTTTTTTGTAGACTAGATAAAGTCACATGTAGCTGAAAAAATCAACAGAACAATAAAATTAATGCTCAGGAACTACAAGATATAGATCTGATGACAGTGGAATAACTACCTTTTCTGGAACTGGACTACTGGAGAGCCTATCCAGCTTGGGAGTAGGATCCAAACACAGTTGTGGCTGTAATGCCTTCAATATTCTGGATTCCACTTCCTATTTTAAAAATCAAACACAAACACTAAGATCATGTCTCAAACACAAAATGAAGTTCACAGTTCATCCATGGAGATTCTGCAAGCCCAGCCCCCACTCCCTTAAAAAATCTTTAGAAAGAAGAATAGAAGAAATGGAAAAAGAAAAATAGCAGAGAATCTCCAACCCCTTAAGAAAGAGGGGCAGGAAACTCCATGAGCAGTGTCTTACCATCAGATCACCGTACGTCCAAGAACTACAAATTGGTGGTATATCCTTAATGATGTTCTCCAAGGAAATTTTCAGCCGCATTTTAGTAACAACAGGTGAATCAACCACATCTGGAAGATTAGGCCCTCTATCAGATGCATATTTTCGATAATCCCGCACCTGCATCATTTGTGAATAGTCAGAGAATCGACGTTAACCATACTATCTGTGAAGTATAATTAAGGCGTAGAATAATAAAGAGTAAAATAAAGTGAAAAAAAGTAATTTGGATTAAAGCTCAAATTTATATGGCTATATGCATGTTGCAGTTTAAGTTTGTCTTGGTAAATTCAGACTGGATAGATGGAAGAGTGACTATAGTTATAATTAAGACTGAATGATAAGTCTGTATCATAAGAAAAGGCACATGAAGCCGGGAATTTCCGAATACCCTCCATCCAAAGTATAAGCTAAAATGAGTACTAAATCCACCACTGCCACACCAGTATCCTAGGAACACACCCACATGAAGAGCTAATCAGCTAGGCAAGTTGCACCAACATGCATTAATATGCAAAGCCAGAATGAAAAGAGTTGCCATAGAACTCTTACGATAGTCATCAAAATGCAAAACCAAGATAATAACTTGAACAAAAAGATTGGAAGGATGATGTTGTTTCATCATAAATGTGTAATATTAAAAAAGATTTGAAACTTGAGCCAAAAGATCAAACCACTAATAGGATCTGAAGACTGCAGTGAAGTTTTCTCCTTCACATAAATATGAGGTAAGGTTGTGCATCCATACAAACCTGTTAATGGGACATTCACTCTATCTCTCTTGGAGATCTGTTTCATAAAATACAAACACGCATCAAGAATTTTCTCAGATGCTCACCTCACAGATAAGTGAACCATCAATGTATTTGCAGGGTAAATCGTCAAGGAGATCTCCAGGCAACCGACCACATTCAATTGCCTTCAAAGAACAAGACATTTAAGAAATATAAGAATTGAACATGTAAAAGAGAGATTTGAGATAAATGGTGAGGACATAGCAGATGAATCAAGATTTTGACGAAAAACTTTAGAACAAACAAGAGATATTATCTTATCAAAATTCTGTGTATGAGGTTTTGTCACAACCTGGTGTCAACAAGGTTTCACCTTAAAGTCCTAGATCGTTTGATGTCTCCTAATGTAAAGACAGGCAAAATAGGAAGAAGAGTATCTCAAGTTCTCACACATATCAAAGAAGTTCCACAGTGCTAGCAATGGATGTTGACATGTAAGGTTATCTGAGCATTTCTATTATTTAGCTACAAAATTTCAACTTTTCCTTTTTAGTAGCATGACTAGGTATGATACTAAAACTTGATCTGGGGGGCTCACAGTTGAGACAAATAGGAGTATGGATACCATAGCTATAACCATGTCATTTAGTACGAACCCAGGTACATTGACCTTCACAAGAGTCAAGGTAAATGAGCAGATAGAATGTAATTGTCAATTCCAATCGACTCATTATACGTAATTTTCCTCTCATGAGGAATGGATCAAATGAGAAGGGATACTCGTAGAAAAGCAAGAGAAAAATAGGGACAGATAGTCACCGAGAAGAGACTTTCAGATGTCCTGTTATAGGGACGTAAGAACTTTGAAGCATGCTGTACTGCGTCACTCTGGCAAGATAAAGAGAGAGAATAGGAAACAAGAAAGGGGATGTAAGTAAACGAGACATTTTTTTTTTATCAACTTCCTAAGGGAAATAGTTCTTCATAACAAACCTCCAGAGGTTTTCCTATAGAGTATCCATCAGGGAAGAGGTTCAATGTGAAGGAAACTTCGTCCCCTGGCATTTCAACCAGCATAGATATAGATATTATTTATAGGAAAGCAAACAAGTTTAACATGCAATAGACGTGGAACCAATAAATACCTGCAGAAATAGGGTTTTCATCGGTAGAGAAGAATGATGTGGATACCCCGGAAGCCTCTCTACCCACCTGAGATTTATTATCCTGAGTCAACAGATAGCTCCCATCAACATAGAATCTTCCCGACAGTGCACCGGTGAAATGCCCAGAAAAGCAAAAGAAACCACACACCAATGCTTCCCATCCTTTAGAAGCCAGTAATCCACTAGCTTAATCTCACTCACCGAAAAATCTGCATAGTTATATTCTAAGACAAACATCCCACCGTTTCCCATTAGTTTCATTCTCCTTCATTGCCGATATATTCTAAATGAGGTATAGTGCCAAGCATAACGAGCAGCATGACTGCGGCTGCTAATAACACCTACCAATTGCCAGGCCCTGCCTATCCTAGGAGAAGGCAAAGGCAAGGGCAGCAGAAATTCTCAGTCCCAGATCCAATGTTCTAGTCAAGTTTCCAAATTTCGGGTAAGCGACACAACAAATCAACTCGACATAGTCCATCGAACGCGGTCAGCTAGGTAAAGCATCGAAGACGAATAAACTCACCCCCAAGAGAACCAAAACAGAGCACCCAGACGAAGTCGATCAAGCCATCGACGAGTCTCCCCACGTCTAAAAGCAAATTCTCTTTGCAACTCACCTCAGCACCGCCATTTACGATTGCATCATGGCCCAACTACGAAGGAAGAAAAGGCGACCCGGAGAAAAATCGCAAGCAACCAAGCTAAGCAAACCACGACCACATGACAAGCGTTACCTCGGGCTTTCGAGCGCTCGAGCCTTCTTTGGACCCGAGGCGAGAGGTCCCCTTCGGATTCTGGGGCACGTCGTCGTCGCGAGCCTCCGGCTGGATCGGCGGAGGTTTCGGGGAGAACCTCCGGCCAGTCTTCGAGAGCTTGAACGAGACACCCATCGGCTAGGGCTTTCGAGGCGGATTCGGGGGGTTTTTCTCCGGCGTTTGGATCATGAGAAAGTTGAGGGGAAAGAAAGTGGTTTTCCGGGAAAATTCCGCACGGAGGAAGGAGCTCTTTGAGAGCGAGGACTTTCTCGCATAGAGGCGCGAGAGAAAACGAAAAGGAAAAGCGATCGGACCGGGGAATCGGAATCGACCGGTTGGACCTATCCGGACGAAGTAAACCGTATGAAAAATTGACACAAATAGTCACTTAATTTTCGCCAAATATGTAATGTGATCCCAAGACTTTTAATTTGTTTAATGTGATTTTTAAACTTTGATCTAATATGTATTGTGTTCATTGAACTTTTAGTACATGTTCAATTTAGTCATAATATTGTCACTGATCTTGAATTGATAGAAAGACTACATTAGACATTATCATACGTTTAGAGATTATATTGAATAAATCTTAAAAGTCCAATGACCACTTTTCAACAAATTAAAAATTTGGGGATTACGTTGAATATTATTCTAAAATTTAGGGATGGCATTAAACGATTTGAAAATTCAAGGACAACATTACAAATTAGGCCAAAGTTTAGAAATCGCGTGTATCATTATCCTTAAACTGAACCCCAATTAAGAGAAATGAAATCACCAAGGGAACGGAAAATGACTCTTTTTTAATGGTATATCGTCACCTGTTTTTTCCTTTTGTGATGAATTCAAGCACTTAAGAATTTTTTTGTTACCCAAAAAATGAATAATTTGGAAAACATTTTTTTTTATAAAATGACCATTTGCATTGCATATAAAAATAAATAGATGAAAAACATTTTTATCATCCACAAAAATGTTATGATATTAATTGTTGTTAACAATGAAAACATGTCTCGTTGACTCATTATTCTAGCAGATACAAGTGATCATTTTAGGAAAATATTTTTTGAATCATCTATTTTTTAAGAGTGATCAGTTTTAAGATGGGTAGGTTCCAATTTTGGAACCTATAACCTATTTCGTTATAATCGGGTTCCAATTTTCAAACCCTAGAACCAACCTTGTTTACTTGGAACTAGTTTTGGAACATACTCTATTTTTTTTTTGTTCTGGTTTCAAAGTCTACCTCATAACCTATTTAATTTTTTGTTTATTTTCTTTGTTCATTTTTTATAGTAAAATTATATGAAGATATAAGTAACGAAATGATTCAAAGTAAAAGATGAATAATAGAAATCTTAATCCAAAAAAAAATCCATATAATGAATTTGTAGTCACGTACAATTATATAAAACACAAATTATAAAGCTTCATTTCCTATTCATCCATAAAAATTTAGGAGAAGAGGAAAGATTGACAAAGTATGAAGGTGTGTTGAGGTTATAATTTAAGAGAAAAAGAAACCAAGATTTTGGCTTTTTAGCTTATAAAATCAGTCTTGAAATTGGTTCCAAAACAAGGTAGTCCAATTTAGTTCTCGGACTTTTTTCGAGCAGTTCAATTTGGTTCCCAGATAAATTGGTTTGGTTGCACACTTATATTATTATTTTCTATTTAAACAAACCGAAGCTCTCGAGGAAAGGAATAATTAGAAAAATATTTTCTTGAAAATGATCATAAAGGTAAACAACGAGAAAAAAATATTTTCACTGTCTATGAAAATATTAAAACGTAATTTGTTGTCGATAATGTAAATATTTTTCATTGGTTAATTATTTTAATTGATACAAACTATCATTTTTCTGAAAATATTTTCTAAATTATTTATATTTCATTAAATAAACGGAGCCCTAGTTTCAATTGGATCCTTGGAGTTTGAGTTGGTTCAACTAAGTCCTTCCTCTCGCTCCTTATCCTATAAAGTCCTTGCGGGTCATCGTCCGATGGACCCGATCCGTTGACGGGTGTCTTGTGAGCCTGCTCAAATGGGCGGACTTGGCTGGAATATTTTGGGCCACTGGGCTGGCCTGGGCAAAATTTGCAGGCCCATTTAGTGGTGGGCTAGGGCCGGGAAAGGGCCGGGGCCGGCCTACTTATGTGTTTCTTCTAAGACTGTAATGTAGGTTTTATTAGTAATTCAATCTTGACAGCTAAAATTTATAAACTCTGATAGAATAAAATTAGTCCGAATTTCTAATACTGGATATCATAAGACTCATAGGTAAAGTAGTAAAATGAAATAATATAAAAAGCCTATATATTGTTTTCGATATATTCTTCCTACTTTTTTTTTTTTTTTTAAAGTGAAACTTTCCCACACAAAATATAAAACTGTGGCTCTGTGGGCCGGCAAGGGCCTCATGGCTATCGCATGTGGTAGGTGAGGGCATCATGGGCATGGACGCCCTCACCCATGTCTGGTGAGGAGTTGTTAAAAAAAAAGAAAAAAGAAAAGAGTAAAGAAAAGAAAAAAAAAGATTAAAAATTTAGAAAAATATTAAAAATTATAAAAATTGTCCACATTAGTGTATATCGTGTCATGTAAGACGATCAAATTCATGTTAGTAATTTTCAGCCAAAATTAATCGGATGGACTACACTGACAAATCATCAAAAGGTTTATGACTAAATTAATATAATTGAAAAGCTTAAAATTAAATTGGCATAAATGCAATATGTTTAGGAATTTTGGGTACTTTTCCCTTGTATAGGGCAATGCATCAGATACCTAACTCCTCTGAGTTCCAAAATTTGCACAAATTGGTTTAAGCTCCAAGTGATTAGTGGGTCTCGTTTGCCACACCGAGTGATTAGTGGTTGCAATTAATAAAAGTTGAATGCAATGAAATTGAATACCGTCAATCAACTTACTGCTCAATCTTTGAAAACGCCTCATGATACATGTGATCTCTGGCGACTTCATTCATAAGACCGTTACGATTATCTCGATTTTCCATGTAAAGGTAACGTGTATCTGCATGTGGACGTTCTTAGCTGCAAGGTCAAAAAAAATAACAGTTTACTTATTGACATAACATGGGAGGGAGAAAACATAAAAAAATAAATATGCATCAACATTTTCTGTTAGCCAAATTGACAGAATTTGTGAAAGGTTTTGATTGTATGAATTTAACAAATTTTAAGACTTTACTGTACTTTTCGGAAGTTTTAGGTCTCAATCACACTTTTAGACAAGTTTTGTGATTTATGATGCACTTATCTATATAAGTTAAATATCTATAAAATTACCAAAGTGAATTCATCTAGGTTTTGATTTGTTTGCTTGTGTTATAACTTATAAAAGGATATTTTTTTTGCCTCACACCTATAGCCGAGAGAGAGAGAGAGAGAGAGAGAGAGAGAGAGAGAGAGAGAGAACTTAGGATAAAAATGTTGCCTCTCGAACGCTTATGTATGATTAATCAATTGATCAAAGAAGATGCGACATCCTCTTGTTAAAAATAAAGTGATAAATAGATGCCATATATGCTGCTAACTCTCTGGGAAATGAATATGAACAGTCACCATTAGGTAAATGGCAAAAGGTTGGGATTTGGGACCAACCGTTGCCTCCCAACCTTTTGCCTTGCTTGATTTCATTTAACTAGACTCTTGCAATAAACGAAAGAAACAATTAAATAAGTGGATATTTTGCAATGTGAAGATTGAAATTTGCAAACAACTAAATAAGTGGACATTTTGCAATGTGAAACATTGATGTTTGCAGCAACTTATGAAAGACAATGCAAAGGGATGAACGTGCAGATGATGGAAGAAGAGCAGTGGAGTGGCAGAAGGTGGCTAATTACAATTTTCTATTTTGGATGATGTTTTTTATAGGTGAAAAACTTAGGTAACGTGCATTAACTAAAGTGCATATAGAAATTCAGGACATCAAATGAAGAGGTCTAGATGGCCTCACATTCTGCGGAAGCAGGCATAATCCAACCGTTACGGGACTTTGATTTTCATGAGTTGGTGTGTGCAGTGAAAATTAGTTGAGAAATGGAAATGGAAAATATTCTTTTCTTTCGCTTTAGATCTTTCTTTAACTCAAGGATAAGTTTGGAATGGAGTTTAGTAAAAGTGAGGCGATACTTGGCTCTCATTATGTACAGAAAAATGTCATTCGTAAGTAACTTTTTATCAGCATCACACCCAGAAATGGATCAATTTATGAAGCGAATTCAAATATTCAATCCATCTTTTTAGCATATGTGGAAAAAGCAACCATCACTTTTCTGACTTTTTATTTTTGACATTTGAAATTTGCTGATCTAGAAACCGGTATATAGGGACATTAAGGTCATTTGCAATTGCAATCATGCCAATTTTTTTTTTATAACTTTTTGGAAATCAAATTATGCATATGATAGGAATTTTCACTCGAATAATGGAAAAATAAAGGGGTGGTTCAAGTATGCACTCGGTATTTTCTAAATGAAGTTGACCTAAATTTCAAAGGTTTGACGTGTAAGGATAATGATGACATTAGTATCATAATTATTGTAAGGCACTTATTTTGGTGCCAATTTATATGATCATAAAAGTGCGATAGTTTTTAAAGAGCAATATTTAAGTGAATTTGGTGATGAAAAAATGATGCGGCTTGTTGAGGCTAAATGGACAATTATAAAAAGATCTGACACTAAAATAATCATTCCTAAAATTTTGCACTAAAGTAATCTTTCTTAAACTTTTGGCACAAGATATTTTAAAATTGTGTGATGCGTAATCTATAAACCAAACAGCATTGCTAAATGCATTGATTTTTCACAAATAAAGAAATTTGGGTTAGATTGGTTTCCAAACATTGTTTAGTATTTTTTTTTTTTGGTAACCTAGGAAACCCCGCACCCCGCCGACGCCCAGTGAGTAAACCCTGAGGGCCGAAAGTGCTAGCCACCACACACAGACGACCAGTTAAGTCACCCTATGACAACCGTGGGTTTTGAACCCCCGACCTTTTGCGAGAAGAAGGGAACTCAAGCCATCGGCGCCACCCAGGTGGGTGGTAACATTGTTTAGTATTGATCCTCGCAGTTGACCAAAAAGAAGTGTGTTTGGTAAATTGTCACGAAAAGCATTGTATGAGACTTAGCAATGGCAAAATTGAAAGTTTAAGGTAGGTGAGGATCGCTTTTTTTGGAATGTTATTATGGAATTTAATAAGTTATTTCCTTCCAACCTTGCCCTCACTTATAATTTTGTACACCACTTTTGCCTCTAAAAACACTTTTCATTGTCTTTCACATGCACTCTCATCATGCTTGCTAGTTTCAATGTTTATAGAGGTTGAGGCTCGCCTAGGATTGTGTGACCTCAATAATGGTCACCTGTGGTGGCATAGCCTCAGTGACGGGTTGTCGTCTCCCTTTTAAGCTTCGCCTAATCTTTATCTATTTATGCTTACACTTTCATTTTTTTATTTTAATTTATAAGTTTGTGGCAAATAGTGTTTTGCATTTTGTAAAACCCTTCAACCTAAGATTCTTTGTGTCTATGCAAAGGTACCTCGCATAAGCGAAGCAAAGGTTCCGTAATCCATCTCCAAAATGCTTCAAGCTTTGTCGTTCAATCTAAGAATAGAGCAAGGTAAGACAAGAAATAAATACAAACTTACTAGAGGTGAAGAAAATTTACTGATGTTCCTTTTTGTTAGGAAAACAAAGAGATCTATGTGATTAAGATGAAACTATTTTAAAAGAATGTTTGCTTGATGATTTTACTGTTGAGTCTAACAAAACAAAGAAAAATAGTGTCAAAGTCAGAATATTTGCTTTATAATTTTTTTCTCTTGGCTCGCTATGTCGTTTTATATTTCTAATTTTTAGAACTTTAGAGTAATAATTTTAAGAATGATCAATTTAATGTCAAAACTTTTTGCACGATCACTTTATTGTTAAAACTTCTTAAAGCAACCATATAAGTACTTTAGGGAGCCATGCTAGAATTTTGGCGAACTAAGTCACCATATTCACTAAGGTGATTTAAAAAAAATTTATGGCACTTAAATTCATCGTTTGAAAAGTTTTAATATTAAAATGTGTGCTTTTTAAAAATCATGGCACTGATGCCCTTTTTTTATAGGGAAAAACATGACTTATTTTGAGGTTATGAATTTTTTGGCTTTGAGGTTTTCATAGGTTCTTAGTCGATTTAATTAAGTTAATCTAGAAGTGCATCAGCTATGTGCCGATCACAGGACGGTGTGTGGAGGATGAAAATGTTCAGCAACCATCATACATCACATGCCTTGGAGAAAATGTTCGGTGAGTGTCGCACACCACGTGCCAGTAGGTCAGACATGGATAACAAGTCATGATCACGGTGATCATAAAGCACATTCGACTTATGACGATGTGGTGCGAGAGGTGTGCTCTTGTGCAATGTTTTATTGTAGTGACGATTTCCTTCAAGAATTTACTAAAGAGATTAGTATCCAAGGACAATAATATGCTGTCTAGGGATTGAAGCAATCGCCTCAATGCATTGGAATCTCTTCAACTTGGAGTGAGCATTTATCACCATCTTTTTGGCCTTTTAGTGTGCCTTTACTTGTTGTTATAGCAACCGAAATGGGTGATTTCGATATTCCACACCAATCGTGTTGGGCTGGTGGGGCATGCTAGACAAAATGTTAAAATTATAGTGGTTGAAGTGAAGTTCAGATGATTTGAAATCTTGGGAAGTGATTGAAAAACCAAACTTAGACTCTAAGCCTATATGCGGATCTTCTCAAAGGACATAATGCTCATCCTAGCACAAATGTCGGAACCTGATTTCGTCGCTTTACTTCTCCCTCGGGCAAATGCAGAGAATTACTTGACAATTATGTATCTAAAATTGGTGTCGTGGGTGTTTCGAAAAGTATATTGCTTTTCCGGTCTTGTAATATTTATGCAGGGTACAGAGGTGCTTCTGTATTTGATTCCTATATCAAGTTACTGGTTATAAATAGAGGCCATTCTGAGGACGTTGCTGACGTAAATTCAAAAGGCTAATGCTGTTTTTGCCTTGCTTTCTCCTCTCTCCATTAACAATCATAAGTTCGATTGCTCTTTGAGACGGTGCCCGGTCGTTGCGTCTTTAGGTGCTGACATCGAGTTCAACCATGCGGTTTTCAATGCTCTCCCAAAACTTTCGAGAACTGTGGAAGGAATGGGAGCTGCGGGTTCTTGTCCTCCTCAGCTTGTTCCTCCAATTGACCCTTGCGACTCAGGGCTTCCGGAGGAAATCCCTTTATAAATACTGGATCCGAGTCGTCGTCTGGACGACATACCTATCAGCCGATTCCATTGCGACCCTTACCCTCGGCGTCATCTCGAACCGCCTGGCCAACATCAAGGAAGTGCAGGGGACGATCGATGCGAGGAGCCAGATCACTGCTTTCTGGGCACCGTTTCTTCTCCTCCACTTGGGCGGGCCCGACGCAATCACCGCCTATGCCCTGGAGGACAATGAGCTATGGTTGAGGCAGTTGGCGCGGCTTTGCGTCCAGGTAGGACTAGCTTGTTACATCTACTTCATGGCCTTGTCGGGGTCTACACTGTCGATATTAGCGGCTGGGGTGATCCTTGTGGGTTTCATCAAATATGCGGAGAGGACGTTGTGTTTGTACTTGGCAAGCGAAGGTCGACTTCGAGATTCGATGCTTTCGCTTCCTGATTTTGGTCCCATATACCCCAGGATAATGGAGCAGTACACTCTGAAGAAAGAGGAGGGTTACCGAGTCAGCATTGACGAGGTCGTGGAGGTTCCAGCTCCAGAGGATCTCTCAGTGATCAGCGGTCAAGCCCGCAACAAAGAGAAAGACACGACTCCGGTTTTGTTCAAAGCCTATGAGTTGTTCAAGATCTTCAAGCTTCTCTTCGTGGGCCTTATTCTCAACTCTGGCGACCTGGAGGCCAGTAAGCGCATGTTCAAGAACCCTGATATCATGGACTCGGTGACAGCTTTTGGGATTGTGGAGATCGAGCTCGGGTTCATGTACGATCTGCTCTACACCAAGGCATTGTTGCTGAACCGTGTTTGGGGCATCATTCGTTGCGTCATCAATCTCTCAGTGCCTAGTGCCGTGTTGGTATTCTTCTCCTTACAGGATAGGAAGGAATACCCCAAAGTTGACGTCTGTATCGTCTTCTTGCTGATAAGCGCAGCTATACTTTTAGAGATTTACTCGGTTCTTCTAGCAATTTCATCCGATTGGGTCGACCACTGGCGGCTTCAGAGACCCCAGAGATCCGCAATTTCATCTGCTGTGGCTTTTCTCCATATCTGCCCGAAGCAAAGATGGTCGAATTCGGTGGCCCAGTTCAGCCTCTTGCGATTTTCCATCAGGAAAGGAAACAGGATCTTCAGCAAGTATCCGGCGCTCGCCAAGTTCAACGAGAAGTTGGAGAAGAACTTCTGCATCAATTACAAAGAGTTCAAGAACAACATCAAAGACTGGATCTTCCGTCACATGAGGAATACGGTCGAAAAGCTGGAACGAGAAAACAAATTGAAGGGCGGGCTGACGAGTCTTAAGCTGGAGGTTAAGGAAGTACTGATGAAGTCAAACCAGAGTCACCTGGACTGGAGTGTGAAAGATATGGACTTTGACCAGAGCATCCTCATCTGGCACATCGCCACTGAGCTCTGCCACCACAAGGACCTCGTCGAGAGGGAGGGAAAAGGCTCGGAAGACGTCACAAACTTCAAGATGAGTAAGTTGGTCTCTCGGTACATGCTCTATCTTTTGGTACTCTATCCTTCCATGTTGCCAACAGGGATAGGGGTGCTCCGATATGAAGATACTTCGGTCGATGCTCGGAAGTTCTTCGAGGACAAGCTAGCGGTGTTGTCAAAGAAGGAAACCAGCATCATGAAGTGGGCGCAGACATTATTTACGAAAGAGAAACATGCCCACGCCAGTGGTCATAACTGCAAAAAGGTGCACAAGTCGGCAGAGTCGCACGATCTATGTGAAGTCTGCCATCTTCTGCTCCAAGTGGGAACTCAGCTGCCCTCCACGAAAATACGCGGTGGCAAGAGCAGGTCGGTGCTGTTTGACGCATGCCGTCTCGCATTCCAGTTGAATAACAGCGAGCTGGCAAACTTCAGCATTAAATGGGAGTTGATCAGCAAGGTCTGGGCGAAGTTTCTGATATACGCAGCCTGCCAAAGCAAAGGCTCCGAGCACTCCGAGAGCCTGAGCAGAGGCGGAGAGCTTCTAAGCCATGCTTGGCTTCTCATGGGGCATCTCGGCATAGCGGATCCAGTACAAACTTCCGAAGCACAATGCATTACCAAACTGATCATGAGCTAGAACTTCCAGGTGGAACGTGTCCTTTACTTAACCTACCGTCACTTAAGTAAGATGAATAAGTTAAGATCATCATGTGGAGATGGTGAGGGAGTTCTCGTTTTTGCAATATATGTTGTACTTGAGGAGCAAGGAAATAAATTGAGACTATGCGTCAGTCACTGTTCACCGGTTAGTACACTATTAACTTTGGGAAAAACGAGTATGTATTTATATGCGAGACCGAGTCTGGTATTCTGTTTTAGAGTGATATGTAAGTTTCAATTTTTTTTTTTTTAAAAGAGGAACTTTTAACCTATCATTAATAGGTAGCTACGGCTTGTTTACGTAGTTGATGGCATTTTACTTAGAAAAATCCAGCTTGGGGCCTTTTTTTGCCTATTTAGCACTTCTAGTTATGACTTTGGCCAAATTTATTTTCTAGTTTCGAATTTTCATTAACTTGTTCTATATCGTGTTTATGAAAGCTATATGATCGTTTTAATGTCTGTGCAAAATCACAGCCTTTTTTCTACCCTGTGATGATTTATAGATCATTCCCAAAAACACATTTTATTTCTTGAATCCTTTGAGATTAGTCTTTCGTATCCATTTTTGACATTGGAATTACCGAGATTTCATTGAATGCTATATCACAAATAATTCTTTGAGTTTAGTCTTTAATCCTTTGACTAGACATTACTTTTTTTGGTTTGACAACAATATAAAAGTTCCAAAGAATTGAACTTCACTTTAAATTTACTTGGACATCAAGACTCGACTTAGCAACACCAAAAGTTCAGCATATAAAGAAATGACTTATTTTAACGATTATTGGGAAATATTTTCTTATATGCAACATTTCCAAATAATACATAGTCATTTATGATCATCTCATGCTTCTCCAAATAAAGAAAATAATTCAAGAAAGCATATGTCAGGATCGGAAGATAACTAAATGCCTTATGAACACATTATTATTTTTTGCCATATTACCCAAATGTATATTATTTATGTACGTAACTAAACTAGAATATACTATTGAATAGAATAATTCCTTCAATATCTCCAAGATAATTGCTAATCTCAAAAAAAGGAAAAGGAAAGGAAACTAGTGAATACGTATCTTAAGGTTTAATACTCTTATATAAATAAGATTAACAAGTCTTCTGTTTGATAAACATGAAAGTAAAGAAATCTTCATATCATTCCAACATTCTCAAGATATCACTAAACATCGGACAATCTCAGATTACTATTCATTCTAAGGAATGAGCTTGCTTGCGTGGTAAGAGATCCCCTACCTCCAGTAGTGATTAGACACGTACGCGTTCTCTAAAAGTCCCAGAGCACTTTAACACTCCAATTAATTGAAATTAATTTTTGGGTATCATCCATGGATAAACTGAGATCTGTGCACAGTCGTCCTCGATTTAATCACCGCACCACAAAAGCGTAATACACCGACACGTCAATGCAGCCGGGCAGACTTGATTTCCAATGGTAGGTCATAAATATCTCGATAATGGACATAGGCTTGCAGTCTTAACCCCAAAGGGAAACAGTGGTGTCACAGCACAACTGCGAGCAACCGTTCCTCAAAATAAGATCAAATGACTGGATAAACCAATACAACAATAACTCATCGGCCATTCAAAATCATCTGTGTCTAATCCCATGTTGATGCATAAAGATATGCTGCTATTCTAGAAATTCCTACCTGAGGCAGAGCACAACTTACCTAAACTCCAGCACTCCCGAAGGCACGCACTTTCATTAAGTTGCATCTACAGGACCACCGAGGAATCGTGCATTCATTTTGTGAAAATAAAATGACGTGTAAAACATTTTTCTCAAAATAATAACCTATATTACTTACAAAAATGAGTGAACGAAATTTTTTAAATCGTCAATAACAATGTATAGATATAAATTATTATCGTATAATGAAAATATTTGTTTTTGACTAATTATTTCAAACGACATAATCAATTATTTTTTAAATCATTCGGTTTTTACAAAATCAACGAGGTAAGCGTCATCTCTAATATTCCTAAGCAGAAAATTACCATAATACCAATAAGGGTTTCTAGGCCAACACAGACATTAATGATCTAAATTTATATTTTTAAATTATTTTATAATATATTTTTAATATTATTATAAAATTTTATCCTATTTTTAATATAATTTTATTATATAGTTTTATTATATTTTTAATTTTATTTTAATTTTTAAATAAATAAAGGAAAGAAAAGGAAAATAAGAAAAGAAGAGAAAAAAAAATGGTTGGGCTTGATTCTAGAATTGTTTACAAAAATAAAATAATAATTTTTTCTATTTCTTAACTGTTCCAAATCTATTTTTGGAAACAAATTTGCTTTCGGAAACAAAAAATTTGCCAAATAGACTAATATTTTTTTTGTTTCGGGAAACAAAAGAATAAAATCAGACACTATTTAATACGTCAACAAACAAGCCCTAAGTCACCATATTCACTTGGGTCATCATTTTTTTTTTATAAATTGTGGCACTTAAAATAATCATTTGAAAAATTTTAACACTAAAATGAGATTCTTTTAAAAATTGGGGCACTGACGATGCCCTTTCTTTCTTAGGGAAAAACCGTAACTTATTTTGAGGTTATGAATTTTTGGACCTTGAGGTTTTCATAGGTTCTTGGTCGATATTTCTGGCCTTGATTTGCAACGTTAAGGGTTTAATTAAGATAAGCAAGAAATGCATCGGCTATGTGTCCATCGTGGGACAGTACATGAAGGATGAAAATGTTCAGCAACCGTCATACACCATGTGCCTTGGAGAAAATGTTCAGTGAGTGTCGCACACCATGTGCCAATAGGTTAGACATGGATAACAAATTGTGACCACGGTGGTCATAAAGCACATAAGCTCACAGTGATGTGGTGCGAGACGTGCGCTCTTGTGCAATGTTTTATCGCAATGATGACTTCATTCAAGGATTTACTAAAAAGATTAGCGTCCAGGGACAATAATATGCTGCCTAGGGATCAAAGCAACCACCACAATGCATTGGAATCCCTTCATCTTGGCATGAGCATTTATCACCATCTTTTTGACCTTTTCGTGTGTCTTTATTTGTTGTTATAGCAACCCACACGGTTGATTTCGATATTTCACAAGAATCATCTTGGGTTGGTGGGGCATGCTAGACAAAATGTTAAAATCACAGTAATTAGAGTGAAGTTCAGATAATTCGAATCTTAAAAAGTGATTGAGAAATCAAACTTAACTCTAGGCCTTTATACCGAACTTCTCAATTAAAGCATATTAAGCTTTTCCTAGTATGAATGTTGAAACTGGATTTTGTCACTTTACTTCTCCCTTGGACAAATGCAGAGAATTGCTTGATAATTATGCATATAAAAGTGGTGTCGCAAATATTGTGTTGCAGGTGTTTCAAAAAGCGTATTGCTTTTCCGGTCTTGCAATATTTATGCAGGGTATAGAGGTGCTTCTGTATTTCATTCCTACGTCAAGGTACTGGTTATAAATAGAGGCCATTCTGAGGATGTTGCTGACGTAAATTCAAAAGGCTAATGCTGTTTTGCTTGCTTTCTCCTCTCTCCATTTACAATCGTAAGTTTGATTGCTCTTTGAGACGGTGCCCGATCGTTGCGCCTCTCGGTGCTGACATCGAGTTCAACCATGCGGTTTTCACTGCTCTCCTCAAACTTTCGAGAACTGCGGAAAGAGTGGGAGCTGCGAGTTCTTGCCCTCGTCAGCTTGTTCCTCCAATTGACCCTTGCGACTCGGGGCTTCCGGAGGAAATCCATTTACAAATACTGGATCCGAGTCCTCATCTGGACGACATGCCTATCGGTCGACTCCATCGCGACCCTTACCCTCGGAGTCATCTTGAACCGCCCGGCCAACATCAAGGAAGCGAAGGGGACGATTGATCCGAGGAGCCAGATCACTGCTTCCTGGGCACCATTTCTTCTCCTCCACTTTGGCGGGCCCGGTGCAATCACCGCCAGTGCCCCGCAGAACAATGAGCTATGGTTGAGGCAGTTGGCGCGGCTTTGCGTCCTGGTAGGACTAGCCTGCTACATCTACTTCATGGCCTTGTCGGGTCTACACTGTCGATATTAGCGGCTGGGTTGATCCTTATGGGGTTCATCAAATATGCGGAGAGGACGTTGTGTTTGTTCTTGGCAAGCGAAGGTCGACTTCGAGATTCGATGCTTTCAGTTCCCGATTTTGGTCCCACATACCCCAGGATAATGGAGCAGTACAGTCTGAAGAAAGAGGAGGGTTACCGAGTCAGCATCGATGAGGTCGTGGAGGTTCCGGCTCCAGAGGATCTCTCAGTGAGCAGCCATCAAGGACGAAGAGAAAGACACGACTCTAGTTGTTCAAGATCTTCATGCTTCTCTTCGTGGGCTTTATCATCAACTCTGGCGACTTGACGGCCAGTAAGCGCATGTTCACGAACACCGCCATGAACTCGGTGATGGCTTTTGGGATCGTGGAGATTGAGCTCGGGTTCATGTACGATCTGCTCTACACCAAGGATTGTTGCTGAACTGTGCCTGGGGCATCATGCGTTACGTCGTCAATCTCTCGGTGCCTAGTGCCGTGTTGGTACTCTTCTTCTTACAGGATAGGAAGGATTACCCCAAAGTTGACGTCTGTATCACTTTCTTGCTGATAAGCGCGGCTATACTTTTAGAGATTTACTCGGTTCTTCTAGCAATTTCATCCGACTGGGTTGACCACTGGCGGCTTCAGAGACCCCAGATATCCGCAATTTCATCTGCCGTGGCTTTTCTGTAGAAATTCTCTACATAAATAACTAATTAATCAAAAACAACCAGATCCATATATGAATGTAAAACACCAAAATCGATACGCACAGCGGAATTAAACGCATACCTATTTGAGCCATGTCCTCACTTGATCAAAAAACAGATCAACCCGATATGATCGGTGATCCGTCGGTATGCCGCTTCTTCCTCTCTATGACCTATTTCGGTTTAGCAAAGCCTTTAATGGGATTCAATGATCGATAGGTATAACCTACCCTTTTATAGGCTAGAGAGTGACCAAAGAAACCCTAATCAGCGTGTCAATCAATCGGGCTTCCTCCCATTACGGGCTTCGCTTAAACACAATTGCCTACACTTTGCTACTCAACTAGGCCCGTAATTAATAGATGCCAAAACCCAATTCAATAAGATCACTTTAGGGTTTAAAATATATTGGAATATCCATTAACCCGATTATTTAAAATAGAAAATCAATTAATTAATGTAAGCCCATTATAGGAAATTTCCAACATTCTCCCACTTGGGCTACATTAATTAATTAATTTTATTTTAAAAAATAATTTTATTTTAAAAAACGACACTCTCAGGTTAATAACTGAAAATTTGTTTTATGTGGCCACAATTTTGAAAAATAATATTCCAATAATGGCATCTCAAAACCAATCCAATCCTATATAACCTCATTATAGGACTATGGCGATCAACGTGTTAAGAAAATATCCTAACACATGACCTTCCGTAATCACATATAATAAGCATTATATTTTCATGGACCATGGGCCTAGTAGTGTAGTAAGAAATAGTGCCAACATGTGATCAAAATATACACTATTTCTTATCGGTCCTCAATGCAATTTCTAAACGACATGAAACTGCATTAGCGCAATTTCTAAACAACATGAAATTGCCTCAGTGCGATTTCCAAACTACATGAAATTGCATAACTATGTCACAATCCAACATGAGATCCCTCAATGCAATTTCTCAACGACATGAAACTGCATTAGCGCAATTTCTAAGCAACATGAAATTGCTTCAGTGCGATTTCTAAACAACATGAAATTGCACAACTATGTCACAATCCAACATGAGATCTCATAATTAGTGACAAGCCTTTAAACTAAAATTTGTTTAAAGATACTGTTTCATATTTCCATTTCTCAGTCGACAGGAGAAAGGATAACAATAAAATCAATAATGATGATAATCAAAAGTAAATGTTTTAATAGACATTATAAAAGCATTATCAGTTTGTATATAACTATAATATCCAGAAATACAAACTATATAGCTCCCACTAACAAAATAGATCAAAAGACTCTAAAACACCCATATTCCTTACATAATCTTTAAATAAAATGGGTTGTAAATCTTTTGTTAGATGATCAGTTAACATGGACTTAGTTATGATATTCTCAATCACAATATCTCTCTTTTTGACTAAGTCTTTATCGGTATAATATTTGATCCAAGTTAACATCTCAACCGTGGCATTATTGTTGTTCACAACAAAAGTAATTGTTTAATACACATAATGCAATATGATCAATTATGGGCAATAACTAATTTCACAAAATAATTAGTACATTACAAACTCCCTTTGGGCAGAGCGTATAATGCATAATTATTTTCCACAAAGCATGAAGTTTGTAAAACAACAACAACAAGAAGGAGAATTAAATATAATTGTCAATGATCCATCCCCTTTGGGTAGACAAATCATTTAAATTATACATCTCCATGATATCAATATATAGAGATAGATTAGGAGAATTACATATAATCTTCAAAGATCTATCCCCTTTGGGCAGACAAATCATTTAAATTATACATCTCCATTATTTCAACATAAAGGGAAATCACATATAACTCTCAAAGTTTATCCCCTTTGGGTAGATAAACATTTTGAGTCGAACATCCCATCAATTATCTCTAATATATCAATATAGAGGGAATTACATATAACTTTCAAAAATTTATCCCCTTTGGGCAGATAAATCTTTTGAGTCATACATCCCCATCTTTTAATTTTGGAATTTATCTTCATGCAATTTTCAAATTAATATACACAATAACCCCTTTGGGCAGGTAATTGTATATACTAATTTTTATCAATAAGGAACTTCAATAATTTACAAACTTTAACAATTTGTAAATAATGTTCCATTTAATCAATGCCCAAAATTTCATCAAACAATATGAAACACTTTACGACATGTGCTTCCCAAGATCATATTGCATTTATCAAACAACAATCTTTGCCACAATTTTATGTGCCTATTTTTACAATTAAGCATCTAAGATTATCTAATTAAACTCAAGAAGAAAGTATAGATAATCTATGCTAGTTTAGGGAAAGTGAATATTGATATTCTATCCCTCATATATTATAATAAATTTCCATAAATTAAAAATTGGAAATATAGGCACAATATTTTTTTATGGAATTAAATATGGATAACAATAAATAATTCCAAATAAATATTTAAATATGCCAAAATTAAAATTTACCATACCAAAAAATCATAAATTAAAAATTAGGCATATTAAAAAAAAATTGAAATGTGCCTTAGAGAACCCTACACTCGCCCTACGCGCCATTCCATGCACGTGGGGCTAATAGCTTGGTTGCACTGCATCAATAAGCCTTGCTGATATCAAGGCAAACTAGTGGAGAACGTTATAATTCATTTAAAACCTTGCACTTCATAAATGATGGAGGCAAACACATGGAGGAACAAAATCATACACTAGCTATAGGCACATGAGCATGACAACTAAAATTTACAGTGTCCAAAAGGAGAAGTGAGGACAACTTAAAATTCGTTATCTCAAGTGTTTGTTCAAATTAGTTGAATCTCATCAACACTAATCAATAGAGAGACTCGAAACCAAACTAATTTAATAGCTTGACAGAGAGATGACAATAACAGTGAAAGATAAAGGGAGCTCGTCAATGCACATGAGTAAATTTATTAATGCAATATAACACTTATTAGCACTACATAATACTATTTTCTCTACAGTATTATGTTATACTAATGTTTCAGGAATTTCATACGTGGCTTTATATTAAGCATAGACAAAAGCCAAGTGAAAAGTAAGCCCATCCCCACTAATGTAGCCCAAGAAATTAATGTTACCAATCATTCATGAAGACTATCCTTTTATCAAATAGTTTATATTTTAATCACAGCAAAATTACAAAGTAGGTCAACAATCCTGCTATAAGCTCATCACAGAACATCAACCATGAGACTAAATGAACAAGTCCCAATAGCAAATCCATAACTCTAATTATATTGCAAAATTTCCTCCATCAAATTGTAGGAAACAGTTTTAGCCAACTCAAGTACCAACAATTTAGAAATCATCACACTAGATTAAGCCAACATTGCCAAAAATAATACTTGCAAATACCAACTACAACTTGGAGTAGGAAACCATATAATTTGGTCAACAAGTCCAACTTGGATTTTCCCTTTTCTTGACCGTGAGTTCAACAAAATCAAGAAAGTGAATTTACGCATATTTAAGACAATTTTGCACCCAATCAAAATTCAAGATGAATTAATTCAAGAAAAACTAAACTAAATCGTCCATATCTAAGCTTCAAAAATTATTGTTCTTGTGTGTAGCTTCAATGTACTGCTACTCATCTTCAAAAAAAAATTCAAACAATAATACATAATACTAGAACCTTTGAACCTAAAAAATCGGCAAGATACAATTAAAAAGAAGTATCTCTAGTTTCACCCCATCTAGAGGCTCTATATTTGCATCGTTAGGTTCGACAACTAATATTCAAAACAATGATGAACTCAACGTCCCGCCATGACATTGCAATTAACCACAAGTGAAGAGATCATGGGAAAGAAAGGAAGAACAAGCTAGATTGCCACATTTTCTTTTGCACGTATATAATCAAATAGAGCCTATTATTCAATCCAATAAAATCCATACTATTTTCCGGTAATCATTCCATATAATCAAACGAAAAAAGAAAAAAGAAAAAAGGTTGGTGTAGGCACTGTCTTACTAAAGAAAAGGTCAAAAAAATAATAAAAAAAGAAAACTACTCGAAACTCCAGCCAAGGCAAACCACCACAAGATGGAACCAAGAATCAAACTGCACATGTAGATCGAGAAATACAAGAACCAGACCCAATCAATTGGTGCACTCGATCACACATGGGAGACATCTAACACGCATGGGAAGCAAAGAGATCCATCATCAACTATAGAGTCGATCCTCAATTCACTTGAATAAAAGGCTAAAAACCATAGATAGGTTCAAGAATTTCAAATTCAAAATTCTCACTCAATACTCAATGAAATTATGCAAATTATATATGGTTGGAACAATCTCGACGTGTAGAACAAAAGCCCTAAAATTTTAAAATCGATTGATCTATATAGAAGGTTTTCATCCACTAATTATGCTCCAAAAAATCCAAAAATATTATATGTCGAAATTAAGACCTATATGAACATTTTTCATGAAGGATTTGACCTCTAGATCTCAACACAGAAATTAGAAAAAAATTGACAAAAGAAATAGGCGGACAACATGCATAACAGAACAGCATTACAGATTATTGAACTGATTTTGGATGACAATTTCGGATAGCAACCGACACTGGATCGGGGCATTCTATGGCTTGTTGGAAAGCTCTTTAAGTCGACTTCAAATGTTATGAAGACATCAAACACTAAAAATCTTGTTTACTAATTCGTTTCCAGACATATGCACAGAGAGGTTTATCATAGATCCGAAATTGCAAAATAATGTTCATCCAATAAATCAATCATATCATCATCATCATCACTTATCTCTTCAATTCTGATGCATTATTTTTACCTATTTAATAAGTACTTTGATTTAATTCGACAAAAAAAAAGTACTTTGATTGACCGAAATTGCATAAGAACTTATAAATCATAAACAGAGATAAGCTCAAAATCAAAAGGAAACAAAACACGATAAACAACATACCGGATTTGTTAAAAAAAATTGGGTTCTATAATCATATATGACCTGCTCTGATACCACATGTAGAAATTCTCTACATAAATAACTAATTAATCAAAAACAACCAGATCCATATATGAATGTAAAACACCAAAATCGATACGCACAGCGGAATTAAACGCATACCTATTTGAGCCATGTCCTCACTTGACTGAAAATAGATCAACCCGATGATGATCGTGATCCGTCGGTATGCCGCTCTTCCTCTCTATGACCTATTTCGGTTTAGCAGTTTTTAATGGGATTCAGCGATCGATAGGTATAACCTACCCTTTTATAGGCTAGCAGAGGGGACCAAAGAAACCCTAATCAATAGCGTGTCAACGGGCCCCCCTCCCATTACGGGCTTAGTTAAACACATTGCCTACACTTTCTTCTCAACTCAAAAAGGCCCGTAATTAATAGATGCCAAAACCCAATTCAATAAGATCACTTTAGGGTTTAAAATATATTGGAATATCCATTAACCCGATTATTTAAAATAGAAAATCAATTAATTAATGTAAGCCCATTATAGGAAATTTCCAACATTTTCTCCATATCTGCCCAAAGCAAAGATGGTCGAATTCTTACTTACCTTTACCAAAAAAAAAGATGGTCGAATTCGGTGGCCCAGTTCAGCCTCTTAGGATTTTCTATCAGGAAAAGAAACAGGATCTTCAGCATGTATCCGGGGCTCGCCAAGTTCAACGGGAAGTTTGAAAAGAACTTCTGCGTCGATTACAAAGAGTTCAAAAATAACATCAAAGACTGGATCTTCCGTCACATGAGGAATACAGTCAAAAAGCTGGAACAAGAAAACAAGTTGAAGAGCGGGTTGACGAGTCTTAAGCAGGAGGCTCACGAACTTCTGAAGAAGTCTAATCAAGCTGACCTGAACTGGAGTGTGGAAGACATGGATTTCGATCAGAGCATGCTCATCTGGCACATCGCCACTGAGCTCTGCCACCACAAGGACCTCGTCAAGAGGCAGGGAAAAGGCTCCGATGACGTCACAAACTTCAAGATGAGTAAGTTGGTCTCACGGTGCATGCTCTATCTTTTAGTACTCTATCCTTCCATGTTGCCAACAGGGATAGGGGTGCTCCGATATGAAGATACTTCGGTTGACGCTCGGAAGTTCTTCGAGGACAAGCTAGCGGTTTCGTCAAAGAAAGAAACCAGCATCGTGAAGTGGGCGCGGAAATTGTTCAAGAAAGAGGAACATTCCCACGACAGTGGTCAAAGCTGCAAAAAGGCGCACTAGTCAGCAGAGTCGTGCGATCTGTGCGTAGTCTGCCATCTTCTGCTCCAAGTGGGAACTCAGCTGCCTGCCACGAAAATACGCGGGCGGCAAAAGCGGGTCTGTGATGTTTGACGCGTGCCGTCTCGCGTCCCAGTTGAATGACATCGAGAAGGATAATTTCAGCAGTAAATGGGGCTTGATCAGCAAGGTCTGGGTGAAGTTTCTGATATACGCGGCCTCCCAAAGCAAAGGCTGCGAGCACTCCGAGAGCCTGAGCAGAGGCGGAGAGCTTCTAAGCTATGCCTGGCTTCTCATGGGGCATCTCGGCATAGCGGATCCGGTACAAACTTCCGAAGCACAATGCATTGCCTATTTATCACTTCTAGTTGTGACTTCGGCCAAATTTATTTTCTATTTTCGATTTTTTTATTAATTTCATTTTTATTCTACATCGTATTTATGAAAACTAAATGATCGTTTTAATTTCAGAGCAAAATCACAACCTTTTTTTTTCTACCCTTTGATGATTTATAGATTGTTCCGAAAACACATTTTGTTTCTTGAATCCTTTGAGATTAGTCTTTCCAATCCATTTTTCACATTGAAATTACCGAGATTTCACAGCTAATCACAACTAATTCTTCGAGTTTAGTCTTTAATCGTTTGACTAGACTTTACTTTTTTTGGTTTGACAACTATATAAAAGTTCCGTGGAAACAACCTTCCACTTGTGATATACTTAGACATTAATACTTGACTTAGCAACAATCATAGTTCAACAGATAAGAATCACTTATTTTAATGGTTGTCACGAAATATTTTCTTCTATAAGACATTTCCAAATAATGTGTAATTGTTTATTTTATGACTATTTCACGCCTCTCCAAATAAAGAATATAATTCAAGAAAGCATATGCCAGAATCGGAAGATAACTAAATGCCTTGTGAACACATTATTATTTTTTGCCATATACCCAAATGTATATTATTTACATACGTAGCTAAATTTGAATATACCACCAAATAGAATAATTTGTCCAAGATCTCCAAGATAATTGCTAATCTCAACAAAAAAAATAAATAGGAAACTAGTGAATATGTATCCGAAGGTTTAATACACCTACTATAAATAAGATTAACAAGTCTTCTATTTAAATAAACATAAAAGACAAGTCACCCATCTTACATAGAAAGGGGGAGATGGGGAGTTCGAATCTCCATCTTCTTAAAGAGGTTGGGGGTGGGGATGTTTTGTTTCAAGTGTGAGTTTAAACTACCATACTTTGCAAAGAGACATGATAAAAGCTTAAGAGTGAGTTAAGAGTTTGAATTGCTGAAAAAACTCAAATTATATTTTGAAGCTAACAAAACTTTCTAGTACTAGTGATTATCTTCGAATAGGTACACTTCTTTCGGAATTCAACTCAAAAGACCCTTAGCATTGTTTGCCCTATTTTGGACCTATCTGTGCAGACCTACACACTCAAAATTTACTTTAAATAAAATGAGACTTATTTCCCATCCTAAAGAAGTTCAGAAATTGGCTAATCCAAAATTTAGTGCAAGCTCAGAAAGAAGACAAACTTAGAATGAAATTGAGAATGGCTATTGATTTGGTTTGGATTTCACTTCCATAAATGATATTGATAGACTCAATCTAATCAATTGACAAAATCAATCTTGAAGACAAGTTCCAAATGAGGAAATTATACTTATGGAAATCTAGATTCATTTGTCTGGGCAACTAGAATCAAGAGGAGATTCATTCTATGTCACTCAACGGCCACACGATCTTATTGTATCATTGTGTCCAACGGTAGATTGGAAGATAATCCTCCAAAATTTATCCAACGGCTAATGTGAAAGTGGAGGAATCAATGCACTGAAGAAGACAAGACCAAGAATTTGAAATTCCAAACTTTGAAGCTTACCTTGATCATCTACTTGTCTATTGAGTGCTAAAAAAGTTGTGATTGTGAGAGAACTACATAAGAGAGACTTTGTGGAGATAGCTTGATCCTTCATTGAACATTTACAATGGAGGTAACTTGATTCTTCATTGAGCATTTACACTCAAGTTTGTAATCTCTTAGTGATCATTTAGTAGAATCTAGCTAGTAAGCTATTAGTGTGAGAGATGGACATAGGCTTGATCTAAGCCGAACTGCAAAATCAATCTGGATGACAAGTTCCAAACGAGGAAGCTATACTTATGAAAACCTAAATTCTATTTGTATGGGAGACTGGAATCAAGAAGAGATTCCATCTATGTCACTCAATGGCCATAAGATCTTATTGTATCATTGTGTTCAATGGGTAGATTGGAAGATAATCCTCCAAAGTTTATCCAACGGCTAGTGTGGAAGTGGAGGAGTATTTAAAGAGATCAATGCACCGAAGAAGACAAGACGAAGAATTTGAAATACCAAACTATGAAGCTTACCTTGATCATCTACTTGTCTATTGAGTGCTAAAAAGGTTGTGATTGTGAGAGAACTACGTTAGAATGACTTATGGAGATAGCTTGATCCTTTATTGAGCATTTACACGCAAGTTTGTAATCCTTTATTGATCAATTAGTAGAATCCAACTAGTAGGCTGTCAGTGTGGGAGAATGAAGTAGGCTTGATTTAAGCCGAACTACTATAAGCATTATATGCAACTTCTCTCATCCCTGATCTTTCATTATTTATCTCTTCAGTCAATTACAGACTCGCATGGTGTTTCTAAAGTTTGTTTCATTGCGTAATAAATTCCCAATTTTGTTTTAGAATTTGACATACATTCAAACTTTTATATTGACTGTTTTATTCCGCATTATTTTTGTCAAATTTTTTTTATTATCACCTATTCATCCCCTTTAGGTGATCTCTCGCTAGTTTCGTCAAGAGTAAGATAGAAAAAAAAAAAGAATAAACATAAAAGTAAATAAATCTTCAAATCATTCTTGCATTCTCGAGATATCACTTAACATTGGTCAATCTCAGATCAATATTCATTCTAAGAATATGATCTTGCTTACGTAGCAAGTGATCCCCTACCTCTAGTAGAAATTGGACACACAGGCATTCTCTAAAAGTCCAAGAGCACTTTAATACTCCAAGTAGCCGACACGTCAATGCAGCCGAGCAAACATGATTTCTAATAGCAGACCATAAAAATCTCGATAATGGACACAGGCTCGCAGTTTTAACCCCAAAGGGAAATGGTGGCGTCACAGCACAATTGCGAGCAACCGTTCCTCAAAGTAAGATCGAATGACAGGATAAACCAATGCAACAACTAAATCTGGATTTATCAACTCATCGGCCATTCAAAAGCATCTCCGTCTTATCCAATGTTGATGCATAAAAATATGCTATTGGCTGTAAATATGCTATTCTAGAAATTCCTAGCAGAGGCAGAACACTACTTACCTAGACTCCAGCTATCCCGATGGCACATACTTTCATCGCTTATCATCTCTAGCACCACCAATGGATCCTACGTTTATTTGTTGGAAATTAAATGATTTGTAAATTTTTTTCTAAAAATAATAATTTATATCACTTACAAAATGAATGAATGAAAAATTATCGTCAATGACAATAGTTACGTAAATTGTTATTGGATAATGAATATTTTTCATTGACTAATTATTCAAAAAAAAACAATCGATTATTTTTGAGAATATAATAATCAAATCATTCATTTTTTATAAAATATACGGAGTTAAATGACATCTCTAATATTCCTAAGTAGAAAATTACCATAATACCCATATGGTTTTCTAGGCCGATACATGCATCAATGAACTGAATCCACTAATTAGGCACCAAACTAGGCTGGTTGTGGCTCGAGTTGCAACCCGCGAGCTCGATGCTTTTGACCTCGTTTCTCCCTATCCGTGTAGTCGAATTGTTCGAAATTAGCGGCTTTTGAACCGAAACTCAAAAATGGATCAAAATACACATACAGTTCCGTCAGAGACTCTCTTGAAAAATCGCAGTACTTGACCCAAGTTTCTGCTTCTCCTAGAACCGACATTATAGCCATAAAACTCAAAATTCGTGATGTCGGAATCTTACCCAACAAATTTGCAAGGTGTTTCTTGAGAGCAATTGATCCAAACACTATCGCTTTCTCCTTTCTTTTGCCTTTTCTTTTATGATGCTAAATGGGAAGTGAATAAATTAATACGCAAATGACGTTTGCATATTAAAATGGAAAAGTGAAACTATGTTTAAATTACATTTGATTAACATCCCTTGAACGGTTGGTAATCTAACATAGATAGAGAGTTTTAAAGATAGACAAATAATATCATAGAGGAGAGAACAAGATCCGAAAATAGAAATACATTCATATACATGAGTGAGGGAAAATTACCAAAAAAGTCCTAAACTTATTGTAATTGTGCCGATTTAATCATAAATTTATTTTTTTGGCCAATTGAGTCCTACACCTTTTACAATTGTGCAAATTCAGTCCATCTGACCAAAATTGGCTAATTAGTGCTGACATGGATGCCGGCCGACGCTAGCAAACAATTTTTTAATAATATATTATTTTTTTCAAAATTTTTCATTAATTTATTTTATCTTTTCTTTATTTTTTTCCTTTTTTTCTTTTTTCTTCCTCCCCTCCTTCCTCCTTCTAATGACTGGCCAGAGGGGAGGGCTGGTTGCTGGACTAAGGTAGTCGACAAGTGACGAGCTTGCCTCACTGTCACTAGACGAGCTATGAAGAGAGAGAGAGATAGGGATGGGGAGCTTGAAGAAGAATCGGAATATGGGTTTCTTCACTGCCATGAGCTTGGGGCTCTCCATGTTCAGCAACGCCGTCCATAGATCTGTCAATTGGTACTCGCTCCTTCTTTGTCTGCTTTTCTTCTTGCCTAGCGATGGCAAGGCTCGTCTAGCTATCGGTGAGGCGAGCCCCTGCTAGATCCGGCGAGGTCACCCTTGCCCAAAGACGGTGAGACGAGCTTGCCACTAGCTGGTCACCTCAATTTGTTGATTGGCGGACTGGTGGTCAAACATAAATTTTATGTTTGATAAAATTTTGGCAAAGTAATCTTTCTAAACTTTTGGCACAAGAAGTTTTGAAATTTTGTGATGTGTAATTTATATACCAAACAACATTGCTAAACGAATTGATTTTTCACAAATTAAGAAATTTGGATTAGATTGGTGCCCAAACATTCCTTAGCGTTGATCCCCACAATTAATCAAAGAGAAGTGTGTTTGGTTTAACTCAAGGGAATTTAGGTGTAAATTTTTTTGGAGAGCACTGTGTCAAAGCCAAAATTGGCAAAACTTAAAGCTCAATGTAAGTGGGCACTACTTTTAGCATTTTCAGAATGTTATTGTGGGGTTTAATGACATTTTTACTTTCAATCTTGCCCTCACTTATAATTGCGCATTCCACTTTTGCCCTCTAAATACACTGTTCATCATCTTTCTCATGCACTCCCTCTGTGCCCACTAATTGCACCCCTTGCGGAGGTTGAGGCTTGCCAAGGGCTGTGCAACGACCTTGGTGATGAGTTATTGTATCTCTTTTAGGCTTTGCCTAAGGTGCCATCTTCGTTCATATGTACTTCTACTTTCATTCTATATTTATTTTATTTTACAACTAAAGTTCTTTACAAGTTTGTAGCAAATAGTGTTTTGCATTTTGTGAAACTGCTTTAACTTAAGGTCCTTTGTTTCTATGGAAATGTATTTCACAAAAGCTGAACCATTCGCATCATAGTCCAGTTACACAATATTTCAAGCTTTGTTGTTCAATCTAGGAGTAGAGCAAGGTCAGAGAAATAAGTACAAACTTACTAGAGGCGAAGAAAATTTTACTTACTTCCCTTTTGTAAGGAAAATAAATAGATCTACGTGATTTTAAATGAAACTGTTTTAAGAAAATGTTTACTCAATGGTTTTGCCTTTAAGTCTAACAAAACAAAAAGAAAAATAGTGGCAAAGTTAGAATATTTGCTTTTGGCTTGCTGTATCGTTTTGTCGTGTTTTCTAATTTTAAAAACTTTAGAGCAACAATCAATGAATGATCAATCTAATGCCAAAACTTTTGAATGATCACTTTAGCGCCAAATTTTTTTTTTTTAAAATAATCATATAAGTGACTCTAGTGAGCCACGCTATATTTCTAGCAAATTCAGTCACCGTGTCCACTTAGATGATCCTTTTTCCAAAAACTGTGGCAATTAAATTAATTGTTTAAAAGTTTTAAAATTAAAGGGGCTGCCCTATAAAAATTATGGCATTGATAAGGTCCTTTTAACAGCGGGGAAAGATAAACTTATTTTGAATTTATGAATTTTCAGACTTTGAGGTTTTCATAAGTTCTTAGTTATATATTTCTAGCCTTGATTTGCAATGTTAAAGGTTTAATTGACTTGAGCTAGAGGTGTTGCACGGGCCGTGTGTCCTTCGTGGGATAGTATGTGAATGACGAAAATGTTCAGCGACCGTCATACACCACGTGCCTTGATGAAAAATGTTCAGTGAGCGTCCAACACCACATGCCAATAGGTCAAACATGGACGATAGGTTTTGATCGCGGTGGTCACAAAGCATATCGGTTGACGGTGATGTGGTGTGCAACGTGCTCTTTCGTGCAATGTTTTATCTTAATGACGACTTCATTTGAGGATTCAACATGGAGATTAGTACCCAAGGACAATGATACGCTGTCTGGAATCGAAGTAATCAACTCAATGCATCGGAATTGCTTCAGCTTGGAGTAAGCATCTATCATCCTCTTTTTGGCTTTTTTACATGTCTTTACTTGTTATCGCAACCCAAACGAGTGATTTCGATATTCCACATGAATCATGTTGGGTTGGTGGGCCGTGCCGAGCAAAGTGTTAAATCACAATGAACATAGTGAAGTTCACACGATTCGAAACCTTAAGAAGTGATTGAGAATCCAAACTTTAACTTTAAGCCTTTATTACGATCTTCTTAATTAAAGTGGATTATAATCATGCTATTATGAATGCCGGAACCTAATTTTGTCCTTTACTTCCCCCTTAGGCAAATGCAGATAAATTATGCATCCAAAAGTGACGTTATGGGTATTGTGTTGCAAGAGTTTCAAAAAGCGTATTGCTTTTTTGTTCCTATAATGTTACACCGGGTAAGTAAGTACTCTGTACGTGATTATTATATGAAGTTGTTGGTTATAAATAGTGGCCACTCAGAGGATGTTGCTGAGGTATAATCAAGGCTAATGCTGTTTTGCCTTGCTTTCTCCTCTCCATTTATAATCCTAAGTTTGATCGCTCTTGGGACGGTACCTGATCGTTGCAACTTTCGGTGCCGACATCAAGTTCAATCATGGGATTTTCGCTGATTCCCCAAAACACTCGAGAAGTGTGGAAGGATTGGGAGCAACGGTTGCTCGTCCTCCTCAGCTTGTTCCTCCAATTGACCCTTGCAACTCAGGGCTTCCGGAGGAAATCCATCTTCAGGTACTGGATCCGAGTCGTGGTCTGGACGACTTACCTATCGGCCGACTCCATTGCGACCGTCGCACTTGGCGTCCTCTCCTATCGCCTGGCCAACATCAAGGAAACAAAGGGGATGATTGATCCAAAGAGCCAGATCACTGCTTTCTGGGCGCCGTTCCTTCTCCTCTACTTGGGCGGGCCCGATGCAATCACTGCATATGCCCAGGAGGACAATGAGCTATGGTTGAGGCAGTTGGCGCGGCTTTGCGTCCAGGTAGGACTAGCTTGTTACATCTATTTCATGGCTTTGTCAGGGTCTACACTGTCGATGTTAGCGGCTGGTATGATCCTGATGGGGTTCATCAAATGTGCGGAGAGGACATTGTGTTTGTACTTAGCAAGCAAAGATCAACTTCGAGATTCGATGCTTTTGCTTCCCGATTTTGGACCCATATACCCCAGGATAATGGAGCAGTACAATCTGAAGAAAGAGGAAGGTTACCAAGTCGGCATTGACGAGGTCGCGGAGGTTCCGGCCCCGGAGGATCTCTCAATGGTTCCGGAGGATCTCTCAATGGTTCCGGAGGATCTCTCAATTAATAGCGGTCAAGTCAACGACGATGATAAAGCCCTGACTCTGTTCAAAGCCTACGAGTTGTTCAAGATCTTCAAGCTTCTCTTTGTGGGCCTTGTTCTCAACTTTGGCGACTTGGAGGCCAGTAAGCGCATGTTCATGAACCCTGATATGACCTCAGAGACGGCTTTTGGGATCGTGGAGATCGAGCTCGGGTTCATGTACGATCTGCTCTACACCAAGGCATTGTTGCTGAACCGTGTTTGGGGCATCATTCGTTGCGTCATCAATCTCTCGGTGCCTAGTGCCGTGTTGGTGTTCTTCTCCTTACAGGATAGGAAGGAATACCCCAAAGTTGACGTCTGTATCACCTTCTTGCTGATAAGCGCGGCTATACTTTTGGAGATTTACTCAGTTCTTCTAGTAATTTCATCCGATTGGGCTGATCACTGGCGGCTTCAGAGACCCCAGAGATCCGCAATTTCATCTGCCGTGGCTTTTCTCCATATCTGCCCAAAGCAAAGATGGTCGAATTCGGTGGCCCAGTTCAGCCTCTTGGGATATTCTATCAGGAAAAGAAACAGGATCTTCAGCAGGTATCCACGGCTCGCCAAGTTCGACGAGAAGTTGGCGAAGAACTTCTGCGTCGATTACGAAGAGTTCAAGAGCAACATTAAAGACTGGATCTTCCGTCAGATGAGGAATACGGTCAAAAAGCTGGAAGGGGACAACAAATTGAAGAGCGGGTTGGCGAGTCTTAAGCTGGAGGTCAACGAATTACTGAAGAAGTCAAACCAGAGTCACCTAGACTGGAGTGTGAAAGATGTGGAATTTGACGAGAGCATCCTCATCTGGCACATCGCCACTGAGCTCTGCCACCACAAGGACCTCGCCGAGATGGAGGGACAACGCTCGGAAGACGTCACAAACTTCAAGATGAGTGAGCTGGTCTCTCGGTACATGCTCTATCTTTTAGTACTCTATCCTTCCATGTTGCCAACAGGGATAGGGGTGCTCCGATACGTAGATACTTCGGTCGATGCTCAGAAGTTCTTCGAGGACAAGCTAGCGGTGTTGTCGAAGAAGCAAACCGGCATCATGAAGTGGGCGCAGAAATTATTCAACGGAGAGAAACATGCCCACACGAGGGGTCATAACTGCAAAAAGGAGCACAAGTCGGCAGAGTCGCGTGATCTATGCGAAGTCTGCCATCTTCTGCTCCAAGTGGGAACTCAGCTGCCTGCCACGAAAATACGCGGCCGCAAAAGCAGGTCGGTGCTGTTTGACGCGTGCCGTCTCGCATCCCAGTTGAATGACTCCGAGAATCACTTCAGCATTAAATGGGAGTTGATCAGCAAGGTCTGGGCGAAGTTTCTGATATGCGCGGCCTGCCAAAGCAAAGGCTACGAGCACTCCGAGAGCCTGAGCAGAGGCGGAGAGCTTCTAAGCCATGTTTGGCTTCTCATGGGGCATCTCGGCATAGCGGATCCGGTACAAACTTCCGAAGCACAATGCATTACCAAACTGATCATGAACTAGAACTTCCAGGTGGAACGTGTCCTTAACCTACTGTCACTTGAGTAAGATAAATAAGTTGAGCTCATCATCGTGAGATGGTGAGGGAGTTATTGCAATACATGTTGTACTTGAGGAGTCGGGAAATAAATTGAAACTATGCATCAGTTGTTGTTCACCTGAGGCATTACCCCGGTTGGTACACTTTTAACTTTGGGGAAAGCGAGTACGTATCTATATGCGAGACCGAGTCTGGCAATTCTATTTTAGAGTGATTCGTAAGCTTCAATTAAAAAAAGAGAGGAACCTTCAACCTATCGTGAATTGGTAGCTGCAGATTTTTTACGTGGTTAATAATATTTTACTCAGAAAAATCCAGCTCGGGGCCTGTTTTTGCCTATTTATCACTTCTAGTTATGACTTCGGCCAAATTTACATTATAGTTTTGAATTTTTATTAATTTGTTATATATTGTGTTTATGAAAACAAAATGATCGTTTTAATATCTGTGCAAGATCACAGCCTTTTTTCTACCCTTTGATGATTTATAGATTGTTCCCGAAAACACATTTTATTTCTTGAATCCTTTGAGATTAGTCTTTCCTATCCATTTTTCATATTGGAATTACCGAGACTTCACAGAATGCAATATCACAAATTGATTCTTTGATTTTAGTCTTTAATCCTTTGATTAGACATTACTTTTTGGTTTGACAACTATATAAAAGTACCATGATTATTGACTTCACTTTTAATTAATTTAGACATCGATACTTGACTTAGCAACAAGAAAAGTTCAGCAGATAGAGAAACGACTTATTTCAATGATTATTATGAAATATTCTCTTCTATAAGACATTTCCAAATAATACGTAATCATTTATTTTATGACTATTTCACGTCTCTACAAATAAAGAAAATAATTCAAGAAAGCATATGTAAGAATTGGAAGATAACTAAAAATGCCTTGTGAACACATTATTATGTTTTGCCATACCCAAATGTATATTATTTACATGTGTAACTAAACTTGAATATACTACTGAATAGAATAATTTGCCGAAGATCTTCAAGATAATTGCTAATCTAAGAAAAAAGAAAGAAAGAAAGAAAGGAGGCGAGTGAATGCGTGCCCAAAGGTTTACGAATAACGCCGTCAAGGAGAAGCTTGTTGATCCTACCTAGGTTGGTTTGGTTCTCGTTAGGATCGACGTCTACGCCAGCTTCCATCAAGAAGCCGATTTGCCTGTACTTGCTCATCGCCGAAGGTGCTGCTACCATTTTGTTCTTCAGTAATGTTTGGTGCCGATCAATCCATTTAGAGAAAGGCTTTTATATTTTTATACATACACACACGCATACATACCGAATAGCATGCACTCATCAGGATAAGTTCTGTCTTTTCGCTGTTCATGACGGGAATGATTAACCCACGTTTCTTTCTTCCTTTCCTTTTCTCTTCTTGTCTATGCAAACCCCCCTTCCCCTTCTCTCTCTCTCTCTCTCTCTCTTTCTCTCTCTCTCTCACTCACCAAATGAGTACTTGTTAACTGTTTCATATCTGTCTAAATCCAAATCGTCCGAAAAGCTCTCATGGATGAAGTGCGTCGAGGTCGCGCAGGGTTCGAAATACCAATCCGATTTACCGATGCTTATGACCAGCACACGTATTCTTGTCCAATTTGATCGTGTGCTTTGCTGGAGGAATATTGTACCAAGAGCCGCACACACGTTGTACGTGATCCTTTTTTTTTTTTAAACTCAAAGCATGTCTCCCTTTAAAAGTAAAGAATAAAGCTTCAAATCCTAAAGCTGATGATGGAATAAGAGGGTCACATAAAATAAGTATCAGATTCCTGGTTGGGCTATTCACTATAAGTTATTTTAAATCAGTCATGATCGTCAATTCCTTGTGAGAAAAATAATTATGCAGAGAAGAATCCAAGCTCCATAGTTAAATGGTGAAAACGAGACAATGTGCGTGTTGAATTGATGGGGTTCACATACGGAATGATTGGAGTAAAGAGAAAATGGCTCGAGACTCTAAACACATGTTAAGGGATAGCTGATGCAAAGCTGGAGTTGCTACGTGTGGTGAAAAAAGAAAACACACACACACACACACATATATATATAACTCATTGAAACTACATATTTAGGCTTCATTTATTTTGTGGAAAATATTTTCCTAAAAATGATAGTTTGTATTGCTTACATATTGAATGAACGAAAAATTAAAAATATCATCCATGGAAATGTTCATATATTTATTGTTATCGATAATGAAAACATTTTTCATTAATTTATCATTTCAAGCGATGCAATTATTTTTAGAAAAATATTTTTAAGACTATTCATTTTCCACGAAACAAAATGAGTTTTAATCTATCAATGTTACTCTCAGGAAATTTTCGCTGTAAGCTAAAGCAACCCTTTCAATGCTAAGATTGGTGTAGGTTATGAAGTCTTGTTAACTGTAATTTGATTCATCTATTAGAGAACTCGATCATGAGATGTGAAGTTCGGATGGCGAAAATGAAAAATGATATTTTTCACGGTCCATGTACAACTCAAAATATTATGCTTCGCTCTCCAAATTACAACTTGAGGAAAAAGGGAAAGGTTTCAAGAGAAGAAAGCACACATGAAATGTTCGGATTTGATGCCATTTGACTATGCAAATGGTGTGGAAGTAGCAATCAAGCCTGGTATTTTTTTTTTTCGAAATAAAATTGTATCGCTAAAAAGTATATACGAGGAGTACATAGACTTTCTAACAAATCAAATTGAAGTAGAGAAAAACCCAGAATATTGCAAAAGAAAAGCCAAATCCATAAAATAAGGAAGATGAACACGGTAGTAGTAGGGTTAAGTACACGCTTGTTCCACAAAAATAGATCCATCAAGCCAAATAATCTGCGATCAATCAATGGATCTTGTATTTTTATTAGTGATGAGCACGCTGGAAATTCCTTCTCCAATAACTATGCTGTTACCACTTGGCGGTGCATGTCTAGGTTCAACTTCCTTTACATTATCGCCTTATAGAGAAAACCAAAATAGGTTGAAAGAACACAAATCTAACATTTGGAAATTTTCATGCTTTAGCGAGACACTAGAGCTTCAATGATTACCATTGAAACTGGATGCAAATGACTTGTACATGGATAGAGCATTGGGGCATTGAATCTCCAAAAGTATATGTATTAAACTCTTAGGGTGCGTTTGTTTCAATGAAAGTAGTTTTCTGAAAAGTGTTTTCCAGACTTTCCGCTGTTTGTTTTTCCAAAAACAATTTGGTCAATGTAAAATACTTTCCAGTCAACATAAATATTATGTATTATTTTAGGAAAATAAATTTCTGTGCATGAGAAGGGGAAAACACTTTCCCTCTTTATAGGGTCTTTAGGTCATTTCCTTTTTGTTAGTTCAAATGTTATTCAACCATTTTCCAAATACGATCAAAACGCCTGAAAACATTTTCAATCACATATTATCAAACACAAGAAAACTAATCATTTTCATGGAAAATGATTTCCTGGAAAATATTTTTCAAAAATGGTTCGATTTCCGCGAAACAAACGCACCCTTATTATGTATGTTTCAATGAAAGTAATTTCCTAGAAAGTGTTTTCTGGACTTTCCGCTGTTTGTTTTTCCAAAAATGATTTGGTCGATGGAAAATACTTTCCAGTCAACATAAATATTATGTATTATTTTAGGAAAATAAATTCCTGTGCATGGGAAGGGGAAAACACTTTCCCTCTTTATGAGGTCTTTAGGTAATTCCTTTTTGTTAGTTCAAATATTATTCAATCATTTTCTCAAATGCGATCCAAGCGCCTGAAAACATTTTCAATCACATATCATTAAACACAAGAAAACTAATCATTTTCATGGAAAATGATTTCTTGGGAAATATTTTCTAATCATTTTCCAAAAATGGTACGATTTCTACGAAACAAACACACCCTTAGATTTAGATTGGAAGAAAAGAAAAAAGAAGAAGAAAAGAACGAAAAAACACAAACAAAATCAACAAGAGATGCTGGGAGGGTGAGACTAGCTTAAACCTTCTCCCGTGTTTGAATGTTGAAGAAAACGATGGAGAGAGAAGAGAGAGGGGAAAGCCGGAGAGAATCAAGGCTGGTTCAATTTGTGAAAAATGTTTTTTATTTTAATTTTCATCGAAAATATGAGAAATAAAAATCTTGTGCCCTTAATTTTTTTTTTTTTTTGAAAATGTCATGTTTGATTAGTAGAAAAAACCGTTCTCAATATATGAGAAGATATCATAAAAATGTTATTTTTAGAAGCAACTTTTAATATATTAAAAACATGTTTACAGTGCAGCCTTTATTAGATAATTGAATTGGTCTTCGTAATAGAAAAATGAAAAATATAAGTTGCTCGTTTCTAATAAGGTTCAAATAATGAATCGCCAATAGACGGAAGGAATTATTCCAAAAGTGTTATCTCACGCCAACTATTACATACACGTAAAGGAAAGGATGAGAATAATATTTTGCCAATCGAAATAATATAAAGGCCTAGATATCATTTTTTATTTATTCTTTATGTATTAAAGGTGAAATTTCTGCACTTGGAAATTAAAAATGTGGGTCGGTGTCCCTCGGGCGAGCTTGCCTAGGAGAGCAAGATTGGGCCCGGCAGTACCATATTCCAAAAATTTTGGAAATCAAATCATGTATACTTTTTTTACAGGAATCTTTGCTCGAATAACCAAAAAAACAGAGGGAAGGTTCAAGTAAGCATTTGCTATTTTCTATATAAGGTCGACCTAAATTTGGAAGTTTTGGCAGGTAAGGAACAAGGATGACATTAGTGCCATAATTATTGTAAGGGCTTATTTTGGTGATTTTTTAAAATGATCGATTAAATGTCACAATTTTTAAGCAATATTTAAGTGACTTCAGTGATGGAGGAAACTAACGTGGCTCGTCGAGGTCACTTAAATGGACAATTTTAGAAATATTTGACACTAAAATAGTCGTTCATAAAATTTCGGCACTGATGACGTCCTCTCCGCCGTAGGAAAAAATTAAACTAATTTTGAGGTTATGAGCTTTTTGGACTTTGAGGTTTTCATAGGTTCTTAGTCGCATGTTTCTAGCCTTGATTTACAATGTCAAGGGTTTAATTAAGTTGAGCTCGAGGTTGGTGCACCGGTCGTGTGTCCTTGGTGGGACAAGATGTACTGCGAAAATGTTCAGCGACCGTCATACACCACGTGCCTTGGAGAAAAATGTTCAGTGAATGTCACATGCCGCATGCCAATACGTCAGAGATGGATACAAGTTACAATCACGGTAGTAATGAAAGCACATTAGCTACTTACGATGTGGTGCGAGACGTGCTCTCATGCAATGTTCTATCGTAGTGACTACTTCATTCAAGGATTTAGTACGGAGATTAGTGCCTGAGGACAATAATATGTTGTTTGGGGATCAAAGCAATCACCTCAATGCATCGGAATCGCTTCAAATTGAAGTAAGCATTTATCACCCTCTTTTGGCCTTTTTGGAGGTCTTTACTTGTTGTAGCAACCCAAACATGTGATTTTGATATTCCAAATGAATCACGTTGGGCTGGTGGACCATTTTATAAACAAAAAATTAAAATCAAAATGATTAGAGTGAAGTTTGCAGGATTCAAAACCTTGAGTAGTGATTGAAAAACTGAACTTGAACTCTAGACCTATATGCCAATTTTCTCTAGTAAAGCATATTATAATCATAATGCCAGAATTTGATTTTGTTGCTTTATTTTCCCCTTTGACAATTATGTATTCAAAAATTATGTTGTAAGTACCGTGTCGAAAAGCAAATTACTTTTTGTTCTTGTAATGTCATGCAGGGTAAATAGGTGCTTTTTTACTTGATTCCTACATCAAATTATTGGTTATAAATAGTGCCGTTCTGAAGATGTTGCTGAGGTAAATTCCAGGCTAATGCTGTTTTGCACTGCTTTGTCCTCTCCATTTATAATCCAAAGTTTGACCACTCTTTGAGACGGTGCCCGATCGTCGTGCCTTTCGGTGGCGACATTGAGTTCAACCATGGGATTTTCGCTAATCCCCCAAAGCGCTCGTGAAATATGGAAGGAGTGGGAGCTGCGGGTGCTCGTCCTCCTCAGCTTGTTCCTCCAATTGACCCTCGCGACTCAAGGCAGTCGGAGGAAATCCATCTACAAGTACTGGATCCAGGTCGTGGTTTGGACGACGTACCTATCAGCCGACTCCATTGCGACCCTCACGCTCGGTGTCCTCTCGAACCGTCTGGCCAACATCAAGGAAATGAAGGGAACGATCGATCCAAAGAGCCAGATCACAGCGTTCTGGGCACCGTTCCTTCTCCTGCACTTGGGCGGGCCCGACACAATCACTGCGTATGCCCTGGAGGACAATGAGCTGTGGCTGAGGCAGGTGGCGCGGCTTTGCGTCCAGGTAGGATTAGCTTGTTACATTTACTTCATGGCATTGTCCGGGACAACACTGTCGATATTAGCAGCTGGAATGATCCTGGTGGGGTTCATCAAATATGCAGAGAGGACATTGTGTTTGTACTTGGCAAGCGAAGGTCGACTTCGAGATTCGATGCTTTCGCTTCCTGATTTTGGTCCCATATACCCCAGGATAATGGAGCAGTACACTCTGAAGAAAGAGGAGGGTTACCGAGTTGGCATTGACGAGGTCACGGAAGTTCAAGCTCCGGAGGATCTCTCAGTGATCAGCGGTCAAGCGAGCAACAAAGAGAAAGACACGACTCTGGTTTTGTTCAAAGCCTATGAGTTGTTCAAGATCTTCAAGCTTCTCTTCGTGGGCCTCATTCTCAACTCTGGCGACCTGGAGGCCAGTAAGCGCATGTTCAAGAACCCTGATGCCATGGACTCTGTGACAGCTTTTGGGATTGTGGAGATCGAGCTTGGGTTCATGTACGATCTGCTCTACACCAAGGCATTGTTGCTGAACCGTGCTTGGGGCATCAGTCGTTGCGTTATTAATCTCTTGGTGCCATGCGCCGTGTTGGTATTCTTCTCCTTACAGGATAGGAAGGATTACTCCAAAGTCGACATCTTTATCACCTTCTTGCTGATAAGTGTGGCTATACTTTTAGAGATTTACTCGGTTCTTCTCGCAATTTCTACTGATTGGGTTGACCATTGGCAGTTTCTGAGACCCAAGGGATCCATAATTTCATCTACCGTGGCTTTTCTTCAGATCTGTCGGAGCAAAAGATGGTCGAATTCTGTGGCCCAGTTCAGCCTCTTGGGATTATCTATCAGGAAAAGAAACAGGATCTTTGGCAAAATCCGGTGGCTCGCCAAGTTAGATGAGAAGTTGGAGAAGAACTTCCACATCGATTACAAATTGTTCAAGACCAACATGAAAGAATGGATGTTAGGTCACATGAGGGATACGGTCATATATCTGGAACGGGATAGATCCAAGAGCGGGTTGACGCATCTAAAGCTGGAGGCCAGCGAAGTGCTGAAGCGGTATAATCACGAACACCTGAACTGGAGTGTCAGAGATATGGAGTTCGACCAAAGCATCCTCATCTGGCACATAGCCACCGAGCTCTGCCACTACAATGACCATGGCAGGAGGCAGGGCCAAAAGTCGGAAGACATCACCAACTTCAAGATGAGTAAGTTGGTCTCTCGGTACATGCTCTATCTTTTAGTACTCCATCCTTCCATGTTGCCAACAGGGATAGGGGTGCTTCGATATAAAAATACTACGGTCGACGCTCAGAAGTTCTTCGAGGACAAGCAAGCGGTTCTGTCAAAGAAAGAAACCATCGACATCTCATCGGTTGTCAAGAAGTGGGCGCAGAAATTATTCAAGAAAGAGGAACATGTCCACACCGGCGTCAAAAGCTGTGATGAGCCGCACAAGTCAACAGAGTCACGCGATCTATGCGAAGTCTGCCATCTTCTGCTCCAAGTGGAAACTCAGCTGCCCTCCACGAAAATACGCGGTGGCCAAAGCAGGTCGGTGCTGTTTGATGCGTGCCGTCTCGCATCCCAGTTGAATAAGATCGAGGAGGATGACTTCAGCAGTAGATGGAGGTTGATCAGCAAGGTCTGGGCGAAGTTTCTGATATACGCGGCTTGCCAAAGCAAAGGCTACGAACACTCGGAGAGCCTGAGCAGAGGAGGAGAGCTTATCAGCCATGTTTGGCTTCTCATGGCGCATCTAGGCGTAGCGGATCCAGCACAAACTTCCGAAGCACAATGCATTACCAAACTGATCATGAACTAACACTTTCAGGAGGAATGTGTCCTTGGGCTTGAGTAAGATGAATAAGTTAAGCTCATCATCTTGATGAGATGGCGAGGGAGTTATTTCATTATTTGTTGTATTTGAGGACGGTAAATAAATGGAAACCATGTATCAGTTGCTGTTCAGCGGAGGCATTACCCCGAAGCCAGCCACATTGGGACTGGGGATGTGACATATATGACACTGTTTCATGCCTCACCAAATAATGAAGATAATTCAAGAAAGCATATGTCAGAATTGGAAGGTAACAAAAATAGACCTTATGAACGAGTCTCAAAAAATAAAATAAAAGGAAACTAGTGAATACGTATCCAAAGGTTTAACACATCTAACATATATAAGACGAACAAGTCTTTTGTTTAGATGAACACATAACTAATGAAATCTTCAAATCATTCCGGCCTCCTCAAGATATAATTAAGCATTGATGAATCTCGGTTCACTATTCATTCTCAGCAGTTTCCACTAAATCTGAAAAATATTATATTATAAAGAAAAGCTTGCTTGCTTTAGTTGTGTAGCAAGTGATCCTCTACCTCTATTAGCGATTAGACGTATAGGTGTTCACCAAACGTCCAAAAGTACTTTAATACCGTAAGTAATTCAAAATAATTTTTGGGTATTATCAACAAATAAACATGAAACATGAGTATAGTAGCCCACATGACAAGCATGATACACCGACACGTCAATGCAGTCCAGCAGACATGACTTCCAGCAACAGATCATAAATATCTCAGTAATGGACACAAACTCGTAGGCTAACCCCAAATGGAAACAGTGGTATCACAGCAGAATTGCGAGTAACTGTTCCTCAAAATAAGATCAAATTACAGGATAAACCAAAGCGACACCAATTATGGATTCGGCGGGCCAACTTTGAGGCCTCATAACTCCTTTGTCCGAACTCCTTTTTGGACGAACTGGGTATGTACGACAACAATAGACAACTTACTTTTAGAATTATGATATTTTTGAAGCAAGAAAATTACCAGAAGACAGAATAATTAGGCTCCAAAGTAGGCTGGTCGTGGTTCGAGCTGCAGTCGCGCGCTTGACGCTTTCGACCTGGTTTCTCCCATTCTGCTAGTCAAATTTCACGAAATTAGCGGCATTTGAACCGTAACTAAACAATGGATCAAAATATACACACGGCTCTATTGGAGTCTCTTTAGAAAAGGAAAATGACATAAATGGTTTTTGAACTTTGGTCCAACGTGCAATGTGGTCTGTAAACTTTTAATTTGTTTAATGCGATTCCTAAACTTTAACCCAATATTCAATGTCGTCCTGAACTTTTAATTTATTCAAAATAGTCCCCAAACTTTTGATATATATTCAATCTAGGCCTTATACTATATAAAAATGTTCAATGTTGTTCCTAAACTATTAAATTAATGGAAGGATGTCATCAAATATTTTCATTTAGTCCATGGACTAACTTAAACATCTACTAAAGGTCTAGGGATCATATTGAACAAATTAAAAATTCAAGGACCACATGCACATTGGGCAAAATTTAGGGACCATATTGAACAATTCAAAAGTTTAAGGACTACATTACACATAAGGTCAAAATTCAAAGGCTGTTTGTGTTGTTATTTCCTCCTGAAAAATCCCAGTACTTGACCAAAAGTTTTGCTTCTCCATGAATCAACATAGTGGCCATAATAACTCAAAAATTGGTGATGTCGGAATGTTACCCAACAAATTCGCACGGTGTTTCTTGACAACTATTGATTGAAACACCATTTTTTTTTTACGATATCGACCGTGCAGTGAATAATTAAATATGCAAATGCCCTTTACATGTTATAATGGGAAAGTTTAAATCAAACTATGTTTGAATTGTAGTTTGATTCACTTCCATGAATGGTTAGTAATCTAACATAGATAGATAGATAGATAGATAGATAGATAGATAGATAGACAAATATATAGATCATAAATAAGAGAACGGGGTCCAGTAATAGAAATACATTCTTACACATGGGTGATCAAGTTTTCATTTATTTATTACTGGCTAAGAAAAGCTCACACTAACACGCATGCGCGGCCGTACACACTTATCACTATAGTCACTTCCATGAAGGCAATTCCTCCGCAATTGCTCTTATTGTGTATGTAGCCGATTGTGATCACACGGTCATGATCTTAACGCCCTTGACGATGAGCCCCTCCCTCCATCTCCCGAACAATTTCTCCATGGCAAATTCCATCTTGCCCACATTCTGCGCTGTCATGTCGAACTGTCCGACCTCCAGCTCACCCCATGAATCGTGGCTGGGCAAATTCGCCTGCTTCTCTTGGTTGTTCCCGTCGGGGAGAGTCAGCTTCAGGTTCACTGACTGCCCCTTCATGGTGCTCAAGGATGACGCCATCTTAAGCTGGAACGAGACTTTGTACTTAACGCCCGGCGAAAGATTCATTGTCCAAAACGACCCCCTGATTTCTAGCCACCTCGTCTTCACCACTTTTGCCATTTCGATGCCATCGCTGAAGTAGGTTTATTTGAACGTTATTGATCGGGATAATTATTACGTCGTTAGTATAAAAATAAAAAATTACACATTCGCCGTTGGGTGGATGACATGTAGAAAAATTCAATTACACAACTATGAATGAATACATTGACAGTAGACTTGATGAAAATCTTTACTATAGCTATTTAGAGACCGATATTAGACAATTTCTATATGTCAACGGTAAGAGGAAATCAAAAGTAAAAAGCATATATCATTCTGGGAGAAGTTGATTGTTAAAATGATAATTGATACAACCAAAGTCCTATACAGGGGATAGGCTGGTTTGTTTCTTCTCTCCATCGGAACAATAGGTTGCGGTTATATATATATATATAAACTTGACCATTCCTTATTATTGAATTGCCAGATTTATTAACTAAAAGTTAAAAAAAAAAAAAACAAAAACTACGACTCTTCCATATTAATGGAGTTTAGTAGGTACCTGGTAAGAAGGTGAGTTTGTAATTTTCCATATTCTATTTTTCTTTTGTACGTGTAATCAACACTTTGGAAATCACAGTGTTTCGAATCAAGTATGTTTAGCAGGAGCCTCAAGACAATTGTTAACAAAATCCCTTTACTAATGATCCATGTTAGCAAGAGAAAAAATCTCAAGACAAAATATCAACTTAGATGCAAAATTAATGAGGTATACTAATCATGAAATTATGAATTACTGGAAAAAAAAAGCGAGTGATTTTACTTAAAATGATAAATAGGAATAATGGCTAGGTCAGTATCCATCACTCCGTAATTATACAGGGATATCTCACAGAGTAATGCGTATTTTTAGAGAAGCTCAACGGGCTTTTCTTCCTATTTACCTCTCATCCTCCTCTTCCTCCTTTATCATTATTTTTAAATTGGTCAACTCTACATAAATATATATATATATATATATATATATATATATATATACTTATTTACATATTTATTCATCAAAACAATATAGCACTTCCACTCTCTCCGTATGTTTCCAAAACCACCGTAGAGCCCACTGCCTCTAGAAACCCATCATACTCTCTTCTTATAACTTGGTTAGGTTTACAATTTGATAAAATGATAACTTGGTTAAGTTTGATCAATTAGGTAAAAAGGATAAAAGCGAGAACTAAACTACAATGATGAATAAATTGAAGTAAATAGTACAGTTCAAAAATTTTAAAAAAAGATTAGTGAGATTAAAATAGGTTTAATTTTCTAATATTTAAGCAAGTCAAATAGGTCATAGTATATAGTTCTTAGTATATAATGAACTTACTAACTTTGACAGCAATATTTGAAGATGAAACTAAAATTTTATTCATTAAAAATATCTTGCGCTATGGCTCATCGCGCCCTCATGAAGGCAAAAATGAAAATTTAGATACCAAGACCGAGGAACGGTCCTTCCTTTCTAGGGATAATTACATAGTTTTACCTTGATGGTGGGAATTAATCGAAGAGTTACGAATATACCTCTACCTTGAAAGTACATATAGAAATCAATAGGGAGACTTCAATGCCATATTTTGTTTGGGTTTTAAATGGTCTAATCATTCTATTATGGGTTTGAATAAAGTAATGATTCAATGATTCACGACTATAATGGAAGTATAACTTTAGTATCGATTCAAAATATTTTGAAGGTAAATTCTTGATTTATTCATAAGATCGAAATATTTATGCGAACATAGAAAACTAGAATCGTACGAAGCACAGGCACAAACACTAATATACAAGTCAAAATCCCTATCTCAAATTCAGTCGGCCAAATCATGTGAACATTTAATGTTTTCAAGTAGAGCAAAAATGTTATTCCAAGGAGGTAAAAAAAAAAAACCCTAGCCATGTATCTATGTAGCACAAGAAGGTGAAACATCAACAACATTATACCAAAAGAATAATTCCAAGAATTATCAACTATAAGAGAGAAGATAAAGATCAATATTATGTATACTTGCTTTAATACCCTCAAACAAATTTCTGTCTCTTCCTACGGTTTCCGTTTTTAGATTTTCCCTTGAGAAATCCGATGAAATGCCTTCCTTTATCAATTTTATGTTCCCCTTTATCAGTTGTCATTCATTCTTACTAAAATACGAAAAACCCTAATTAGACTCGTAATTTAAGGTAGCGTGCATTAAATGATAAAAGATACGTATGTATTCTGTACCAAGAATCCAAAAGTACCTGTCAGTGATCCACTGCCAATATACAGGTCTATCGCTGTTGGTGATGTTGAGTCCCTTGGCATAGATTTCGAAGCAGTCGTGTTGTTGGCTATCAACCCAATACCTCTGCCACGGACAGCGTTTTGAAATATGAGCGGAGAAACATCGATCAGTGCGTGTGTAGGTCAAAATAGAAGAGGAACTTCATTAGCAAAGTTGCTATCCACCCAGTCAAAATGACATTTTCGAGTCATCCTACAAATTTATACACACAAACGTGCACACTTAACATCATCACCGAAACACAATAGCGATTTCTATAGTAATGTTTGAAGTGAGTGAGAAAACACTAGTCGTGTATAGACCTATCTAGTCCAATGGTAAAATATAAGAAATCAGTCAAACGTAAAGAGAAAGAGAAGCTGATGCCATTGAGTTTGATTTAATCGACGACCACGTATAGGAACATTGTTAAAAAAAAGTCATAAATCTATTGCACTTTTGCTAATTTACTCCTAAGCTTTTTAATTGTGTCAATTGAGTTCTAAACCTTTTCACGTTTTACTAATTGATTTCATCTGACCAATTTTAAGCGAAAATCACCGACATGGACAATGGTAATGTCACGTAGGATGATCGGTGTCGGTGTGGATAATTTTTAATGATATTTTAATTTTTTATATTATATTATATTTTCTTTATTTTCCTTTTTCCTTCTTTAAAATTTTCCCTTTTTTTTTTTATTGATAAGGGCCGCTTGCCAAGGCCTGCCAACCATGGCCGGCCAATGGGTGAGGGCTTGTGAGCCCTCATCAACCACTAGGTGAGGGCAGGTGACTCTCGCTCACAACTGGTTTAGGGTCACGAGCCCTCTTGCAGTAGTGGCCCTCGCAGGTCACTAGGCGTGGGACGCGAGCCCTCGCCAACCGCGGTGAGGGCTTGCGATCCTTGGCCAGTGGACCTTAACAATAAAAGAAAAGAAAAGAAAAGGTAAAGAAGGAAAAAGAAAGAAAAGAAAAAAAAAGTAAAAACTAATAATTTTTTTTAAAAAAATTAAAAATTATTAACGTTAGCGCCGCCTGTGTTACATAGGACGGTTGGCAACCACGTCAGTGATTTTTGGTCATTCGCTGAATTGATTAAATTGACAAAACATGAAAATGTTTAAGACTTAATTGACATAATTAAAATGTTTACGACTAAATTAGTATAAGTGCAATAGGTTTATGATTTTTTAGACAATTTTTTCCACATCTCTTTGGCACATAAATTACTTTCTTCCGTAAAGAAAAAAGGAAACGCACGTAGATATACACGTATATACATTCATATACAGAGAAAAATTTGCACGTTTATCTAATATTGCTCTATGAACTTTTCGTAAAAATGGACATACACCTGCAATACTCAACTTTAACGACATACAATTATGCCTTTTATATAGATCCATTCTCAGTCACAGAGAGAGAGAGAGAGAGAGAGAGAGAGAGAGAGAGAGGGTTGGGGGGCTTGCCTTCTTCTTATCTTTGTAAATAACGCCGTCGCGGAGAAGCTGGTTGATCTTATTTGGGTTGGTTAGGTACTCATTAGGATCGACGTCTTGGCCAGCTTCCATCAAGAAGCCGATTTGCCTGTACTTGCTCATCGCCCAAGGCTGTGTCATTTTGTTCTTCAGTAATGTTTGATGCCAATCAATCCATTTAGAGAAAGACTCATATATATATACTGGAGAACATGCACTCAACAGGGTTAGTTTGGTCTTTTCCCTGTTCATGACGGAATAATTAACCCACTTGCTTTCTTCCTTTCCTTTTCTTTGTTTTTTTTTTTACTCGGGTTTTTTTCCCTAAATTAAGGTTCCATGAAATTGATGATCTCTCGTGTATAGATACCTCTTGTAAATGCCAACCCCTTCCCCCCGCCTCTTTCTCTCTCTCCAAATGAGGATTCCTTAACAGTTTCATATTTGTCTAAATCCAAATCATCTGAAAAACTCACAAATTAAGTGTGTCGGGATCGCATGGGTTCAAAATACCAATCCGATACACCTAAGTTTATGACAAGTACACTTTTCTTGTCCTGATCTTGTCTATTTTGTTAGAGGAATATTGTGCCAAGAGCCACACACATGTTGTGCGTGATCCTTTTTTCTTTTGATTCGAAGCATGTCTCCTTTTAGAAGTAAAGAATAAAGTTTCAGATTCTAAGCTAATGGTAGAAAAAGAGAGTCACATGAGATAAGTATTGGATTCTTTATTGAGTCCATTCACTACAAGTTATTCTAACTCTCTTGTGATTGTCAATTCCTTGTGAGAAAATAATTATGCAGAAAAGAATGCAAATTCCATAGTTAGATGGTGAAACGAGACAATGAACATGTTAAATCAACAAGATCCACATACAAATAAGATTGATCGATAATTGGAGCAAAGGGAATATGGCTCGTGGATTTGAACCCATGTTAAGGGATATTCATTGCAAAAGCTGAAATTGCTATGTGTGCAGAAAAAAAAAACATATAAATAAACCTCATTGAAATTACATATTTAATCAGTCATTGGCGCTCTCAACAAATTCATGCTGTATATGAAAGAGTTACTTTCGCTAAGATTGGTGTAGCTTATGAAGTTTTGTTAAATGCAATTTGATCCTTCTAGCAAAAGACTCAATAATGTGATATGATGTTTGCATGGCAAAAAAGAAAAAAGAGATTTTCCATGGTCACGTACAACGCAAAATGTTATGCTTCGCTATCCAAATTACAACTTGAGGAGAAAGAAAGATTCCAATTCTTTCAGAAAAGAAAGCACACGCATAATGTTTCGATCTAATGCCATTTGTCTATGCAAATGGTTTGGAGGTAGCAATCAAGGCCAGGTCAATCTGTGAAAGTATTTTCAATTTTCTATTCTCATGGAAAATACGAAAAAAAATAGAATCTTGTGCTTTTAAAATTTTGTTTCTTGAAAATGCCGTGTCCCATTGGTGAAAGTAAATGTTAAAATATTATGAAAATGTTGTTTTTAGAACAAACTTTTAATGTACGAAAAAACCGTGTTTTCAGTGTTGTGTTTATTCGATAATTGAATTTGTCTACTGCACCAAACTTCCACACACACCTGAGGAGCTAATTCCATTAGGGTCACAAAAGGATGAACTAGCATACGTTTTCAGAAAAAAAGGAAAAAAGAAAGAGGAATTATAACTTGATTGTTTCTAATAAGGTTCATATTATCAATAGCCGAAAGAAGGAAGGAATTATTCTGAAAGTGTTATCCCACGATGACTTGCCACATACGTGTAACGGAAAGGATGAGAATTATACTTTGCTAGCCGAAAGCTCAAAATTCCTCGATAGAGGAGTCACGACAACGTTTGTATGGAGCTTTTACAATGGAATAACTAATGCTTTTTAGGTTGCCAGAAAGGCGAAGCTAGAAAAAAGATGATGTCTATTCTAGGTGCATCTTCTTCTTCAAGGTGTACTATTTACTAGTTACTAGCCCGTACTTTATATGGGCGTGCCTTGTTGATATGCATATTTTCAATAGTATTCCATTAATTTGAGATGTCACGTGAAATAAAAAGATGAATTTGTCTAATGGTAATAATTTACATTTCTACAGAAAAATATCATACTTTTAGAAGGTGTAAGATTAATATGGAGAAAATTATTCAAAAAATTAAAAACATATTGTACTTTTGCTAATTCAGTTTTAAATTTTTTAAATTTTATTGATATAATCCTAAACATTTTCACATTTTGTTAATTTAGTCTATTAGTCAATTTTTGCCGGAATTTGCTGATCGGATGACAACCATATGTGGCACGGTCAATAGCAATGTGCGTAATTTTTTTATTTATAGAATTTCAATATTTTTAATTTTTTTTTTTTTTCTTTCTTCTTCCTTTCATTGGTGGCTAGTATTTAAAATTTTTCCATTTTGCTTTGGTAACTCTTTCATCTCATTTCCGGTAGTTACTTTTTTTGCTTGACTATAGATTTTTTTTAATCTTAATTTTTTATCTATCTTGTGTTACCTATTTCCTATTGTCCTCATGAAATGCTGTAAGAGTGTTTTTTCCCCATTTCTCTTGAAAAATTCAGTATTAGGTAATGCGTATTTTGCTTTTGTTCTTCCTTCCCTGTATTGCTCTGTGAGGCAAAAACTCCTGAAAAGTTTCCAATTTGCTAACCATCCATTCTTTCACTAAAACTATTGATCTTTCTCTAATTTTACTTGGACACAATTTTGTAGCTCAAAGGAATTGGTTTGGCCTTTCGTGTAAAAGTTTGATTTCTTTTTTAAATTTAAACAAATGACGAGTTATTTGGCTATTCGAATAACTTCATTTTGCAAATTTCTTCGGTCCTTAGGTTTACAAAATTGATTTCAAAAGAAAAAGAAATCAGAAAACAAAGAAGGCGGAGGACAGTTGTCACTGGAGCATCCATTGTTGAAAGAAACTCTTCCCAGTTTTTAGCCACACACATGTTGTACGTGAGCCTTTTTCTCTAAAAATAAAAATAAAAATAAAAATCAAAGTGCGTCTCCTTCGCAAAAGCATAAAGTTTAATATTCCAAAGCTAATGGAGAAAGAAGAGGGCCTCATGAGATAAGCAGTAGACTCTCTCTATTGGGCCATTTACTTCAAGTTATTCGAAATTTCTTGCCATCGTCAATCCCTTGCTGGAAGAATAATTATATAAAGAAGAATCCAAACTCCATAGTTGGACCTTGAAAACGAGACAATGTGCTCGTTAAAATCAACAAGGTCCACATATGAAACGATCGATTTATAATTGGAGTAAAGAGAGAATGACTCGGGCCTCTGAACCCATGTCGAGAGATATTCGATGCAAAAGCTGAAATTGCTACATGTGGAGAAGAAAAGCATGCACACAAAGACTCTTTGAAACTACATAACCGATTGGTCATTGGTGCTATCAGCAAATTCACACCGTACACGAAAGAGTTACTTTTCCTCAGACTGGTGTAGCTTATGAAGTCTTGTTTGTTGACGCCTTAGTTTGCTGACCATAGGAAAACAAAAAAGCAAAAAATGAAAATTTTGAATTGATAAAGCTCTAATTAGGCCCAATACTTTCTAATCCATTCGGCACTAGTACTCTTAATTTCAATCTGGGCTGACCCATTAATTCTTAGGTTTAACCCTCTCATTAATAAGGAAGCCTCCGAAGCCCACATATTAGACCAGCCCATGGAATTTAAAAAAAGAAGGAGCGTATCACGGTCGCCGTCGAACTCCGTCCGACACCGTCGTTCTCCATTTCGCTGTCGGCCCGAGTCTCCCCTGTTCTGCTCTGTTTTTTGGCCGAGAAACTCGAAAAGCCTCATTCCCAGTTGAAATCTCGTCGCCGGCTCGAATCTTCATGGGCTAAGCATCCTGAATTTACTCTTGTCGCTTCGACTGGAAATCGCGACCGGGAACTTCGCCTCCTCGTTATGCTCTTCAGCCTCCGTGTTGGCGTACTTTATTCAGCTTTGCTCTATAGCTGAGAAGCACGAGGTGGTTAGTTCCTGATCGTAGTTCCGTCCGTCGATTTCACTCGACAACGACTAACGAAGTTCCCATCGTTGATTCCATCACTCATCACAGCTCTGTCTCCGCTTGTTAAGGTAGCCTCAGCCCCTTCGTTTTTCCCGGTTCTGAGTCCGAGACCTGTAAATAGGCGTACTAGAAGATCACTTAGAATCATGGAAATTTTTTGATGATTTGGCTGGTTACTGTCGTTGATGTATCGATTTTGGATGAGAAAATCACATTACTTCCACGTCTATGCTTGGTGTTCATAGCCCGCTCGATTTGCTCGACAAAATGCTTCATAGTTCTTACTTGGAAGTAATTTCAGCTTTGGTTCAATCTCGAGGAACCTTTTTGACGTGATTTGTGCGAGAAAGATTGATTTGTTAGATTTTGAAACTCATTTTGATGCACAGTGAGGGTTTGCCAAGAGCTTTACTGACCTTGTGTTTTAATGTACTTAATTGACTGGAATTCCCTTGGTAGTTCTTAGGGGTGTCAAGGGATTGGGCCATCTGAGATCCAAATATCATTTAACATAAGGGAATGGGTCGGGTCGGATTAAACCCAAATATTATAAAATGATTCCATTGAATGGGTAAAATTTGAAATTTATTTAAAGCCGTTCTATATTAAGGGTGTTAAAAAAGCTTACGCCGGTTCGACCTACCCAATTCTATCTAATCCTAACCCTATTAATACTAATATCTAAAAATCCCTACTCAAAGAAGACAAGGCCCAACCTAAAAATACCCTAAATTTTAGAGCTGAGTTGGGTTGAGTTAGCACCGACTTTTTTACACCCCCTAGTTGTTAGCATCCTGTCCACGTTCTGCACTCTGCAATATCGAGACTCTGTCGTCGGAAGGCCAATTGGATGAAGACAGTGGTTCGAATTTATCTTGAGTCAGCTTATTTTTGTGTGGCCCAAATCCGAGTATTTGCATCTGGAACGAACCCAAGAGTTTGACCCACGACTTTGAAGCCCAAACGTGACCCCATGTACAGGCTGGGCCCAAGGGCTTAGCCCGTGTCCCCTTCTACCGAAATAAAAATATATAAAAAAATGGAAAATAAGAAAATGTCGTTAGATTTTACGTTAGAATTAGTTTAGTTTCATTTAGTTGGCATCCATATAGTTTAGGGATTCTATTTTTCATAAGTTTAGGTTTAAGTAGCTTAGTCTTTTAGAAAACAAATTTGATTTGAAATTAGCTCATAAGGATTGCTGTCTGGGGATTTAATAATAAGACCTTTTATATTTTTACTTGACTTGTATCGAGTTACTTTACTATACTTGACTTTTTACTTTTTTTTTTTACTATCTTTAATAAATTGATTGTGATTCCTTTATGTTTCTTTTTTCTTAGCTGTGATCTGTTTATTTTAGTTAAATGGTTATGTCTAGTTTTAGAATCATAATAAATATTAAAAAAAAAGCATTGCATGGACATTTAGTGGACAAGAACCTTAAGGTTAATAATTTGGTAAAAAGATTGTGTGGACACTTTAGTTAACAAATAATCAAGTCGAGATACCGAAATGGCACTAATTAGATAATTAGTACCCCGATCCTAGATTTCTAGTTGTGTAGGAAGTAAAGTATTCTCCCATATCTCATTTGGTTAGTTTTTAGCCAAACTCAATAGATTAATGGCAACTCCCTCATATAGGATGCTAATCGTATCAAATGAATTTTCCAACGTCATGCGAGGTAAGGATTCGAGAGAACCCATGCCAATTGAAGACCGTTAGTGCTCAACTTGACATTACTTCTAAACCCATCATTTCTTAGACTGGGTCCCAACATTGTTACATGTAATTTGATTTGTTTAGGAGAGAACTCAATCATGTGATATGATGTTTGAATGGTGAAAATGAAAAAGAGATATTCCAAGGTCGATGTACAATCCAAAATATTATGCTTTGCCATCTAAATGGCAACTTGATGAAAAAGAAAGATTCCAATTCTTTTAGAAAAGAAAGCACGCTACAAAATGTTCCGTTTTGATGCCATTTGACTATGCAAATGTTGTGGAAGTAGCAAATAAAGGCTAGTTCAATTCGTGAAAATGTTTTTCCAGTTTTTTTTTATTGAAAACATGAGAAAAAAAAATCTCACGCCTTTAGATTTTTTTATTTCTCGTAAATTCCGTGCTTGATTTGTAGAAATAAATGTTCTCGATATATGTGAAAATATAGTGAAAATGTTGTTCCTAGAAGCAACTTTTAATATACGAATAACATTGTTTTCAGCGTGGTCTTTATTCGATATTGAATTGGTCTTCTCTACCAAACGTCCAAACAAATCTGAGGAGCTGATTCCATTAGTGGAACAAAAAAAAAATGATATAATGTGCGTTTTCAGAAAAGATTTTTCTTTTTTGGACTTAGAAAAAGGAATAGAAATTGGAAATATAAGTTGCTTGTCTCTAATGAGGTTCAGATTATCAATAACTAAAAGAAGGAAGGAATTATTCTGAAAATGTTATCTTACGATGACTCGCTAATCAAAAGATCAGATTCCTTTATAGTGGAGTGACAACAAAGGTCATATAGAGCTTTCATAATGGAATAACTGATGCTCTTTAGATTGCTGGAAAATGCATAGTGGGAACAAAAGAAATTGTCTTCTGCAACATATATTCCATATTAGTTACTTAGCCGCGTGGATATGCATGTCGATATGCATAATTTCGAATTGTTAGTATTCCATTAAAATGAGATATTATGGAAGAGAAAAAAGATGAGATTCGCATAATGGCAATATTTTTTAATTTTATAGAAGAATGTCATACTTTTTGAAGGCGTAAGATTGATGTTTGGTATTCCATTAATATGAGCACAATTCAAGTTCATCTCCAAAAAGAAAGCACCATCTTTGATCCCTTTACATGAATCAGATAGGGCCTTGAAGACATGGTCGAGGTCTTGATGACCTGAATATGGGCTGACCTCGTAAAAACTTCTTGATGTCAAAAATTTTGGTTGAGGTCATGACGACCTAAATTAGATAGGTTTAGTATTTTATATATTAAATTATGTTTTCATCTAATAACTTAAATTTTTTAAATAGTTAGCGGTACATGATCCTACAAAATCTTACATAATATCACAGTCAGTGCTATACCCTTTTGATTGTATGCATCCATTCCTATTAGTCAAATTCCACGTGTTGTGGTAAAATTTCATGTGTTGCTATAAGAGGAAATGTTGAAATATTATCCCATATCACTTGATAATGAGTCCTATATGTTTTTTATATTCATGTAGTTTTCTTTCACCTAATAAATTGGCCGGCTTATCTCCAGTGTGGTTTGCCAACGCCACAATTTGGTCGCTTGCTAGCGCCGTGTGGCTCTAGAAGCACACAAACACCACAGGCTGCTCTTCTTGGCTGTTGAGCCACGTCAGCGACTCCTAGGTCAGGACCGAGCTAGACCTGCCGCGACTGGTTGGGCTCACCGAGTCATTCATGGGCACAAGAGCGGGCCCATGGCCCTGACCCTTCCTGGCCTGAACTTCCTCTTCATGTGGTTGACACAGACTCTCTCCAGCTCCATCCACGCGCTGAAAACGACACCCCACTGTGGGTCCGTCGGCGAGTTCGACATGTTGCCATAGGTCACCCGGGAGTTCTCGTCGTTGCTGCCGTTCTTGGGTAGGTTTTGCCATAGCGAGAACTCGATCGACACAGAGAAAGCAGTGGAGGGCGAGAACATGACGCAGGGAATGCCGAGCACCAAGGCTAAGCGTTGGGTCCACCGAGAAAGAAGGGGACAAAACGGCGACGGATGGCGAGGGTTGGGAACCAAATCACTCGAGGAACACCAGGTAGTGGTGGCCACGCGTGGAGAGGATCTTGATAATGAGGCCATTTTTTGAGAGATAGGGGGTGCCAGGGGCTGGGAGGACTAGGGGTGGAAGAGATTGGGATGGTCAGAGAGGAGGGGGAGGAGGAGGAGGAGGCGATGGTCCACCAAATCTCGTGTGGTATTTTAAGGAGAATGACTCGAATTCAAATCTTTTCAAACTTAGTCTTTTATTTGTCTTTCCAATTGCATATTTTTCACACTTTAAATTTTGACCAAAATCTAACCTAGGCGTGACGAGGAGTATTAAGATTTTTAAATATTAACTTACGCATTTATTTAATAATTAGCGGTACTCTCGTGAATCTCATATTGGACTTCAATTATGTATTATAGATTGGCAAAATTTGCATTTGGAAGTTACTTAGCGATATAACTGTCAATTTCAAATTCGATTTAAATTTACTAAGGTGGAATCTTGAATGCAAGAAAAGCAAAAAAAAAAAAAAAAAAAAAAACGAAGGAGGATCGGGGTTCGCACTTCCCATTCCTCCCAGAGTTCCTTTAGATGCGAAGACATTCCCTCCTTCCCCCTCCGTTTCTCAGTTTTTTACCGGTAAATAGGAAAAACTGAAAATAGTATCCTTCAATAGACAAATACAATTGTATCCGAGGCCAAAATTTGATGACAAATTTGAAATCCATTACATACCAACTTGCAGCACAACGCAGTGGTGACTAAAGTTGCTTTCTGAGGTTGCAGCACCGTCTCCTCTCCTCCTGCGGAAAATTTCGTTTGGGCCCTGTGAGAGAGTTCAGCAGGAAGAGAGGCAGCAGAAGCATTCAAAACGTAATTGTGGGTCTATTCACTTCGATTCAGCTTACAAAAGTTCTTCGTACTTAGTACTCTTGACCTTGAACACAGTGGCGGTCCTAGGATTGACATTCAGGACGTCGCAACATATTATTTTGGGAGACGATATAGCAGCTTCTATCATGTCGAAGAAGGAAAGAATACCACAATTTGCAAATGATGTATTTACAAGCTACGAACTTACAACTGTTGATTAGACCAATCGAACAGCAATTATTCATCTTACATCAATAAAATATATAAAACCGACTTTGTACGTTTCTTCGAACTTGGTAACATAGCAAATATCCAGTTCATGACATGAAGATTGAAGTGACGAGCTCATAGGAATTCTCTTGAGCTTGAAAATGCAACTCGAGACACATTCGCTAAGCAATTGTGCCATTAGATTACCGCGGAAATCGACAGGATTTTGAAATTAAATGTACGCAGCTACTTAAAGTCAAAAGACAAGCTCCTTTGTTGACCAACTAATCACAGGGCAAAGGAACTTACGTCCACTGTCGGCCCTAAAAATGAATTCCTTTGTGGGCAAAAAGAAATCTTGGATATTATCTCCAAGAAACGAACCTTCACGTTGTATGTTTGACCAATGGCTGGTCACCAGCAAAAGGAAGGAGAGAAAAAAAGAAAGAAAGAAAATTAGAGAAAATAATAAAATATTAAAAATTATTAAAAATTATTTACATTAGCACAGGTAGTGCCACGTAAGCTAGCCGATGTTTAAGTCAGCAATATCTAGTCAAAATTAGGCGAATTGGTTAAATTAGTATCAAGTCAAAATGTTTAGAATTAAATTGGCACTAAATCAAAATTTTTATGACTAAATGGGCACCATTAAAAGATTTATGATCAAATTGGCACAAATGCAATAAGTTTAGAATTATTTTGACACTTTTCCCCTTTAATTAAATGAGAGTAGCAATGAAACATAAATTTATGTTAACGGCTTCTAATCACATTTACTCCAATGGCCACATTTATCACATGGAAATGAGGAGGTGAATGGTTCAAATCTCCAACTTTTCAAATGGGTTGAGGTGGGGACGATTAACTTTATGTATGAATTTCGAATTTTATGTTTTGCAAAGAGATAAGATAAAAATTTGAGAGTAAGTTGAGAATTAGAGTAAAATGGTAAGATAGACCAAAAAAAAAAGAAAAAAGAAAAGTTGACAGCTTCCACTTTAGATGCAGTTTCAAACAAACCATCAATCAAAGTTAAAGAAAAGACTTTGATTGATGGTTATAAATCATTATCAAGACTAATTATTTAGTTAAACATTGGTTTATGTAAAGTGTAACTTTTAGAAATATGGACTGATGGATGTTATTGTTGCTCTTAACTTTAAACTACTTATAATTCACTGGGAAATATCAAAGGCTATTTCAATCTTTGGTTGGAATATCTAAGTTCACTAGTAAATCAAGTGACTTCGAAAAATAAGTACTTTACCTCGCAATTAAGTTTTAAACTTTCGTAGTGCCACGAAACACTTTTACTATAGATTCATTTTGATCACATCAACAGCAACTTGAGGAAAATGGGATTCCCACAAAATTCCCCCTAAAACATGAATATGGTTTTGTTTTTTCATAGATTAATCAGTAAAAAGGACAATGTTTTGGAGGAATTGGGACGGGGAAGACGAGATTGGCTTCTCTATTTGCAGCCAAATCATTCAGCTTTGTATAATTGTGACAGTGAGAAGTGCATTTGGCCGTCGACCTTCTGAACGCCAAAAATTCAATTTGTACATGTTGTGATCAGAATACCGTTGTGCCTGTAATGCCTCTTCTTTGATTGTTGTGATTGTATGAAGTTTTGTGGATATTCGGCTGAAGAGTGTCTCATCGAAAGGAGTTTTCAACAGTGGATCTATCTAGCTATTGTGTTTTGTTGAAAGATATATTTGGAGGAATTTGATCTAACGAGGAAGTTGGCTTCGATACTCTTAGTTTACAAGCACTAGATATACAAAGGCACAACCGAGTCCTAAGCAGATTTTCAGCATTCGAAAAGCGGCAGATGGATACAGAAGATCACGACTTGTACTGGTTCAAGGAGTTCAAGAAAACACAAAGATTTACGGTTCAGATCGGTGGAGGGACTAATATTAGAATATTGCGTTCACGAAGATCCGGTGAAACAAAGACGAAGTTTAGGACGGATTTAATTATGCTGCTAGCCTGCTAAGGCAGTTTACATATAGAAGTGATCGGTCGAGCCAAAATGAGACATGAGGAGCTCACACAGGTTACATATAATTCGATGAGAGTCGGGGCATGACGAGTCACTCCTGCTTCACCAGCAGCTCTGCGATTGCTGGGGCATGCGGAATTTGGAAATGATCGGTCAAGCCGAAATGAGCCATGAGGAGCCAGACGTGAGTTAGGAACTCGCCTCCTCGTCGTAGTTGCCGGGCGTGTTTGACGCCCTTGCACTTGACGGCCGCATAAGCCAGCATCTCCACCCACACCAAACTTATGATTTTCCATTTTTTCTCTGGATCTTCAATCTTGTCCAGCTGTGAGGCGAGCCGGCATCCATGGTACAGGGTGAACTTGCTCTTATCGCCTTTTGCCATGATAGGATCTAGTCGTGTGTTCACGTTGTCGCGCAGCACGGCGCAAGCTTTGGTTAAGTTGAATTTGCCATCTCCAGCCAAATGGGTTTCTGGTCCGTCGACTTTCTTGATTGACTTCTGCTCATTGAAGAAACTCATCGCCGCCTTGTACGTGTCTCGGAATTTGACGCGTCCGACTCCAATCGGCAAGAGAAAAGGGTACATGACCAAAAGATACAGCATATACCGAGACAACTGCATGCTCATTTTTGAAGCCGATCTGATGTTAAATCTAACATGTTCCTCTCGGTAGGGAGGGTTTTCAAGAGAGCCCCGATCTTCTGGGTGGCATAAGAGTTCGGTTGCAATGTGCCAGACGAGTATGCTCCGGTCGAACTCTAAGTCGATGCTCCATTTGTAATTGTCCAATAGCTCATAACTTCCGAGTATAAGATCTCCCCGGTAGGTCCATTCGGACTGGACTTCCTTCTGGCTTGTTGCCAACTTCAAATGGTCGAAAAGCCATCCTTTTAGAAAGTCGCTCACTTTCACATCATCCTTGTACAAGAACTTCAGAATCTTCTGGTCGACCTTTAGCAAATCTAGGATTCGGCAGCACGCAGGGTGTTTCTCTTTGAGGGCGAAGGTTAGTAGGTTGCACTGCCCCATAGAACCCGACCACCTGCGCCTGTTATACAGTGGTTCTAACCTTTCGACAAAATTCAGGATGGTAGGCTGGTGATTCTCCAGCCAACAAGCGGCTTCATCGGACAAGAGAAGAATGAATAACCCATAAATCTCCAGGAGAAAGGCCACCCAGATCAATAAATAGGTCACAGAGGTGTTGAAATTGGAGGATTTGTCCTTCTCTAACAAGGAAAAATGCACCAGGACCATGCCGGTGAATAGTATAGTTACGGTGTGGAGAGCAAAGCCCCATCGATTGTGGATCGCCATCGCCTTTGTGTAGAGCAGATCATACATGAATCCCAGTTCGATCTCGATGACTCTGAATACCACGTGAAAATGTTTATCCTTGAGAATTAACAGGCTAGTGTCAAGGTCCCGGAAGCTAAGCACGAGATCTGCGAAAAGGCGCCGGAAAATATCGATCAGGTCTTTAGCTACAGCCAACTCGGCCTGGCTGCGCTTGCTCATAGCTTTAGGCAAAAGATTTTCATCCCCAAAAAGGCGCCGGAAAAAGTCGGACGTGCCTCTGGCTGCGGCTAAGAAAGACTGGCTGCACTTACTCTTTCCCCTGCCCCGTTCTTGCTTCTTCGATTCGTTGTCACAATTACTGTTTTCCTCATCCTGTTCTTTCTTCCTCTTCCTCAATTCATTGGATAAGAGCTCTTCATCAGGACACGAAAGATCTCCATATGCCTTCGGGTTGTGTTCTGTGTTCACTCCGTATACCTCGATCACCTCGTGCGGAGTAACATCATAGCCCTCAGCCTTCTTCAACTCATACTCCTCTAGGATCTTCGAGTAATGGAGAGGTGGGTCGGGGATTGAGTCCCTGAACTTCTCGCTACTCGCAGCCCGGAGGACATAAACCCTCTGGCCGTACTTTATGAGACCGGAGATGATCATGAGAAGCGAAAGCCCTGAGAGCTCGGAGTCTGTCAACGCCTGGAAAAAGATGAAAAGCGTTCCGACCATTTGGACAATTAGTCCGAGCGAATGCCTCAACCAAAGCTCGTTGTCCTCGAGGGCATAGGCCGTGATGGTGTCGGGACCGCCCAGGTGAAGCAGCAGGAATGGCGCCCAGAACGCGATCATCTGGGTGTTCCAGTCCAGTCCCTGGGTAGCAGCACCACGCTGCACTTGCTTGAGCTGGGATGTGATCTTGCCAAGCCCATAAATCGCGGTCGCGTCTGCCACCAAGTAGCAAGACCAGACCAATGCCTTCAGCCAAACGTCAGGCCGGTACTTCCGGCGATGCCCAAGGACAATGAGCAGCACTTGAATGGTGAGGCTGAGGACCACCACGGCTCGCAGTTCCCATTCCTCCCATAGTTCCTTTAGATGTTGAGACGCTTTCTCCATTCCCTCCGTTTACCAGCGTGCACCAGTGAAAGATAACAAAGGCTGAAGATGGTATGCTTTATCAGACACATATAACATAATCCAAGACAATAAAAATTGATGACAAATTTGAAATTCATTACATACCAACTTACGTCAAAAAATGATGGTGACAAAACTTTTGCTGATTTTACTGAAGTTGCAGTACTTTCTCCTCTCCTTCTACAGAAATTCTTGTTTGGGCTTGAGAGAGAGAGAGAGAGAGAGAGTTTACAACGAAGAGAGAGTAGGAAGAAGTGAGAAACAAACTGCCTCTTTTCTGATAATCAGTCCTCCCACAGGAAAGGAAGCATTTAAGACATAAACGTGGGTCCATTCACTTCGATTCTGCTTCCAACGTTTTGCCTACTTTGTTCTCTCGCTTTCAACGCAATGGAGGACCTAGGATGCTTAATTACTTTTTCTCTTTATTAACAAACTTCACTATTGTGTTGAGTTATTAAATTTTTATTTGATGGGTTGGTTGGCCACCTTCAAATTTGTTAAACTCTTTTTAAAGATTATCGGTCTAAATTAGTATGACTCAATAACTTTTCTCTTATTAAGTTATTTATCAAGTTATATATCACTAAATTGACCTCTCCCATTTGAAATGGAATTTATGGATGAAAGAGAGAGAGAGATAGCGTAGCTAGCTGGCACACATTACATGTAGCATCATTTTAGCATCCAATCATGTGTAGGAAAAGATTCACCTCCTTTCTTCTCCAAAAAAATTCTAAATGTTTCTAAGAGGTGATCCACTAATCTCTAAAGTGAGTTAAGAGGGAATAAACCACCCTCTTGTGAAGGTTATCTATAGCCAAGTGCTTTCTCATGTGTTTGCATGTAAAAATGAATGTTAGAAGTTCTCCCAATTGATATTGTAAAAAGTGCCTCTAATAAAATAGTGTTTTTCTTCAATTGATTTCCCGATCTTTCTCAACAAGTAGTATTAAATTATGTGGTCAGGAACCATGAGTTCACTAGTAGTTAGGGATCCGAGGATGCTAAAGTGCGTTAGTGCACAATCCGGGATTGAGAAGTCGGTTGGTTTGAGACCAAGCTTAATGGGTAAAATGTTGGACATTATAATCAAGTCAGGATGGCAGATATTTTGAGTTTGGTTAGAGTGCCGATTAGCTCAACAACTCTAATTATAATAATTGAAATACCTACATATAATTTTACTTACTAGGTCAAGATTTATGAGGCATAGTTGGCAGAAACAGCACCATACCACTCATAGATGATGACGAGTTGAAGTGGAACATCAAAACTTGTAAGATGCTCTACATTCTTATAGTGACTGATGAATATGAGTTAGCACATTAAATAATGAAGAGCCCAAAGGAGGCATGGGGTAACTCAACAGAGCTATTTGTGAGGAGGCATGATGCCAAGCTACAACATTTGGACAACAAGCCATTTCCAATCTCACAACAAGACATGATAGTAAGTTAATACTTCTCCAAAGTTAAATTTCTTTGTGCAGAAATTTCAAAGTTGGATCATCATAATGCCATCTCTAAGACAAGGACGAGGAGAATATACTAGCAAACCAAAGAAACTTGAGACAAATAGTTGTCTAAAGGCTCAATTAAAGATGATGAAAGTGCATTTTTTAGTTACAAAGGAAGGTTTGTTGACACATGAATTTTTGCCGGCAAACCAAACATTCATTTTTTGCAACACAAAGAAATACTAATAAAAAATAAAATTACGTAACCAAATAGACAAATGATGATGATGATGATGATGATGATGATGATGATGATGATGAGTTAACAAAAAGTAATTAAAAACCCATACCCATAAATTGAGCCCATAAAACGCAGAAACATCAAAGCCCATCGATCTAAATCCTCAACCTCAAGCCCATCATTCAAGATCTCCAATTGCCTCATGTCAGACCAGCAGCTCAAGTCCATTAAACACGAGTTGATATAGCCATTTCCGACGGACACTGTTCATCGCTCCGAGCCTCAACGACCATGCCTCTGTTCTACTCCGGTTTCTGATCAAAGATCTCGAAGAACTCGGTTCCTGCTCTATTCTCCTTCGCTGCCGCCGTGGATCTTAACTACTAACGCATCCAATACCTCCTCTTACCCGTTGACCAACCGATTGGAGCTTTCATCGGTGGAACCGAGAGAGAGGGATCAAAATGTCAAGCGCTTCTGATGAAGATTTCTTTTCTTTTCTTTTCTTTTGCGTGTCTTCTGTGTTAAATGCTTTGTGTGTAATTGAAGGTTGAAGGTTGAATATAGATAATCATTATCTACAAGAAGTTACAACTTTCAATGTCACTGAAACGCTCAACCATCACTTAGCATCGGCACCTCCATTTGGTATTTCTTGATTGATGCCTTTTCTTTCCAGGTGTGCAACACTTAGCCAAATTTCACAATAGCTAGTCTCTTATAAGCTTTGCCGATGAATCATGATACTTATTGATCTTCCATGGCTTCTTGACAATAATTATTTCACATAGTAATTGATTACAATGTCATAAAGTTGTGTATATTCATGCCACATAATTGCCTCCCCATGTCTCGAGTCATCTTTCCTAATTAATCTCAATGGAAAATAATGCCACAAGTGTTACTACTTTTGTATAATCATTAATTAAGTGCCATAATTTTTTTTTTCAATTACTTAAGTGCCAAAATTTACGTACAACGCTTGTTATAATTTTTATTTGAATCACTTGAGTACCATTTAATTTTCCAACCAATCACTCAAGAGATAACTTTTTAAAATTATTCACCACAAGTACCATGCCACGTTTAATATTTGGCACTTGGGTGAATGTTTTTACAAAGTTATAATACTTAAGTGATTCATTGAAAGTTATTCAACTCAATCTAAATTTTTTTTGCAAGTCATGGCACTTGAAGTGTTCGAAAAAGAAGTTACGGCTTTTAAGAGAACATTATACAAAAGTTATGACACTCATGATGTCGTTATCCTCCAATCTCAATTAACCGATCAAATATCATTATTTGTCAATTACAAAGAGATGACTATTTTTTAGTCTAAACACAAATTAACAAAAACTATAATTTGTCCGTGACATGTCAATCTAATAAACATGGCCAACAAAAGCGCCCATAATAATAATCTGGCCTAGCCTTTTTAATTGTCAAACGTAAGCTGATTTGGTCCTATTTCATTTTCTAGTTGATTTATTTAAGTCACAAGGCCGTATTGGATTCTTAAAGTAAAATAAGATATAACAAAACCTAATATGAGCAAGTAGGGCTTTCGCCCATTTTTGCTCATTCATGAACAGCCAATCTACACACGCATGGATCCATGAATCGGGCTCCGATCCGCACACCTGATGACGTCTTGGCATATCTTGCAAAGCACTTCCTAACGTGCACTAATATGCTGTCAGCTATTTCGAAACGGAAAGTACTTTAAAAAAGGAAAGCTTGTCATATATGAAATATCTTTACTAGTTCCTCAGATAATACTATAAATTTTATTTGTTAAATGTGTTTATTCCAATCATTCTTGAACTAAGATAGAACCATCCTACATAGGTGGAGAAAGGAGGTTACCAAAATAGTAAATAATAGAAAAAGTATATGTTAAACACTTATCTAATGACATTAGTGTCCCTAATTTTTCATGGACAGCTACCCACTCCCACGTGGGTCAGCACGGGGACAATGCCTTGTTTAGTGTGGTCAAATTAAAGAAGATGTTGAGGGTAGACCTAAAAGAGCATATTGGGTTGAACGCTAACAGTGTTAGAGATATATATAATCAATTGGTAGACAAAATTCATGCATACATAAGAAAGATGCGTCATATATTCTCATTAAGCGTTTGAATATGACAATCCGACAGATTAAAAAAAATAAAAAAGATAGTTCGAGATGCATCTGCTTAGGACAAGTTTATCTTGTCCAATATGATCTTGTCTACTTTGCCAAAAGAATATGTTCGAGATGAATATGTGCGCCAAGAGCCACACACATGTTATACGTGAACCTCTTTCTCTCGTTTTATTCTAAATTCAATGTGTCTCCATTGGAAAGTAAAGAGTAAAGTTTTATATTCTAAAGCTATGGTTTAAGCAAAGTGTTGTATGACACAAGTATTAGGTTCTCCTCTGGAGCCATTTATAAAAAAAATATTCTAAATCTCTTGTGATCTTAATTGACAATTCCATGTGAGAAGAACGATTATGTGAACAAGAATCCAAAATCCAACGAATAGTTATTTTTATTCTTTTCTTGGTTAGAAAGATTCTTGTTGAATAAAAGAGCTACATCATTCAATGATACCACACACTGATAAATATGTAACGTGAAATCAAAACAGAAATAGTGTATCGAATCTATATTCATTTAGAATAACAATCTGTGGACCACTATGAAAATAATAACTTATTATGAGTTATAAATTCTTAAATGAGTGTATTCTACAATAATTTATAATTATTTGTTATTTATTTTTGTGGTTAGAATAGACTGTTATTTATATGGTAGATTAAAAATTGTCACCAATTATTTCTCTAATTTAAAGAGGGGTACAATCTCTAATTTTCAAATGAAATAAGAGCCTTTGATTCTTTTCCTTCAATAATGGAAAAAAAGTTGGAGAGCCTTGATGGCACAACCAACTTCAATTATACTCTGAATTTGATTTTTTTGGTCTACCCTACTCTAATTCTCAATTTACTCTCATATTTTTGCCATGTCTCTTTGCAGAGTATGGAAGTTGAAACCCATACTTAAATCTAAACATCCCCACCCTAACTTCTTTGAGAAGATGGGGAATCGAATTGCCTCACCTCCTTCCCATGTGAGAAGAGTGGTGACTGTGGTAAGCCAGTTTACTCTAAATTTGATTTGGGAGATGTAATCGTGACGAGGATTCCTTTTATGTGCACGATTGCTTTCCGTGATTTCCCTGAACAAATCCAATCGTTGTTCTTTCCTCTTCTAATTCGAATTCCTCCCCAGTCCAGAGATTTCTTTCTTTTGGCATATGTTTTTTTTGAGTCCTTGTTCCTAATATAAAGTCATATGTACCAACACTAGTCCAGTAAAAAATGCAATTTATGTGGGCTTATTATTAAAATGCTTTTAATATACAAATTTAATCGTGATTGATCCCTAATATTTTATACAATGAATACCTAAATGGTCATCAAAATTTAATTATCAACAAATAAGAGATATAAACTGACAAATGACAAATCGGTAAGCTAAAAATTTATTGGTCGATGTGAATCACGCGGCAACGTGGCAAGTATAGGAGCGATTATTCTCTCGGCTCCAACTTTAACTATATATAATCGATTGGCTAAAATTAATTGGGTATATTTCACGTTTTACCTTATTAACCTCCCATTTCTATGGTTAATTTCTTCATACTCAACGGTTATATGGTTTGTGCTTGATTTGCTTTGACATTGCATCTCGAAGTTTCACGGCGATATAACTTGATTTAAATTTACTGAGGCCGAATCTCGAAAGCAAGAAAAAGGAAAGAAAGAGGAAGTCACCTGAAAACCATATATAGTTCGCTCCATGAAAAGGGATGAAATTTTTACCATCAAATTGGTTTGTAGGTTGCTCCATTCAGCCGTTTCGATAAAAATGAGCTACATTTATCAATGGACAAGTTTACCACTAAAAGCAAAGCAAGGCATTTTTTTTTCTCGATACATAATGACTAGCTTATATACATTCGTGTTTTAACAAAAATAAGAATAAAAATTAGGTTGGTGAATCTTTTATGGTTTCACGAAATGGTTCCGAGTGATTGACAAAATACATTTCAGAAATCTTAGAAAATCATGTAATCCGTGTACATCTCAGCTCATTTGGTATAGCCGTGACTGAACTGTAGCCATGTTGAAGTGTTGTAACTTATGTAGTTGATGGTACGTCATATATGTTTTGAGCATCGACTAGCCAAGTGGGGCATTTCCTAAAAGCTGTTATGAGGTGTTTATCACAGATCTTGTAAATGTTGCGTCATCGCTTTTCACAGCTGAAATTGCTAAGGAAAGTCATACGAAATCACCCCATTGTTATCGTTCACATTCCAGCTGTAGTCGGACTAGGCTAGTTCGCCCGGCATCAAACTTTTTAATAACATGCAAGACCAACTAGTCATTGACTTAGATAGTGAAAGAGTTTGTTTCTCTTCTTGTGATCTTTGGATTCAAGTCTTGTTGTGAGTACTTTTGAACTGAAATCCTGAATGCAATAGATCAATGCGAGGGAGTTGCGCTCTATAGATCGCCTGGAGAGGTTGACTAGGGAATGCGGGAAAGCTAGCCCGGATACCATACTTAACCGCTAAACCAAAAAAATATACACAAATAACATGCAGCAACCTTGTGAAATAAAGAAAAAAAATCAACAGATATCACCAAGATACTGAATACTTGTAGTTGCGAGTCAATTTCAAGACAAAGGTAAGTTCCAATCTCAGAGACAAACTGCAATCAATAAACACTCGTAAAATACTAAAACACGAAGCACAAGCTAGCTCTCAACATCTTCAAACTCACATATCCCAACAGAATGATAAAATCTTGAGACTCTGGCTGAAGTATCATTGCCAGAAGCTGATTGATCCGGGCCGGTGTCGATCCTCGTCTATTTCTTGCCGGTGCTCTCTTTCTGCAATGAGTCAAAGGTAAATATGTTTGAAGAAGATGGAGTTATAAAACTGCAGTATGCAACATCCATGGAATTTTCATCCCATCGTTTATTTATTTCCCTAAAAAATGGCACCATCTTAAATTCGACGTGAAAAAAGCAAAATTCTGTAAATGAAGATAAAATGCACATCGAAATACAACATATAAATATAACACCATCAAAGCACGTCTTCCTGTAGATTAAAATCAGGTTTTCGTTCATCAAAATCCAACAATGAACAATATAAGCCTTCATTTTGCTATTTTCCAAATATTCACGTAACAAATAGGTTACACAAGAAACAACCGATATCACTCTCTAAATATACTCTGTTATCTCTCCTAAAAGACAGATTAAATGTTTCTTAAATGGTACATAGTAGAGCAAAGTTGCACTTTCGTCGATAATAGCAACAACAATAATAATAGATTTTACCTTGGACACTAAGTCCTTTGTTTTGACCAATTTATGTGGGGAAACTCTCTTGGCAAGGTCTTCCTGAACTTCTGTCAGACTCGCACTTTTCAAGCTGTTGATATGATGCAAGCCATCGACCGTCGCTAGCTTCTTGCATCGCCTGATTTCCAACTCTTCGAGATTAGGCATTGCGCCTTCCTCGAAGACCAATGTTTCCAATTCCTCGATCCTCCACAGTTTTAGGATGCGGAGTTCTGGAAAACCTGCTTCGCAACGCAAGCATGGGCCAGTGTATGATCGAGCCAATAACCTGAGAACGATCAAATATTTCAGGCGCTTCAGGACCAGCATTGGATTGACTTTCAGTTCCGACATCGACAAGGTGAGCGCTTGCAGATTCCCCGGAAGGACTAATGACAAGTCCTGTACAGGCTGCAATGATCCGAGCAAATACAAGTTCGAAAGAGATTCGAGCCCTGTCATGTTAGTTAAGTTGAGGCTTGCAGGCTGACCGATCTGGTCCCTGGATCCCAATCTCAGGGACTCGAGCATGGCCAACTTCGAAACTTGTTCTGTCACCGCCTTCACTGCTCCAGGACGGCATGTCACGCCCAGCTTCTTCAGGCTTTGCAGCTTCCCCAACACACTTATCATGGGGCTTTTAGCAGTTTCTATGAACACACCCCATAGCGTCTGGAGTTTAGTATTCAGAGACTTCCCTGTTGAGATTCGGTGTGGGATGGAGTTATCGAATGATGCTTCGCTCAGGTACAGATGCTGGAGGTTCTTCGCATTCCAAATGGTGCTCGTCACTTTAGTTACGTTGGTGTGCTTCAGATCTAAGGTTTCCAGGAGCAACAGATTCCTGACTGATTTTGGAATTGACTCCAGAACCGTCCATCTCAATCCCAAATACCTTAGGTTTGACAGTGTATTCCCGAATGTCTCAGGGAGCACAGGCTTGTAAACACCTTCGAGATCAAGTACCCTTAGCTGAATAGGGCGTCCTTCTAAAATTGGTGATTTAAGAAGAAATTCGATCTCTCGCGCTTGCATCCCTAGCTTACAGGTGTTAAATGACGCAAAAGACCGAAGGAATTGGACGTGGTAACTATAATGTCCTGTCACTTTGTTTTGCACTTGCTTTGCACTCTGCTCAGCCTCGGGGCCCATGATACTCGATTCCTCCTCTGAGTGAGAGTCAGAGCTGTACTGGATCTGACGGAGTCCGAATTTTTTTGCTTTCTGATGGAAAAATTCATGAAGAAAACCAGGCAGGCGACATGATTGGGCGCGTCCATCCAGTTTCCGCCGTATGACACAAATCAAGTTCCTGCTCTCTAATTCACGAAAACAGTCCTCTGCTGATGGCATTTGGACCGACCTGTCAGCAGCCTCTGCCAGCAACCCCTCAGCAGCCCATTGCCGGAAAAGCCTCCTTGTGGGGACCTCAGACTCCTTAGGAAAGACAGCCATATAAAGAGCACATGGCTTCATCATGTAAGGCAATTCGTCGAAGCTCAGGTGCATGACATCATCAAGGGTGGGATGATCTCTAAGCCGATCGATGATGGCCGCACAATTGCTCACTTCCACAGAAGACAAAAGTCCTCCTAGCAGTGAGATTGCCGGGGGAGGACCATTGCATTTCCTCAGAATCTGCTCAAGAATGGTCATCTCTGATTCCGAGTCATCATCTCTTGTGATGCTTACCTGCAGCAATTTTTTGCACTCTTCATCGGTCATGTCAGGGGGTAATCGGATACTGGGTGTCCAAGGGTCTGCAAATTTTTGCATTTCTGCATTAGGAGTAGTGAAAATGACTCTGCTTCCTTTTGCTGAGTCCACGAATGGGACCAAGAGCTTGTTTATGAGACTGGCCTCGCACAAATTATCCAAAACTATCAAGTACCTAATCTCCATCAACGATTTATGAAGCATCTCGAACAGCTCCTCCTCTTGCTTGTGCTCCAAGTCTTTCGCGTTATCTGGAAGTGGCATCTGTTTCAGTATGTCCACCAGGAGCTTCTTCATCGGGTCAGACTCCACCCCAAGGTCAGCGACACGGACCCAAGCACGACAGTCGAAGTGATGCTTGATTTCTAGCTTGCTGAAGACACTCCTCACCAGTGCGGTCTTGCCACAGGCTCTTTCGCCAACCACCGAGATCACCCGAAGGTTGGAGTCGTCATCATCCTTTGGACCAATCAACCAGGCCAGAAGCTCTTTTACATATTCATCGCGACCCACAATATCGGACTCAACCCTCTGCCTCGTATTTTCTCGATTACTCTTGCTGGATGATGCCCTTTTATTGTCCGGCAGGCCTTCTTCAGCAGGAGGCAGCGATGATGTGAACTCTTTGGACAACAGTCTGAATTCCTTCATGAAATCCTTGGCCATCTTTTTCCTGGCAAGTACTTGGTTCACAACCGAGAAGAACCGAACTCGAGCGAACCCCTTGGCAAAACGACCCTTTTGCCATTTTGACCTCCGATCTTGGAGCGATTGGATGAAGAATTCTTCTGCAATCTCCTCAGCTCTACGAGCCCAGGGCAGAAGCCGTCCCTCACCTTCGCCATTCTCTTGGTTGTGGTCATCGTTGAGCTTGGCGTGTTTCCGGGTGTTCAGGATTTTTTGGATATCGCTTATGGAGTGAAAGATTTGATCTCTTACTTCTTGATCGATGATGATGTCTTCGGATTTGCAGAGAAGATCACGAAGTCTGGCTATCAACAGGGAAACGGCCACTTCAGAGGCATCCATGGGACTGAACTGAACAGAGAAGACGCTGAAAAAGGATGAGGACTGATTAATTAACTGGGAAAGAACAATCGGCTTTATGTTTTTCAAGGTGCCTGTATCACGAGATTTGAAAAAAAAAAAAATTCAAAAGAATCAATGGATGTTGTTTATTTCTATTTTCTGAAAATTATACGAATTGCGAACCTAATAATAATCACAAATTAAATTACAATTGTCGGAGGCCCCATCCATGATGCTAAAGTCAATATGCGCCTATCCTATGCGGGTGGAATGGGACATGGAAAAAGTACGATTCTCGCGTGAAAAGCAATCTCATGGCTCGGGAGTCTTACGCTATCCTCGTTCTCCTGTTGTCTTAGCTTGATCGGCTAATTTCAATTGCTTTCAAGACGACAATCTCCTATCCCCTAGGGTTTTAGTCAAACATTAATTGATACCATTTTGAAACTATTCAATTAAGGTTAACATTCCGTGACAATCACACGCATCGCATCCATGCATAGGACAGGTAATTTAATGACATATTGGTTTTGCTTATTTATATAATGGCAGGAAGCGGAGTCCCTTTAACTTGTAATCTAAGTAATCAAATCTTTGAACTTGGCATGATTATTCTCATCAAGTCTCTTAGGCTCCAAATCCAATTATTTGGCATTCACTCATTTCGTTCGTATCGATAAAAGTTTTGATGCAGGAAGCTGGAGGGTAGTGTTTGTTTACGAAGAATTTTATTGCTTGAGGTTCGGTTGTAATATTAATCTTTGGTAGAGTGACGCAAGTACAAGGATTTGGTTGGAAAACACGAGTTCGGGGATGGAAAATGGATTTTTTACCTTGCAGAATCCTAAGTCACAACAAACGCAGCAATGTACAGATTTGAATACTAGTTATGTGTAATTTAAAAGCAAAGTAGCTACGATTGCCTTCATCTTGAAAGATTACTTCATTTATATCCTCCTGTAACTTTCTTCAGTCTGATTCAATCGCATAGAATTCAAGTATTTCATCACCATCTCGGCCTTTCTAATTTGCGGAAAGAGTTTCAAGCTGGAAAAAAAACTGATTTCCTTGGTCAGTAAACCTGAAGAATACAGCACGATTCGAGTCGAAACTATTTCAGACTGGTGAATATTTATCATTTGCCAATGGATGCATCAGCAAACATAGAGAGGAGATCGATACAAACACTCGAGCCACAATTCACGCAATTGCTGTGAAGACAAGGCCTTTGATGCTGAGGCCGGATTTCCAATCCTTCTCAGTTTGCATGAGGGAAAAGCTTATCTCGCCGATTGTTTTGGGCGTCGTCTCGAACTTGCCGATGCTAATTGGAATCCACTTTTCCTTTTCTAATCTGTCCAATCTTTCAGTGCGTACCTGCTTGCTTCCATTCGGTAAAGAGAGACTGAGGTTCACAGGAGCTTGCCATCCCTGGCTTTCGTTGCTCATCTTGATGGCAACCGTGACTTCGTAAGTCGTCCTTGGAGAGAGCACGATCGTTTTGCATTTCCCATTGATCTCTAGCCAGCAAACATTTACTAGGTCGGCAATATGCACTTTCTTGTTGACCGAATAGCTGAAACTCAGAAATATTCAAGAAGCAAAGGGTCAGTTTACTAGCGATGATGATGGTTAGCAATGATCTCATTTTCATGTAAGCAGTTCAAAATTTTCGCGACAGCAAAGATTGTTTTTAGTGCTGCTAAATGAAGAACTTGCGGATTGAAAAAAGGTGCATATTCAGCGGCGTCAGGAAATACGCAACCTCAAAATAACGCTAGAAATATGCCAACACAAAGGTACTCATTTAGCGGCAACAGCGCCTTTCTCGCCATCTGCGAGTCATTCTTGTCGGAGCAAATTCATACGTTGTACAGAGCTGACCTAGTGTCTCGATCATCACATGAAGTTTCGACTTAAAATGTAATTGTTTAGGATAGAAGAAGCAATGTTACCACGACTCCTCCTCTTCTCTCCATGTCCAATACTCGCTGTTTTCACCCCAAACGATCTTTAAGCCCTTAGCGAGAACCATCAAGCAGCTCTTATTCAGGTCCTTGTCAACCCAATACTTGTGTGTATATGGCTGCACCTGTAAGCACAGAGCAGTGATCAGTAAGTGAGACATTAACAAAATTGGAACAAAACTCGGCTCGGCTCTTGTCCAATCAGGAGCTACTGAGCTCCCATCTGGTCCGCGATGGCCTAATCATAGATGCACTTATTATCTGCAAGTGGTCTTGACTTGCATATTTTACTGCATATCATGCAGCTTTAGTTTCATGGTGGGCATCGCAAGCGGACCCAAATGTTTTCTCAATAGATCATTATCAATCCGAGCAAAACAAGTTCTTTTTTGTCCTCTGGAACTTGCCTGATCTTTGCCATATTCCGGCTCTTCCTTCTTCTTGTCGTCCTTCAAGAGTACTCCTGCATAGATTCGACGGCTCACCTCATTGATGTTGAGGTCGGCGATTTCGTTGCCGATCGCTCTTCTCAACATCGCCAAGGAAATGAGAGGAGGCTTTCTCGTTTTACTTGTGCTGATTCGGGCGGCGTCTTCTTTATTTGTCGACGGCGACAAATCAGGTGCATCTCCCGCTGCTGCAGAAATCTCTACCAACTTTCTCGTTTCACCTCTGCTGTTTCCGGTGTCTTCTTCATTTTTTGACAGTGACGAATCAAGTGCATCTCCTGCTGCAGAAATCTCCGCCATCTTCTACCAGATGTACTCGTACCTACCATGCATGTACACCAAAAAAAAAAAAAAAGAATCAAAAGGTTTGAGTTGGTCTAGCGTTCGACTAAATTGAAAGGTTGAGTTCTTGGTCAGGACAATGGGGCTCTACCCAAGAAGACGACGTCTGGTTACTTGGAGCTCGAGCTATGGCGGAAGAAGCAGAGAGGAAGATATGATGGTGGGGTTCTGATTTTTACAGATTTTCATAGCCAGGGTGGAGATAAAGCGACCCGAATGAGAATAACAGATATAAAAACAGAAGCAATAATGGCGATGTCACGCTGAAGACGCGCACCTTCATTATTAATGATGTCATCGCTCTTATGAAGGAAAAAGAAAAAGGAGGGTTTGAGCTAAGCGGGCTTGAGCCCCAATAAGTAATCGGTCGCCAGCTCGCTCCTCAAAAGGCTTGTTAAAAGCAAAAAGTCTTCTTTACTTCCAGGCTCGATTTTCCTTCACGCACATGGAAAAAATGTTTCGGTGCGATTGCAAAAATATCTTGTTATGCCGAGTAATCACGACCGTGTCGCCAATTACAAAAATGTTTCAGTGTGAATGTGAATAGCATTTTTTTTTTTATATTGAGATTGTTAAGTGTGTGAAAAAAGTATTAATTCATACTAGTTTCGAGTTAATCATGCCAGTTTCGACAAGCTATTGTGCCCCAATTTGAAGAGATAGAAATCAGACATGCCTTGTTTCTAGAGGTGTCAAAATGGGTTATAAACCGATGTTGTAATTCATTTTTAGTTAAATAGATCGTATATAAGTTCAGTGAAAGTTAAATATAAGTCATAAATGGGTCTTAAAAATTAGAGGAAAGAAAGAAATGGATCTTAATGAGCTATTCCCACTTTGAACCCATGAACCCATATTCTCTCTCCTTCCATCCCAATCCTCCATCTGCCGATAATGATGGGAGAAAAAGTAGACTGAGCGGTGCTATGTAGGTTGTCGGCATGCCTCTCTCAGTGATCATAGAGGCATTCAAGGAGATGGCCGGCCTCCTCCTCCAACCTGACAAGGACGGGATCGTGGAGCTCTATTTGGACAAGTTCTGCAACACCTGCTCCTTGGTCTCTACTCTCTTTGGTTGCCTTGGCCTCGCTTTCCAGTTTGCTGAGATGGAACCAAAGCTCGCCTAGATTTGGAGAGCCGCAAGCTCGCCGACCTTGGCCGAGCTCGAGCTTGCCTAGATCTGGCGAGTCTCTAGCTCGCCAACTGTGACAGAGCTCGGGCTTGCTTGGATTAGCTAAGCCTCAACCTCACCGTCTGGTTGTCGCTAGCGGAGGAACAAGGGGAAAGAAGAAGGACAAAGAACAAAGAAAAGAGAAGAAGGAAAAAAAATAAAAGAAAAAGAAAGAAAAAATAAAAGAAAATAAATAATAATAAATCCAAAATTTTTGAAAATAATTAAAATTTCGATTTTCTTTTAAAAATTTATTTGTGGTAGATAGATATCCATACACATAACGGAAAAGTACTTTTAAAAGGAAGCTCAATGTTGTTTAGATTGAAATTCAATAAATATTGAAATAGAAATTCTAACTATTATAGTGTAATTTTTAACTTGGTAAATCACAATTAAGAGGTCACACATCCTCACATTTGAGAAGATTTGTTATAAGCAAATATTATTTTCATGTAAATCATTAGCTGATCAAAATTTTTCTTATCAAGGGTTTTTAAAAATATTCCAATTTAAAGGTTTTTCACTTTTTATTTTTATTTTCTTTACTAATTTTTTATTTTTTAATTTACTTTTCAAATTTGATGTAAAATTTTTATTTAAGTAACTTATATTCAAAGAGCTTAAAGTAGATTAAACAGATGTGAGTAGATTTTCCTAAATTGAGTTAAATATTAATGTGTTTGAAATATGGATTAGGTCGGGTATGGATCGGGTTAGATCTCAGTATGAGTTATCAAATTTACATTCGCATAAAAATAGATTAAATGGATTATATGAGTCAACATAGGTCGGATCATTTTCGAACCAATCCAAATCCGATCCAATCTATCCATTTGACGAGTCATCTAATATCGGAAGAAATCAATCCGTCGTGAGTCAAGAAAGATGATGGCACTTTTGTCTTTTACTGTGAAACTCTGTAAAAAGCTGCCTAAACACTCTTCTAATAAAGGTATTTGCAATTCCGATCCACCATCGAAGTAGTACTTTCCCGAGTCATCTAATACATCTGCATTATCCAGTGCTAGCTATCAACTCAGCCGCAGAACAATGAAAGTGCGTTTTTCAATCAAATATTTGGTCGGCACTAGTAAAATTCTTATCTGATATTGTCTGATTCTAATGATCGAATTTGCCTTGCATCAGCTTTCTGTCTATCGTGCATCAATACCAGTAAATTCATATCCATAGTGACTGTCAGCCTCAAAGGCAGAAGTCCATCCGTGAAAATCTTGGATGGTTATATTTGAACTGAAAAGCTAAGTTCGAACATAGAAAAGTAAATTTGACCACATTAATAACTAGTTATTTTTCCCAATAGTTAGTAACTTCTACCGTAGAGAGATTTTACGTGCGGTTTGTTAGTTTCAATAACGCAATCAAGAGGGAACACAAACTAATTTTGTCGAAGCAACCCCATAAAAAATATTTGTTTCTACGTGCAAAGTGAACCAGCAATTTATGCAGCAGAAAATTTACAAATTTAGGGAAAGATAAATTACAAAGTATAACTCGACTCTTTCAGCTACAACGGCCCAAAATAGTTCGAAAGTTTAAATTATATCTTCTTTTCTTATGTGACAACTCGAATTTGACAAGCTAATAGTTTTTATGAATGAAAACTGGATTTATTTCGGAGAGTACCCTAAAGAAAAAAGAGGATTATCATGTTAGAATCCTTCTAACGTGCAGCGAGTTATGAGAGAGCTTGCTATGGAAAGCTAGTGATCAAAATCCTCACCAACTTCCAATAAGCACCAATTGTAGGCAATCTTGGAATGCAGCTTTAGGTGGTGATGAACGAGCAAATAGAGGACAGAGAGGGGGAAAGAGACTTAAACAACCATTCCTAAATGATTACAGCCTTATATGATTACTTATATAACTCATTTAAATGATCACCACCTTAGATTATGTCTTCCCAATGATCCCAATCATCATTCTAATTGTCAAATTTGAGCCTGCAAGACCATTGAAAGAGATTAAAAAAAGGTTAAAGTAGACATTAATAAAGACGATAATTTGTCCGTCTCAATGTAATGAACATGGCCAACGTTACCCGTAATAATAGTCAGGCTTACAAGACTTACATTTAGCCCATTTAGAGGTTAATCTGGCCCAGCATGTCTTTAGCCAGACGTGGGTTGATTTTTTTTTTTTTTTTAAGTTTCTATTTAGTTGGTTTATTTGAAGTCACAAGCCTATATCTTAGAGTAAATCAAGATATAATCAAAGACAATATGAGTAAATAGAGCTCAGGCTCATTTTCACTAACTTAATTCATATACATACATATAGACATGAATCGAGCTTTGATCCGCACACCTAGTGACACCTTGCAAAGCACTTTATATGTACTAATGCAGCCAGTTATTTTGAATATTTTAAAGAAGGAAAGTGTGTCGTCTATAAAATATATATGCTGATTAAAATTAAAAGTTTTGTTTACTCAATGTGTGTATTACTATATTCTTGATATATGATAAGAACCTTCTTCCATAGGTAGCGGAAGGAGGCTACCACAAGAGTAGATAATGATAAAGTATAGGTTAAACATTTATCTGATGAGTACTTGTGCTCCTTCAAAGGATACATGTCTTCCATTATGATTTTATGTAAGATTTGCCTACTCAAATACTTAATCCTTGGTAAATCACTTTGAAATAAGTTGACACCTGAATTTTTGTTGACGTTTTTAAATATTCATTTATTTTGTAAAAAGATAATTTTTTTTATAAAAAGGTAAAAAGAAAAGCAATATATTTATGAAAATGAATGGAAATGATTTTTAAAATGGAATGAATAATAATGAAGTCATGTAGGCTGGTGCTGTCCAGCCCATTTGGCAACTTCAGCCTTCTAACCCCCTCCCTCCATTAGTCCAATCCATTTCTTTTAAGTCCTTCAACCCATCGTTTTATTTCCTTAGCCCATTAGAACAAAAAGGAAGAGAAGCCCGGCCCACGGTTCTCTTTTCTTATGCACCTCATGTCTCTGAGAAAAAAAAGGGCATGCGGGTGATGCAAGAGGAGAGAAGGAATATACGGTGACGAGCTATGACGAAAAACGTGAAAGCATCCATGAGCGAGAGGTGAGCGGTAGACGAGAGTAGAGCCAATAGGTTCTAGGATAGGTGAGCTGGCTTTAGGCCTAACAAAAAATATTCCTCCTCCGAAAAAGAAAACCTGCAAGGAACCAAAAGGAGAGAGCGTTCGGTTTTGAGGAAGGGAGCCGCTCGGGAAAGCATCTTCAGAGAGAAAGAAAAGGAGGAGGGAGAGAGGATCGTTGGCCATGGAAGAGCACAGCTGAAGAGAGCAGACTGAGAGAGAGAAAAGGGGGAGAGAGAGAGAGAGAGGGAGAGAGTAGGCGGAGAGGGAAAGAAGAGGTCCCGGTTTCTGCTTTTGACGGGGGCTGGTTTACTGGTTTTTCTTGAAGGGCTGAGAAGGAGGTCTGGCTGCTGGTTTTTTGTGAAGGGCGGAGTAGCACGTACCATTTTCTGGTTTTCTGGGTGACTGAGAGAGAGCGCTTTTTCGGATTTTTCTGGTGCTCGGTAAGGAAAAAAGGAAGAGGGCATAATTCTGAAGGAACAGAGAGTGCTCAGCGACGAAGAAGAGGGACGCACCGACCTCCATAGGCAAAACACAATGGCTGTTGTGTTTTGCATTTCGACACTGTCCACTAGTGCTCGCCGCTTCTGATTTCAGTGAAGCTTGATAGTAACACAGGTAAGTTTTCGCTCGACATTGCCGACTTTTAGAGTATTTTGTCTAGTTGATGAGTTCATGAAGATTCTAGTCGAAATTGGGATTGTTTGGTAGCAAACAGTGCTGATTCAAGGCTTGATGTGCCATCTTCGATTTGAATAGAGCAGCAAATTCACTACTGAAACTCGTATGCAAAGACGCACGCCATATGTTCGACAAAATGCGTCAATGAAGCACCGAAACGCATCCATTTGATCGACGTTAGAAGTTGAGTTTAGTGCTCGATTGTTCATGTACTGTTGAAGCGTCTGCTTTTGTTGAACCGTGATCCATTTTGGAAAACTCCAGAATCAACTACACCTGCTTAGGAATGAAGTACACTTAATTAAGAAGGAAAGTCTTGGCGGCAACAATTGTCCAAGTTAGAGACAAGTTGAAGAAGAAACTGTACGTGAGAAGCAAGCAAGCAGCAGCAAAAAGAAACCTTTGAAAAATAGTGGCTATGAAGAAGAATCTGGACGTGAGATGAAGAAAGCAAGCAAAGTTCAACTTGGACTTTAGCATGTAAAAAAAAAACTGCTGCCACACTGAAGTTGGTCAAGAAGAGGCGGTGTCCCACGCCTATAAATAGGACTTGGTGGACCTCTCCTCCAAGCAGTAGAAAAACTAGAAAAACTATCCTCTTTGTAATACCAACAAGTACTAGGAGCATTTTCCTTCCTTTGTTGTTCCCTTGTTCTTCTCATGCAGTGAAAGTTACTTTCATTTACATATACTTTCTTGCTCCCTTGCCATATTTCATACACATTTGCATACATGCTTCTGCAAAAACCCAACAGCTTTCTCAAGTTTTTGCTATGTTTTCCTGGGATTTCTTGATAATCATCAATCTTATTGAGTCACCAAGAAAGCCAAATCTCGTCGATGTGCTCTCACCCCTCCGGATAAGCCTATGGTTTGAGGTCATGTTATATGGGTTGCTTTTCCACACGTCAATATATTCATGCTCGTTGGATTGATGGTTTGCTGGTTTTAGAAGTTTAGGATCGGTATTTTTATTTTTTTAGTTCGTTAAAATTTTGTGGTTGTCGGAAGGGCAAGTTGGAGAAGATAAGTGCTGGTCGGTGGCCAGAGGTTGTTGTGGCATCCAAAGTTGCCATCCCTGGTTTGGCGATGAAGTTGCAGGTGAAAGAAGGGATGTTCGGTGAAGGAGACGTCGGGAGGTTGAAGATGAACCAGAAGAAGAAGAAACGTGCAGAAAAAGACAAAGAAAATAGAAAAGAAAGAAAATATAATAAAACAGGGGCTGGGCTGAACATTCTTCGAGTGGGCTTAGGCCACGCACTGGGCCGAGTTTTTGTAAAAAGGGGTGAATTGGGCTGATTTACCATTTTTCTTTATGGGCCAATTTAATAGGTAATTCGAGTGGGTTAGGGCCGGCCCGGTCGATAGTCCAACCCGGACCATTAGTGTCCGGGTCAGTTGACTCGGGCCGAGTCTCTTGACCCGGTCCAAGTCCTTAATAAAAAATAATTAAAAAATTCGAAAAAATCCGAAAAATGTTAAAAAAATCGAAAAAAATCGAAAAAAATTCATAAAAATTCGAGAAAAATAGAAAAATTGGAAAACCTTTAAAAATATTAAAACCCAAAATTGGGCAAGCCTTTAGGGTTTTACAATGGAGTTTTGTGTTTTGTGTTACATTTTTCTTTTAAAGGCGATATTAGAATACTTGGGTGCTTTGAATGTTACTTAGTTATGATGAACCTTAGATTTCTCGGATAAGTTACCATATCGTTAGTTATCACACAATTGAGTTAGCTATCAAAAGGGCATCAGTCTTAAGATTAACGTAATCAATTCCTAAATTTAGAATCTCTAATTGCGTGAATAATAAGATATTCTTCCGTATCTTGAAAGAAGGCGATATGTGTTTTTGTCAAAATGTATTTATGTTCCTTTTTTTATTGTGTTCCTTGTACAAGTATGTGCTAATATTTATAGTACAAAAGAAAATAAGGAAAAAATAAAGACGATTACATATGATTACATTTTCGTATTCTTTCTTCAATTATCCATGACTGAGGATCAATTAGAATCATAATCAAGGATGTAATCAATTCCTTCTCCAACACTCCCCCTCAAGCTGGTGGCTTATATATGTCAAAGACGCCAAGCTTGCTCAATAAATAAGTATGTTGTCTCTGACATAAGGGCTTAGTGAAGATATCTGCAGGTTGTTCTGTTGTCCCGATTCCTTAAGTTGTAATGATTTCTTCTTGAATTTTTTCTTAAGTGAAATGACAATCAACCTCTATATGTTTAGTTTTTTCATGAAAAACAAGATTTGCTGGCAGTTTAAGTGTAGCATCATTGTCACAAAATAACTCAGTTTCTCCACCAGGTTCTACTCTGAGATCCAAGAGTAAAGCTCGTATCCAGATTCTTTCGCAAACCGTCTTTGCCATAGCCCGATACTCTGATTCAGTTGAGGATAGAGAAACGGTCAACTACTTGTAAACGAATTCCCTTTCATTGTGTCAACTTGTTTTGCAGCAAGAAATTTGCAACAACAAGCTCGAAAAGCTATCGAGGGCAATTCTAATGGATATTTGCGGAAGTTAGGTCAGAAGTGAAACTCGCTCTGATACCATGAAAGAGGGCGATATGTGTTTCTGAAAAAATGTATTTATGTTCCTTTTTTTATTTATTGTGTTCCTTGTACAAGTATATGCTAATATTTATAGTACAAAAGGAAATAAGGAAAAAATAAACACGATTACATATGATTACATTTTCGTATTCTTTCTTCAATGATCCATGACTGAGGATCAATTAGAATCAGAATCAAGGATGGAATCAATTCCTTCTCCAACATATCTTACCGAGTTTTTTGCTAACCACAAAAAGGTTAGTGACGACTCATTTGTTAAAACTTGTATAGGTTTAATCAGTTAAAATTTTGGATGCCCGATATCACGCAAGGTATGGGTTTGGGAGAATTTGAGTCAAGGGAAAGTCATCAGCCTAAAGTTGACAATATCCCTAAACCTCACAAAGCTCCCTAGTTAGTGAGGAAAAGTTAGGTTGTGATGCAATATAATTTGAGCTTAGCCATTGGTAGAGACAGTACTACAAGCACAAATTAGGAGATTCACAGTAGATATGGATCCTACCAATGAATGCAATAATCAACACATCTGCATGTGATTTCTCTGGTTAACTATTCAATCTTCCTTCTTGTCATTTCCTTTTTATGACTCTTTCATCTCATATGATTTCTCTTGAAAAATTCATTCTTAGTTAATGCATATTTCACTTCTATTCTTCATTCCCCGTATTGCTTTATGAGGTGAAAACTCTAGAAAGTTTCCAGTTTGCTAACCATCCACTCTTCTACTATAACTATTTACCTTTCTCTAAATATACTTGGACACAATTTTGTAGCTCAAATGACTTGTCTCCACTTTTCGTGGAAAAGTTCGTTTTTTTTTCCCAATTTAAACAAACGATGCGTTATTTGACCATCTGAATAGCTTCATTTTTTGGATTCATTTTTTTGTTAGCCTTCACGTTCTAAATTTTGAAGTTCTCTATAGATTAATCCTCCACAAATTCTTTAGGTGTGGATTTTAATTTTTTCTTCTTCTCTGTCTTTCATATATTGGCTTTGCAAAATAGATTTAAAAAGATAAAACTAATAAAAGGAAGAAGATGGAGTATTTAGGCTTGAAAGAAATTCTTCCCAGTTGTTGGTCTTGACTACATGATGAGATAAGGCATCGGTTTTATTTTTCCTAATTTTGGGAAGTTCCATTACTTTTAAGCTTTGTGAAAGGTGGAAGACATGTCACACAAGGAGAGTGCCACTCATTAACTTCTCAATGAACTTCTACTATGTGCACCCAAATACTCGTGAGTCATTAGATTTGTACACGGAAGTAGTAACCATCATCGAAAAATAATCTCGCAATAATATGGCCATATCAAGTGAGATTAGCAATTAACTTGAATTTGTACTGATGGGTTTAGGTTTGACTTTTGGTGCAGTTCCAAACAAGGAAAACAAATTGAAGAAGAAACCTCTGATTGATGATTAATGATTATTAAAACTATAAGTATATTAATCATTATTGAGTATAAAACTTAATGATCTAATCAAATATTGAATGATGTGAGGTGTTACTTTTTGAAAATATGGAATGATAGATGTAATTATTGCTATAGTAAAGGGTAATACTTCTCTTGGCTCTAAACTACCTAATTAATGGGAAATATCAAAGGCCATTTCAATCTTTGCATGGAGTAAATAAAGTTCTGTATTAAACCACTTAGGAGAATATGGTTCTTTATCTAGTAATTATTTTTTAAAATTTCTTGTGGACATTAAATTCTTTTAATATAAGTTATTAATATTAACTCGTGTAGCTAAAAGGGAATAATGCGATATTCGTGTTCTTAGTTGTATTGGTTTTACCTTTTATTGAAAGGAAGGAACCTACTACAGCGACAAGGAAAAAATAGTTATGGACTCTCATCCCACTTAGTCGTTTTTTTATTATCAAATGGTCTTATGTCTGTGTCAATGAAAAAATAGTTGTGGGACTCTCATCCCACTTTGTCGTTTTCTTTATTACCGTCGTCGTGGCAGCTGATTTTGTCTGCGAAATTTTCTCCATCTCTCTCTCTCTCTCTCTACGTTTCCTCTCTATCTGTTCAATGGAGTAAGCTTTTCTTCTCTATTATTTACTCTCGGTCGTGCCTCTCTTCATTTTGACTGAGGCGGTGGACCTATGCAAGATTGAATGGTCAAACTCCACATGTCAAACATGGGCTATGCGAGTGAGCTACCTGTCCTATGTTTTTGACCCTGCAAAAATAAAGTTCCAACAAATAATTCATCATCGAAGGATGCGGCCATGTAGCTTCATGTCACTATACTCGTTTCTTCCTTACCCATAAGAAGAGCTTATGCAATAATTATCATTTCTTAATACAATAGTTAACAAAATTAATCTTAACCATTCACTAAAAATTCCAATTGTCACGCGTATAAGTTCAAAGAGTTCAAGTGAACATAGAGATTTTGGGATTTCTAGTCATATTGGTAAAGGGACAGAATATTGTCATTAGATAGAATATTCCGCTTACAAAGATATGGTGAAACAGAGAGGTAATTCAGGACAGTTTTGCTTATGCTACTAATGCAAGTTACACATAGAAGTGCTCGATCAAGCCGAAATGAACCATGAGGAGCTAACACGTTACATGTGGTTCGCTGAGTGCCGGGGCATGATAGGGGTCACTCCTGCTTGACCAGCAGCTCGGCAATTGCTGGGGCACGTGGTATTTGGAAGTGATCGGTCAAGCCGAAATGAGCCATGAGGAGCCAGACGTGAGTCAGGAACTCGCCTCCTCGTCGTAGTTGCCGGGCGTGTTGAAGCCCCTTGCACTTGACGGCCGCGTAAGCCAGCATCTCCACCCACACCAAACTTATGATTTTCCATTTCTCCTCATTATTTTTCTCTGGATCTCTGAACTCTTCGTTTAGCTGCGACGCAAGCCGGCATCCATGGTACAGGTTGAACTTGCTCTTATCTCCTTTTGCCACGATCGGAGCTACTTGCGTGTTCACGCTGCGCAGCTTAGTGCAAGCATTAGCCATGTTGAATTTTTGGTCTTGGCTGTTGAAAAGTTCCTGGAGATACTTCATGCAACCTTTTTTAGCGGGAGAAGACTCATCGATATGCCCCTGCTCATTGAGGAAACTCCTCGCGTCTGCATAAGTGTCTCGGAATTCGACGCGTCCAACTCCAATCGGCAGGAGAAAAGGGTACATGACCAAAAGATACAGCATATACCGAGACAAGTGCTTGCTCATTTCGGAAGCCTTTGGAGGAGTCTTCTTATCTTCCTGATCGCATAAGAGTTCGGTTGCAATGTGCCAGACGAAGATGCTCTGGTCGAACTCTAACTCGATGCTCCATTTGAATTTGTGCAATTTCTTACAATTTTGGAGTATGATATGTCCCCGGTAGGTCCATTTGATCTGGACTTCGTTCTCGCTTGTCTCCTGGGACTCGAAAGGCTTGATGACCTGTTCGTTTAGAAAGTTGCTCGTCAGCTGGGACTTGAAATGCTCAATGACCTGTTCTTTAAGAAAGTCGCTCACTTTTTCCTCATCCCTGTACAAGAACTTGACAACCTTCTTGTTGAAGTGTAGCAACTTTAGGATAGGATGGCACCAGAGATGTCTCTCTTTGAGTGCGAAGCTTAGTAGGTTGTACTGCGCCATAGAACCCGACCACCTGCGCCTGTTATAAAGTGGTTGTATCCGTTCAACAAGATCCAGGATGATGGGGGGCCCATGGTCGTTCAGCCAACAAGCGGCTTCGTCAGAGAAGAGAAGAACGAATATTGCATAAATCTCCAGGAAAATGGCGACCCAGAGCAACAAATAGGTCACACAGACATTGGGCTTGGAGTACTTGTCCTTGTCTGACAAGGAAAAAAGCACCAAGACCATCCCGGTGGATAGGATACTCACGGTGCGGAGAGTAAAGCCCCATCGATTGTGGATGGCCATTGCCTTGGTGTAGAGCAAATCGTACATGAGTCCCAGTTCAATCTCGATAACTCTGAAAACCACGTGATAATGTTTATCCTTGAGTATTGACATACTAGAGTCACGGTCCTGGAAGCTAAGCACCAGATCTGCGAAAAGGCGCTGGAAAATGTCGATCAGGTCTTTGGCTACTGCCAACTCGGCTCGGTTGCGCTTGCTCATCTCTTCAGGTAAAAGTTCTTTGTCCCCGAAAAGGCGCCAGAAAAAGTCAGACGTGCCTATGGCTGCGGCTAACAAAGACTGGCTGCAATTACTGTTTTCCTCATCCTGTTCTTTCTTCCTCTCTCTCAATTTATTGGATAAGAGATCTTCATCAGGACGCGAAAGATCTCTGTACACCTTGGGGTTCTGTTCTGTGTCCACTTCGCGTACCTCGATCACCTCATGCGGCGTGATGTCATAGCCCTCGGCCTCCTTCAACTTATATTCCTCCAGGACCTTTGAGTAATGGAGAGGAGGGTCAGGGATTGAGTCCCTGAAATGCTCGCTACTCGCGGCCTGGAGGACGTACACCCTCTCACCGTACTTTATGAGGCCAGAGACAATCATGAGAAGTGAAAGTACCGAGAGGTCGGAGCCTGTCAACGCCTGGAAGAAGATGTACAGTGTGGCAACTGTTTGGACGATGAGTCTGAGAAAATGCCTCGACCAGAGCTCGTTGTCCTCGAGGGTGTAGGCGGTGATGGTGTCAGGACCGCCTAGGTGCAGCAGCAGGAACGGCGCCCAGAACGCTGTCAACTGGGAATTCGGGTCCAGCCCCTCGGCAGTGGCACCAAGGTCTCGCCGCACTTGCTTGAGCCGGGTCGCTATCTTGCCAATTGCGTAGATTGCTGTTGCATCTGCTGCCAAGTAGCATGACCAGACCAACGCCTTCAGCCACACGTCGGGCCGGTACTTCCGGTGACGCCCGAGGATGATGAGCAGAACTTGAATGGCGAGGCTGAGGAGGACCAGGGCTCGCAGTTCCCATTCCTCCCATAGTTCCTTTAGATGGGAAGACATTCCCTCCATTCCTTCCGTTTAACAGTTTTTGCCCAAAAAACAAAAACTGAAAATGGTATGCGTTATTATTGGACAGAGATAATAAAAATTGCTGAAAAAATTGAAATTCAGTGCATACCAACTTGCGTCAAATCTGACGGTGACAAAAGGTGCTGATTTTTTTTGGGGTTGCGTTACCGTCCTCCCTCTTCCTACAGAAAATCGTGTTTGGAGTTGGCAGAGGGAGCTAAGAAGGATGAGAGAGGAGGAAGTGAGAATTATATTACCCTTTTCCGATAATTTAGTCCTCCCACGGGAGAGGAAGTATTTAACACATAAATGTGGGTCCATTCGCTTCGATTCAGCTTATTAAAATTTTTCGTACAGCGGCGGACCCCAGGTTGACATGTCGGATTTTTAACACGTCATTTTGGGAAACGATGCAGCAACTTGTCCAGAAAAAAGAAGAAAAAGAATACGACAATTTGCATGTAATGCACTTACCAACTTACCACCGATATAGATAGACTAGTCGAATAAGCTACATAAAACCGCCTTTGTATATTTCTTTGAACTTGATCACATAGCAAATATCCAATTCATGACATGAAAGCTCAACTGCAGGACCGAGCCCACCGGAAATATTCTTGGACTTAAAGATGCAATACTTTTTTTTTTTATCTTTGCCTGGCTTTCGAACCCGGAGTTCTTATCCCCGCTCATTATCCCTCCCTTGCCATCTGGCCAAGTGCCTTGGACCAATGTCGAATATGCAACTTGAGACAGATTCGCTACGTAAGCTCAATTGTTTTGAATTGTAAACATATCAGATACCGTGCCACAAAATCCTTGTCTGCGAATGGTATCGTTAAATTTGTCAAACACGATGGAAGATATAGGTTTATAAATCTTATATGGTTCAATAGAATAGTTCCAAGTGATTGACAAATTACACTTTGTGGAAATCCTAGAAAATCACGCAATCTATGTACTTGGCTTCGAATACTTATCAAATTGCAAAAGTTGAAAAATCTTCTCACTTAAGTGCATGGCAGTCTACAAAAAGTGGACCATTGTTAATCTAAAATGAATATTCAAAAATATGACGGCATCCACGATGACAACGAGTACTAAAAGACTTAGCTAGACAATCCTTTTCAAATGCCAAATTTAGTAAATATTTTCAGCCTCGTTTCGGGTTATGTTTTGGCCCACATTTGCTGTCACCTCATGGTTCATCTTCATGGATACAAATGTATGTGAACCTTCCTTAGCTTATTAAGCTGTGTTCCTATGTGCGTGGAGCACATTTGCATTTGTCATTTTGTGTCCCTTTTTGTTCGCATTTGTTGAGAGAGAAGGATGCTCCTGTTTCGTCCTTCACCTAAATGTGGTTGAATGGTTGATTAATTTGGTGCATTAAAGGTCCAGCTTTAAGTGGTCCAAGTGACGAGGTACCTGGTTTCTTTTTCAACATGCAAATGCTCCACATGACGTTGTCATCGCATGTGCATGAACACCATGCATTTGTCACTAGGCTTTCTCTGCAATTAAATTGGGAAAATTTCGTCATTTCAGATATGCATTGTCTTATCTGATTTCGTGACTTGAACACTTCTAATTGGGGTACACATATGTATAATGGTGATGCTGACGTTTGTTTTACTTAGCGTAGAGAGAAGAATCAAATGATGACGTTTGTGGTAGATCAATAGAGTTGTGTATGCATATATGTATTTAGAGCAGAGAGAAGAATCAAATGACGACGTTTGTGGTAGATCAATAGAGTTGTGTGTGTATATATATAAATATATATTTAGATATATAAGAAACATCTTCACCTTGGATATCAATTATTAATAGTAATCTCTTTTGGAGAGGGACAGTAAACAGGAAAACTACATTCAATAATTCATTCATAAGGTCCTTCTTTATGTCTTGATAATTATCACGTTATGATGGGATGATATTATACATTGATCTTGACAATATTAATTGAGAATTTCAAGAGGCTCAATAGCGCAAATAAATGTCGATAATTTCATTTACTAGTTTGCAAATTCAACATGTTTGTACGAGGGTAAACAGAAGTCGGTAGAAAAAAAATATTAGAATTTGATTTTATTAGTGATGATGAAGTCCGTATTAAAATAAACGTTGGAAACTAAGTCAAATAAGAGTTGCTACATGCAAAAGTAATCAGCAACTTAATCGGAGAAAAGTTGATAATTAGTGTAATTAAGAGTAGTAATTTCTGAAAATGGTTAGTACATATAAAATTTTTGTAAGTAAGGCATACTAGAGTTGTTAAACAATAAGAAAAGTTGGTAAATTGAAAATACCATATAAACATTGTATAACTCGAATAAAGAGTTGGCAATCCTAAGCTAGCAGATAATTTCGTCGAAGACAAATAGGTTAGTCTCACAAAAAAAAATTAGCAACTTTATATTGTAATTGGTAAATATAATGTATTGTTGAGAGAGTTAGATAAAGGTTGGCAAAAAGTAGAATTTTTTTTTTCTAATTAGAGATAAGAAAAGTTGGTAATTTATTGAAAATAAAATAAACTTTGTAAAATAATTCAAATAAGTGTAGGTAGCACAAAACTAGTTGGTACCTCAATCAGAAAAAAATGATAATCACTCTAATTAATTTCGGTAATTCTTACAAAGAGTGGTAAAATTTAATGGTTTGCAAAGTTGACAAATAAAAGTTGAAAAATCAATACAAAATTGATGAACCAAGTTGGGTCGATTATATGGTTGGACATAGGGGTAAATATTTTTATCCATTAGGATAAGATTTTGATTGACCTTCTTCAAACCGAATTCTTGGTTTCGAATTGTAAACATATTAAACACCGTGCCACAAAATCCTTGTCTGCGAATGGTATTGTTCATTTTTGTCGAATAAGATGGAAGTCTTAGGTTTATGAATCTTATATGGTTTATTAGAATAGTTCGAAGTGATTGACAAATTACACTCTATGAAAATCCTAGGAAATCATGTAATCTGTGTATTATGGCTTAAAATACTATGAAATTGCTAAAGTCGAAAAATCTTCTCACTTAATCGCGTGGTGGTCTACAAAGAGTTGAACATTGTTAACCTAAAATTAATATTCCAAAATATGATGACATCCACGATGACGACGAGTACTAATAGACTCGGCTAGACAATCCTTTTCAAATGCCAAATCTAATAATTATTTCAATCTCGTTTCGGGTTATATTTTGGCCCACATTTGTAGTCACCTCATGGTTCATCTTTCAGGGATACAAATATAGGTGGACCTTCCTTAGCTTATTAAGTGGTGTTGGTTTGTGCGTAGAACACATTTGCGTCTCTTTTCGTTCGCGTTTATTGAGAGAGCAGGACGCTCCTATTTTGTCCTTCACCTAAATGTGGTTGAATAGTTGATTAATTTGGGGGCATTAAAGCTCAAGCTATAAATGATCCAAGTGACGAGGTACCTTGTTTTCTTTTCAACATGCAAATGCTCCAAGTGACGTTGTCTTCGCATGTGCATGAACACCGTGCATTTATCATTAGTCCTTTTCTGCAATTAAATTGGATAGAATTCGTCATTTCAGACAAGCACTGTCTTATATGATTTTGCGACTTGAACACTACTAATTGGGGTACACATATGTATAATGGTGATGCCAATGCTCGTTTTACTTAGCACAAAGAGCATAATCAAACGATGACATTTGTGGTAGATCAAGAGAGTTGTGTGTGTGCGTCCGAAACATCTTCATCTTGACAATCAATTAGTATTAGTAATCTCTTTTGGAGACGGACAGTAAAGAGGAAATTTGTATTCAATAATTGATTCATAAGGTCCTTCTTTAAGTCTTGATAATTATCACGTCATGGTGGGGGTGAGATCATACATTGATCTCGACAATATTAATTGAGTATTTCAAGAGGCTGGATAGCACAAATAAATATAGATAATTTCATATAGTAGTTTGCAAATTCAACATGTCTGTATGAAGGTAAATAGAAGTTGGTAGAAAAAAAAAAGAATCTGAATTTATTAGTGATGATGAAGTCCGTATTTAAAAATAAACGTTAGAAACTAAGTCAAATAAGAGTTGCTACACGCAAAAGTAATCAACAACTTAATCGGAGAAAGTTGGTAATTAGTGCAATTAAGAGTAGTAATTTCGGAAAATGGTTAGTACATATAAAATTTTTGTAAGTAAGGCATACTAGAATTGTTAAACAATAAGAAAAGTTGATATATTAAAAATACCATATAAACATTGTATAACTCGAATAAGAGTTGGCACTCCTAAGCTAGCCGATAATTTCGTCAAAGACAAATTTGTTAGTCTCTCAAAAAAATATTAGCAACTTTATATTGTAATTGGTAAATCTAATGTATTGGTGAGAGAGTTCAATAAAGGATGGCAAAAAGTAGAAATTTTTTTTTTTTCTAATTAGAGATAAGAAAAGTTGGTAATTTATTGAAAATCAAATAAATGTTCTAAAATAATTCAACTAAGAGTAGGTAGCACAAAACTGGTTGGTACCTCAATCAGAAAAAAATGATAATCACTCTAATTAATCTCGGTAATTCTTACAAAGAGCGGTAAAATTTAATGGTTTGCAAAGTTGACAAATAAAAGCTGAAAAATCAACACAAAATTGATGAATCAAGTCGGGTCGATTATATGGTTTGACATAGGGGTAAACATTTTTATCGATTAGGATAAGATTTAGATTGACCTTCTTCAAACGGAAGTCCTTGTTTCGAATTGTAAACATATTAGACGCTGTGCCACAAAATCCTTGTCTGCGAATGGTATTGTTCATTTTTGTCGAATAAGATGGAAGTCTTAGGTTTATAAATCTTATATGGTTTAATAGAATAGTTCGAAGTGATTGACAAATTACACTCTGTGAAAATCCTAGGAAATCATGTAATCTGTGTATTATGGTTTCAAATACCATCAAATTGCAAAAGTCGAAAAATCTTCTCACTTAATCGCGTGGTGGTCTACAAAGAGTTGAACATTGTCAACCTAAAATTAATATTCAAAAATATGATGACATCCATGATGACGACGAGTACAAATAGACTCGGCTAGACAATCCTTTTCAATTGCCAAATCTAATAATTATTTCAATCTCGTTTCGGGTTATATTTTGGCCCACATTTGCAGTCACCTCATGGTTAATCTTTCAGGGATACAAATATAGGTGGACCTTCCTTAGCTTATTAAGTGGTGTTGGTTTGTGCGTGGAACACATTTGCGTCTCTTTTCGTTCGCATTTATTGAGAGAGAAGGACGCGTCCTTCACCTAAATGTGGTTGAATGGTTGATTAATTTGGGGGCATTAAAGGTCAAGCTATAAGTGATCCAAGTGATGAGGTACCTTGTTTTCTTTTCAACATGCAAATGCTTTAAGTGACGTTGTCTTCGCATGTGCATGAACACCATGCGTTTATCACTAGTCCTTTTCTGCAATTAAATTGCATAGATTACGTAATTTCAAATAAGCACTGTCTTATATGATTTTGCGAACTAAACACTATTAATTGAGTATTTCAACAGGCTCGATAGTGCAAATAAATGTTGATAATTTCATATAGTAGTTCGCAAATTCAATATGTCTGTATGAAGGTAAATAGAAGTTGGTAGAAAAAAAATATAAGAATTTGATTTTATTGGTGATGATGAAGTCCGTATTTTAAAATAAACGTTAGAAACTAAGTCAAATAAGAGTTGCTCCATGCAAAAGTAATCAACAACTTAATTGGAGAAAAGTTGGTAATTAGTGCAATTAAGAGTAGTAATTTCTGAAAATGGTTAGTAGATATAAAAATTTTGTAAGTAAGGCATACTAGAGTTGTTAAACAATAAGAAAAGTCGGTAAATTGAAAATACCATATAAACATTGTATAACTCGAATAAGAGTTAGCAATCCTAAGCTAGCCGATAATTTCGTCGAAGACAAATTGGTTAGTCTCTCAAAAAAAAAAAATTAGCAACTTTATATTGTAGTTGGTATATATAGTGTATTGGTTGAGAGAGTTAGATAAAGGTTGGCAAAAAGTAGAATTTTTTTGATCTGATTAGAGATTAGAAAAGTTGGTAATTTATTGAAATTCAAATAAGAGTAGGTAGCACAAAACCGGTTGGCACCTCAATCAGAGAAAAATATAATCACACTAATTAATCTCGATAATTCTAAAAAAGAGCTGGTAAAATTTAATGGTTTGCAAAGTTGACAAATAAAAGCTGAAAAATCAATACAAAATTGATGAATCAAGTCGGGTCGATTATATGGTTTGGCATAGGGGTAAACATTTATCCATTAGAATAAAATTTAGATTGAACCTTCTTCAAACCGAAGTCCTTGTTTCGAATTGTAAACATATTAGACGCTGTGCCACAAAATCCTTGTCTGCAAATGGTATTGTTCATTTTTGTTGAATAAGATGGAAGTCTTAGGTTTATGAATCTTATATGGTTTAATAGAATAGTTCGAAGTGATTGACAAATTACACTCTTTGAAAATCCTAGGAAATCATGTAATTTGTGGACTATGGCTTCAAGTACTATCAAATTGCAAAAGTTGAAAAATCTTCTCACTTAATCGCGTGGTGGTCTACAAAGAGTTGAACATTATTAACCTAAAATGAAAATTCAAAAATATGATGACATCCACGATAATGACGAGTACTAATAGACTGGGCTAGACAATCCTTTTCAAATGCTAAATCTAATAATTATTTCAGTCTCGTTTCGGGTTATATTTTGGCCCACATTTGCAGTCACCTCATGGTTCATCTTTCAATGATACAAATATAGGTGGACCTTCCTTAGCTTATTAAGTGGTGTTGGTTTGTGCGTGGAACACATTTGCATCTCTTTTCGTCCGCATTTATTGAGAGACAAGGACGCTCATATTTCGTCCTTCACCTAAATGTGATTGAATGGTTGATTAATTTGGGGGCATTAAAGGTCAAGCTATAAGTGATCCAAGTGATGAGGTACCTTGTTTTCTTTTCAACGTGCAAATGCTCCAAGTGACGTTGTCTTCGCATGTGCATGAACACCATGCATTTGTCACTAGTCCTTTTCTGCAATTAAATTGGGTAGATTTCGTCATTTCAGATAAGCAATGTCTTATATGATTTTGCGACTTGAACACTACTAATTGGGGTACACATATGTAAAATGGTGATGCTGATGCTCGTTTTACTTAGCACAAAGAGCTTAATCAAACGATGACGTTCGTGGTAGATCAAGAGAGACGCGCGCGTCAGAAACATCTCCATCCTGACAATCAATTAGTATTAGTAATCTCTTTTGGAGACAGACAATAAAGAGGAAATTTGCATTCAATAATTCATTCATAAGGTCCTTCTTTATGTCTTGATAATGATCACGTTATGGTGGGATGAGATTATACATTGATCTCGACAATATTAATTGAGTATTTCAAGAGGCTGGATAGCGCAAATAAATGTCGATAATTTCATATAATAGTTCGCAAATTCAACATGTCTGTGCGAAGGTAAATAGAAGTTGGTAGAAAAAATATATAAGAATTTGAATTTATTAGTGATGATGAAGTCCGTATTTTAAAATAAACGTTGGTAACTAAGTCAAATAAGAGTTGCTACATGCAAAAGTAATCAACAAGTTAATCGGAGAAAAGTTGGTAATTAGTGCAATTAAGAGTAGTAATTTCTGAAAATGGTTAATAGATATAAAAATTTTGTAAAGCATACTAGAGTTGTTAAGCAATAAGAAAAGTCGGTAAATTGAAAATACCATATAAACATTGTATAACTGGAATAAGAGTTAGCAATCCTAAGCTAGCCGATAATTTCGTCGAAGACAAATTGGTTAGTCTCTCAAAAAAAAAAAATTGGCAACTTTATATTGTAGTTGGTATATATAGTGTATTGGTGAGAGAGTTAGATAAAGGTTGGCAAAAAGTAGAATTTTTTTTTATTTGATTAGAGATTAGAAAAGTTGGTAATTTATTGAAATTCAAATAAGAGTAGGTAGCACAAAAAGGTTGGTACCTCAATCAGAAAAAAATGATAATCACTCTAATTAATCTCGATAATTCTAAAAAGAGCTGGTAAAATTTAATGGTTTGCAAAGTTGACAAATAAAAGCTGAAAAATCAATACAAAATTGATGAATCAAGTCGGGTCGATTATATGGTTTGGGATAGGGGTAAACATTTTTATCGATTAGAATAAAATTTAGATTGAACCTTCTTCAAACGGAAGTCCTTGTTTCGAATTGTAAACATATTAGACGCTGTGCCACAAAATCCTTGTCAGCAAATGGTATTGTTCATTTTTGTCCAATAAGATGGAAGTCTTAGGTTTATAAATCTTATATGGTTTAATAGAATAGTTCGAAGTGATTGACAAATTACACTCTGTGAAAATCCTAGGAAATCATGTAATCTGTGTATTATGGTTTCAAATACAATCAAATTGCAAAAGTCGAAAAATCTTCTCACTTAATCGCGTGGTGGTCTACAAAGAGTTGAACATTATTAACCTAAAATGAAAATTCAAAAATATGATGACATCCACGATAATGACGAGTACTAATAGACTTGGCTAGACAATCCTTTTCAAATGCTAAATCTAATAATTATTTCAGTCTCGTTTCGGGTTATATTTTGGCCCACATTTGCAGTCACCTCATGGTTCATCTTTCAATGATACAAATATAGGTGGACCTTCCTTAGCTTATTAAGTGGTGTTGGTTTGTGCGTGGAACACATTTGCATCTCTTTTCGTTCGCATTTATTGAGAGACAAGGACGCTCATATTTCGTCCTTCACCTAAATGTGATTGAATGGTTGATTAATTTGGGGGCATTAAAGGTCAAGCTATAAGTGATCCAAGTGATGAGGTACCTTGTTTTCTTTTCAACGTGCAAATGCTCCAAGTGACGTTGTCTTCGCATGTGCATGAACACCATGCATTTGTCACTAGTCCTTTTCTGCAATTAAATTGGGTAGATTTCGTCATTTCAGATAAGCAATGTCTTATATGATTTTGCGACTTGAACACTACTAATTGGGGTACACATATGTAAAATGGTGATGCTGATGCTCGTTTTACTTAGCACAAAGAGCTTAATCAAACGATGACGTTCGTGGTAGATCAAGAGAGTCGCGCGCGTCAGAAACATCTCCATCCTGACAATCAATTAGTATTAGTAATCTCTTTTGGAGACAGACAATAAAGAGGAAATTTGCATTCAATAATTCATTCATAAGGTCCTTCTTTATGTCTTGATAATGATCACGTTATGGTGGGATGAGATTATACATTGATCTCGACAATATTAATTGAGTATTTCAAGAGGCTGGATAGCGCAAATAAATGTCGATAATTTCATATAATAGTTCGCAAATTCAACATGTCTGTGCGAAGGTAAATAGAAGTTGGTAGAAAAAATATATAAGAATTTGAATTTATTAGTGATGATGAAGTCCGTATTTTAAAATAAACGTTGGTAACTAAGTCAAATAAGAGTTGCTACATGCAAAAGTAATCAACAAGTTAATCGGAGAAAAGTTGGTAATTAGTGCAATTAAGAGTAGTAATTTCTGAAAATGGTTAATAGATATAAAAATTTTGTAAAGCATACTAGAGTTGTTAAGCAATAAGAAAAGTCGGTAAATTGAAAATACCATATAAACATTGTATAACTCGAATAAGAGTTAGCAATCCTAAGCTAGCCGATAATTTCGTCGAAGACAAATTGGTTAGTCTCTCCAAAAAAAAAAATTGGCAACTTTATATTGTAGTTGGTATATATAGTGTATTGGTGAGAGAGTTAGATAAAGGTTGGCAAAAAGTAGAATTTTTTTTATTTGATTAGAGATTAGAAAAGTTGGTAATTTATTGAAATTCAAATAAGAGTAGGTAGCACAAAACCGGTTGGTACCTCAATCAGAAAAAAAAAAATGATAATCACTCTAATTAATCTCGATAATTCTAAAAAAGAGCTGGTAAAATTTAATGGTTTGCAAAGTTGACAAATAAAAGCTGAAAAATCAATACAAAATTGATGAATCAAGTCGGGTCGATTATATGGTTTGACATAGGGGTAAACATTTTTATCGATTAGAATAAAATTTAGATTGAACCTTCTTCAAACGGAAGTCCTTGTTTCGAATTGTAAACATATTAGACGCTGTGCCACAAAATCCTTGCCTGCAAATGGTATTGTTCATTTTTGTCCAATAAGATGGAAGTCTTAGGTTTATAAATCTTATATGGTTTAATAGAATAGTTCGAAGTGATTGACAAATTACACTCTTTGAAAATCCTAGGAAATCATGTAATTTGTGGACTATGGCTTCAAGTACTATCAAATTGCAAAAGTGGAAAAATCTTCTCACTTAATCGCGTGGTGGTCTACAAAGAGTTGAACATTATTAACCTAAAATGAAAATTCAAAAATATGATGACATCCACGATAATGACGAGTACTAATAGACTGGGCTAGACAATCCTTTTCAAATGCTAAATCTAATAATTATTTCAGTCTCGTTTCGGGTTATATTTTGGCCCACATTTGCAGTCACCTCATGGTTCATCTTTCAATGATACAAATATAGGTGGACCTTCCTTAGCTTATTAAGTGGTGTTGGTTTGTGCGTGGAACACATTTGCATCTCTTTTCGTTCGCATTTATTGAGAGACAAGGACGCTCATATTTCGTCCTTCACCTAAATGTGATTGAATGGTTGATTAATTTGGGGGCACTAAAGGTCAAGCTATAAGTGGTCCAAGTGATGAGGTACCTTGTTTTCTTTTCAACGTGCAAATGCTCCAAGTGACGTTGTCTTCGCATGTGCATGAACACCATGCATTTGTCACTAGTCCTTTTCTGCAATTAAATTGGGTAGATTTCGTCATTTCAGATAAGCAATGTCTTATATGATTTTGCGACTTGAACACTACTAATTGGGGTACACATATGTAAAATGGTGATGCTGATGCTCGTTTTACTTAGCACAAAGAGCTTAATCAAACGATGACGTTCGTGGTAGATCAAGAGAGTCGCGCGCGTCAGAAACATCTCCATCCTGACAATCAATTAGTATTAGTAATCTCTTTTGGAGACAGACAATAAAGAGGAAATTTGCATTCAATAATTCATTCATAAGGTCCTTCTTTATGTCTTGATAATGATCACGTTATGGTGGGATGAGATTATACATTGATCTCGACAATATTAATTGAGTATTTCAAGAGGCTGGATAGCGCAAATAAATGTCGATAATTTCATATAATAGTTCGCAAATTCAACATGTCTGTGCGAAGGTAAATAGAAGTTGGTAGAAAAAATATATAAGAATTTGAATTTATTAGTGATGATGAAGTCCGTATTTTAAAATAAACGTTGGTAACTAAGTCAAATAAGAGTTGCTACATGCAAAAGTAATCAACAAGTTAATCGGAGAAAAGTTGGTAATTAGTGCAATTAAGAGTAGTAATTTCTGAAAATGGTTAATAGATATAAAAATTTTGTAAGGCATACTAGAGTTGTTAAGCAATAAGAAAAGTCGGTAAATTGAAAATACCATATAAACATTGTATAACTCGAATAAGAGTTAGCAATCCTAAGCTAGCCGATAATTTCGTCGAAGACAAATTGGTTAGTCTCTCGAAAAAAAAATTGGCAACTTTATATTGTAGTTGGTATATATATAGTGTATTGGTGAGAGAGTTAGATAAAGGTTGGCAAAAAGTAGAATTTTTTTTTATTTGATTAGAGATTAGAAAAGTTGGTAATTTATTGAAATTCAAATAAGAGTAGGTAGCACAAAACCGGTTGGTACCTCAATCAGAAAAAAATGATAATCACTCTAATTAATCTCGATAATTCTAAAAAAGAGCTGGTAAAATTTAATGGTTTGCAAAGTTGACAAATAAAAGCTGAAAAATCAATACAAAATTGATGAATCAAGTCGGGTCGATTATATGGTTTGACATAGGGGTAAACATTTTTATCGATTAGAATAAAATTTAGATTGAACCTTCTTCAAACGGAAGTCCTTGTTTCGAATTGTAAACATATTAGACGCTGTGCCACAAAATCCTTGTCTGCAAATGGTGTTGTTCATTTTTGTCGAATAAGATGGAAGTCTTAGGTTTATGAATCTTATATGGTTTAATAGAATAGTTCGAAGTGATTGACAAATTACACTCTGTGAAAATCCTATGAAATCATGTAATCTGTGTATTATGGTTTCAAATACCATCAAATTGCAAAAGTCGAAAAATCTTCTCACTTAATCGCGTGGTGGTCTACAAAGAGCTGAACATTATTAACCTAAAATGAAAATTCAAAAATATGATGACATCCACGATAAGGACGAGTACTAATAGACTGGGCTAGACAATCCTTTTGAAATGCTAAATCTAATAATTATTTCAGTCTCGTTTCGGGTTATATTTTGGCCCACATTTGCAGTCACCTCATGGTTCATCTTTCAATGATACAAATATAGGTGGACCTTCCTTAGCTTATTAAGTGGTGTTGGTTTGTGCGTGGAACACATTTGCATCTCTTTTCGTTCGCATTTATTGAGAGACAAGGACGCTCATATTTCGTCCTTCACCTAAATGTGATTGAATGGTTGATTAATTTGGGGGCACTAAAGGTCAAGCTATAAGTGGTCCAAGTGATGAGGTACCTTGTTTTCTTTTCAACGTGCAAATGCTCCAAGTGACGTTGTCTTCGCATGTGCATGAACACCATGCATTTGTCACTAGTCCTTTTCTGCAATTAAATTGGGTAGATTTCGTCATTTCAGATAAGCAATGTCTTATATGATTTTGCGACTTGAACACTACTAATTGGGGTACACATATGTAAAATGGTGATGCTGATGCTCGTTTTACTTAGCACAAAGAGCTTAATCAAACGATGACGTTCGTGGTAGATCAAGAGAGTCGCGCGCGTCAGAAACATCTCCATCCTGACAATCAATTAGTATTAGTAATCTCTTTTGGAGACAGACAATAAAGAGGAAATTTGCATTCAATAATTCATTCATAAGGTCCTTCTTTATGTCTTGATAATGATCACGTTATGGTGGGATGAGATTATACATTGATCTCGACAATATTAATTGAGTATTTCAAGAGGCTGGATAGCGCAAATAAATGTCGATAATTTCATATAATAGTTCGCAAATTCAACATGTCTGTGCGAAGGTAAATAGAAGTTGGTAGAAAAAATATATAAGAATTTGAATTTATTAGTGATGATGAAGTCCGTATTTTAAAATAAACGTTGGTAACTAAGTCAAATAAGAGTTGCTACATGCAAAAGTAATCAACAAGTTAATCGGAGAAAAGTTGGTAATTAGTGCAATTAAGAGTAGTAATTTCTGAAAATGGTTAATAGATATAAAAATTTTGTAAGGCATACTAGAGTTGTTAAGCAATAAGAAAAGTCGGTAAATTGAAAATACCATATAAACATTGTATAACTCGAATAAGAGTTAGCAATCCTAAGCTAGCCGATAATTTCGTCGAAGACAAATTGGTTAGTCTCTCGAAAAAAAATTGGCAACTTTATATTGTAGTTGGTATATATATAGTGTATTGGTGAGAGAGTTAGATAAAGGTTGGCAAAAAGTAGAATTTTTTTTTATTTGATTAGAGATTAGAAAAGTTGGTAATTTATTGAAATTCAAATAAGAGTAGGTAGCACAAAACCGGTTGGTACCTCAATCAGAAAAAAATGATAATCACTCTAATTAATCTCGATAATTCTAAAAAAGAGCTGGTAAAATTTAATGGTTTGCAAAGTTGACAAATAAAAGCTGAAAAATCAATACAAAATTGATGAATCAAGTCGGGTCGATTATATGGTTTGACATAGGGGTAAACATTTTTATCGATTAGAATAAAATTTAGATTGAACCTTCTTCAAACGGAAGTCCTTGTTTCGAATTGTAAACATATTAGACGCTGTGCCACAAAATCCTTGTCTGCAAATGGTATTGTTCATTTTTGTCCAATAAGATGGAAGTCTTAGGTTTATGAATCTTATATGGTTTAATAGAATAGTTCGAAGTGATTGACAAATTACACTCTGTGAAAATCCTATGAAATCATGTAATCTGTGTATTATGGTTTCAAATACCATCAAATTGCAAAAGTCGAAAAATCTTCTCACTTAATCGCGTGGTGGTCTACAAAGAGTTGAACATTATTAACCTAAAATGAAAATTCAAAAATATGATGACATCCACGATAATGACGAGTACTAATAGACTTGGCTAGACAATCCTTTTGAAATGCTAAATCTAATAATTATTTCAGTCTCGTTTCGGGTTATATTTTGGCCCACATTTGCAGTCACCTCATGGTTCATCTTTCAATGATACAAATATAGGTGGACCTTCCTTAGCTTATTAAGTGGTGTTGGTTTGTGCGTGGAACACATTTGCATCTCTTTTCGTTCGCATTTATTGAGAGACAAGGACGCTCATATTTCGTCCTTCACCTAAATGTGATTGAATGGTTGATTAATTTGGGGGCATTAAAGGTCAAGCTATAAGTGATCCAAGTGATGAGGTACCTTGTTTTCTTTTCAACGTGCAAATGCTCCAAGTGACGTTGTCTTCGCATGTGCATGAACACCATGCATTTGTCACTAGTCCTTTTCTGCAATTAAATTGGGTAGATTTCGTCATTTCAGATAAGCAATGTCTTATATGATTTTGCGACTTGAACACTACTAATTGGGGTACACATATGTAAAATGGTGATGCTGATGCTCGTTTTACTTAGCACAAAGAGCTTAATCAAACGATGACGTTCGTGGTAGATCAAGAGAGACGCGCGCGTCAGAAACATCTCCATCCTGACAATCAATTAGTATTAGTAATCTCTTTTGGAGACAGACAATAAAAGGAAATTTGCATTCAATAATTCATTCATAAGGTCCTTCTTTATGTCTTGATAATGATCACGTTATGGTGGGATGAGATTATACATTGATCTCGACAATATTAATTGAGTATTTCAAGAGGCTGGATAGCGCAAATAAATGTCGATAATTTCATATAATAGTTCGCAAATTCAACATGTCTGTGCGAAGGTAAATAGAAGTTGGTAGAAAAAATATATAAGAATTTGAATTTATTAGTGATGATGAAGTCCGTATTTTAAAATAAACGTTGGTAACTAAGTCAAATAAGAGTTGCTACATGCAAAAGTAATCAACAAGTTAATCGGAGAAAAGTTGATAATTAGTGCAATTAAGAGTAGTAATTTCTGAAAATGGTTAATAGATATAAAAATTTTGTAACGCATACTAGAGTTGTTAAGCAATAAGAAAAGTCGGTAAATTGAAAATACCATATAAACATTGTATAACTCGAATAAGAGTTAGCAATCCTAAGCTAGCCGATAATTTCGTCGAAGACAAATTGGTTAGTCTCTCAAAAAAAAAAAAATTAGCAACTTTATATTGTAGTTGGTATATATAGTGTATTGGTGAGAGAGTTAGATAAAGGTTGGCAAAAAGTAGAATTTTTTTATTTGATTAGAGATTAGAAAAGTTGGTAATTTATTGAAATTCAAATAAGAGTAGGTAGCACAAAACCGGTTGGTACCTCAATCAGAAAAAAATGATAATCACTCTAATTAATCTCGATAATTCTAAAAAAGAGCTGGTAAAATTTAATGGTTTGCAAAGTTGACAAATAAAAGCTGAAAAATCAATACAAAATTGATGAATCAAGTCGGGTCGATTATATGGTTTGACATAGGGGTAAACATTTTTATCGATTAGAATAAAATTTAGATTGAACCTTCTTCAAACGGAAGTCCTTGTTTCGAATTGTAAACATATTAGACGCTGTGCCACAAAATCCTTGTCTGCAAATGGTGTTGTTCATTTTTGTCGAATAAGATGGAAGTCTTAGGTTTATGAATCTTATATGGTTTAATAGAATAGTTCGAAGTGATTGACAAATTACACTCTGTGAAAATCCTATGAAATCATGTAATCTGTGTATTATGGTTTCAAATACCATCAAATTGCAAAAGTCGAAAAATCTTCTCACTTAATCGCGTGGTGGTCTACAAAGAGTTGAACATTATTAACCTAAAATGAAAATTCAAAAATATGATGACATCCACGATAAGGACGAGTACTAATAGACTGGGCTAGACAATCCTTTTCAAATGCTAAATCTAATAATTATTTCAGTCTCGTTTCGGGTTATATTTTGGCCCACATTTGCAGTCACCTCATGGTTCATCTTTCAATGATACAAATATAGGTGGACCATCCTTAGCTTATTAAGTGGTGTTGGTTTGTGCGTGGAACACATTTGCATCTCTTTTCGTTCGCATTTATTGAGAGACAAGGACGCTCATATTTCGTCCTTCACCTAAATGTGATTGAATGGTTGATTAATTTGGGGGCACTAAAGGTCAAGCTATAAGTGGTCCAAGTGATGAGGTACCTTGTTTTCTTTTCAACGTGCAAATGCTCCAAGTGACGTTGTCTTCGCATGTGCATGAACACCATGCATTTGTCACTAGTCCTTTTCTGCAATTAAATTGGGTAGATTTCGTCATTTCAGATAAGCAATGTCTTATATGATTTTGCGACTTGAACACTACTAATTGGGGTACACATATGTAAAATGGTGATGCTGATGCTCGTTTTACTTAGCACAAAGAGCTTAATCAAACGATGACGTTCGTGGTAGATCAAGAGAGTCGCGCGCGTCAGAAACATCTCCATCCTGACAATCAATTAGTATTAGTAATCTCTTTTGGAGACAGACAATAAAGAGGAAATTTGCATTCAATAATTCATTCATAAGGTCCTTCTTTATGTCTTGATAATGATCACGTTATGGTGGGATGAGATTATACATTGATCTCGACAATATTAATTGAGTATTTCAAGAGGCTGGATAGCGCAAATAAATGTCGATAATTTCATATAATAGTTCGCAAATTCAACATGTCTGTGCGAAGGTAAATAGAAGTTGGTAGAAAAAATATATAAGAATTTGAATTTATTAGTGATGATGAAGTCCGTATTTTAAAATAAACGTTGGTAACTAAGTCAAATAAGAGTTGCTACATGCAAAAGTAATCAACAAGTTAATCGGAGAAAAGTTGGTAATTAGTGCAATTAAGAGTAGTAATTTCTGAAAATGGTTAATAGATATAAAAATTTTGTAAGGCATACTAGAGTTGTTAAGCAATAAGAAAAGTCGGTAAATTGAAAATACCATATAAACATTGTATAACTCGAATAAGAGTTAGCAATCCTAAGCTAGCCGATAATTTCGTCGAAGACAAATTGGTTAGTCTCTCGAAAAAAAAATTGGCAACTTTATATTGTAGTTGGTATATATATAGTGTATTGGTGAGAGAGTTAGATAAAGGTTGGCAAAAAGTAGAATTTTTTTATTTGATTAGAGATTAGAAAAGTTGGTAATTTATTGAAATTCAAATAAGAGTAGGTAGCACAAAACCGGTTGGTACCTCAATCAGAAAAAAATGATAATCACTCTAATTAATCTCGATAATTCTAAAAAAGAGCTGGTAAAATTTAATGGTTTGCAAAGTTGACAAATAAAAGCTGAAAAATCAATACAAAATTGATGAATCAAGTCGGGTCGATTATATGGTTTGACATAGGGGTAAACATTTTTATCGATTAGAATAAAATTTAGATTGAACCTTCTTCAAACGGAAGTCCTTGTTTCGAATTGTAAACATATTAGACGCTGTGCCACAAAATCCTTGTCTGCAAATGGTATTGTTCATTTTTGTCCAATAAGATGGAAGTCTTAGGTTTATGAATCTTATATGGTTTAATAGAATAGTTCGAAGTGATTGACAAATTACACTCTGTGAAAATCCTATGAAATCATGTAATCTGTGTATTATGGTTTCAAATACCATCAAATTGCAAAAGTCGAAAAATCTTCTCACTTAATCGCGTGGTGGTCTACAAAGAGTTGAACATTATTAACCTAAAATGAAAATTCAAAAATATGATGACATCCACGATAATGACGAGTACTAATAGACTGGGCTAGACAATCCTTTTCAAATGCTAAATCTAATAATTATTTCAGTCTCGTTTCGGGTTATATTTTGGCCCACATTTGCAGTCACCTCATGGTTCATCTTTCAATGATACAAATATAGGTGGACCTTCCTTAGCTTATTAAGTGGTGTTGGTTTGTGCGTGGAACACATTTGCATCTCTTTTCGTTCGCATTTATTGAGAGACAAGGACGCTCATATTTCGTCCTTCACCTAAATGTGATTGAATGGTTGATTAATTTGGGGGCACTAAAGGTCAAGCTATAAGTGGTCCAAGTGATGAGGTACCTTGTTTTCTTTTCAACGTGCAAATGCTCCAAGTGACGTTGTCTTCGCATGTGCATGAACACCATGCATTTGTCACTAGTCCTTTTCTGCAATTAAATTGGGTAGATTTCGTCATTTCAGATAAGCAATGTCTTATATGATTTTGCGACTTGAACACTACTAATTGGGGTACACATATGTAAAATGGTGATGCTGATGCTCGTTTTACTTAGCACAAAGAGCTTAATCAAACGATGACGTTCGTGGTAGATCAAGAGAGTCGCGCGCGTCAGAAACATCTCCATCCTGACAATCAATTAGTATTAGTAATCTCTTTTGGAGACAGACAATAAAGAGGAAATTTGCATTCAATAATTCATTCATAAGGTCCTTCTTTATGTCTTGATAATGATCACGTTATGGTGGGATGAGATTATACATTGATCTCGACAATATTAATTGAGTATTTCAAGAGGCTGGATAGCGCAAATAAATGTCGATAATTTCATATAATAGTTCGCAAATTCAACATGTCTGTGCGAAGGTAAATAGAAGTTGGTAGAAAAAATATATAAGAATTTGAATTTATTAGTGATGATGAAGTCCGTATTTTAAAATAAACGTTGGTAACTAAGTCAAATAAGAGTTGCTACATGCAAAAGTAATCAACAAGTTAATCGGAGAAAAGTTGGTAATTAGTGCAATTAAGAGTAGTAATTTCTGAAAATGGTTAATAGATATAAAAATTTTGTAAGGCATACTAGAGTTGTTAAGCAATAAGAAAAGTCGGTAAATTGAAAATACCATATAAACATTGTATAACTCGAATAAGAGTTAGCAATCCTAAGCTAGCCGATAATTTCGTCGAAGACAAATTGGTTAGTCTCTCGAAAAAAAAAAATTGGCAACTTTATATTGTAGTTGGTATATATATAGTGTATTGGTGAGAGAGTTAGATAAAGGTTGGCAAAAAGTAGAATTTTTTTTATTTGATTAGAGATTAGAAAAGTTGGTAATTTATTGAAATTCAAATAAGAGTAGGTAGCACAAAACCGGTTGGTACCTCAATCAGAAAAAAAATGATAATCACTCTAATTAATCTCGATAATTCTAAAAAAGAGCTGGTAAAATTTAATGGTTTGCAAAGTTGACAAATAAAAGCTGAAAAATCAATACAAAATTGATGAATCAAGTCGGGTCGATTATATGGTTTGACATAGGGGTAAACATTTTTATCGATTAGAATAAAATTTAGATTGAACCTTCTTCAAACGGAAGTCCTTGTTTCGAATTGTAAACATATTAGACGCTGTGCCACAAAATCCTTGTCTGCAAATGGTATTGTTCATTTTTGTCCAATAAGATGGAAGTCTTAGGTTTATGAATCTTATATGGTTTAATAGAATAGTTCGAAGTGATTGACAAATTACACTCTGTGAAAATCCTATGAAATCATGTAATCTGTGTATTATGGTTTCAAATACCATCAAATTGCAAAAGTCGAAAAATCTTCTCACTTAATCGCGTGGTGGTCTACAAAGAGTTGAACATTATTAACCTAAAATGAAAATTCAAAAATATGATGACATCCACGATAAGGACGAGTACTAATAGACTGGGCTAGACAATCCTTTTCAAATGCTAAATCTAATAATTATTTCAGTCTCGTTTCGGGTTATATTTTGGCCCACATTTGCAGTCACCTCATGGTTCATCTTTCAATGATACAAATATAGGTGGACCTTCCTTAGCTTATTAAGTGGTGTTGGTTTGTGCGTGGAACACATTTGCATCTCTTTTCGTTCGCATTTATTGAGAGACAAGGACGCTCATATTTCGTCCTTCACCTAAATGTGATTGAATGGTTGATTAATTTGGGGGCACTAAAGGTCAAGCTATAAGTGGTCCAAGTGATGAGGTACCTTGTTTTCTTTTCAACGTGCAAATGCTCCAAGTGACGTTGTCTTCGCATGTGCATGAACACCATGCATTTGTCACTAGTCCTTTTCTGCAATTAAATTGGGTAGATTTCGTCATTTCAGATAAGCAATGTCTTATATGATTTTGCGACTTGAACACTACTAATTGGGGTACACATATGTAAAATGGTGATGCTGATGCTCGTTTTACTTAGCACAAAGAGCTTAATCAAACGATGACGTTCGTGGTAGATCAAGAGAGTCGCGCGCGTCAGAAACATCTCCATCCTGACAATCAATTAGTATTAGTAATCTCTTTTGGAGACAGACAATAAAGAGGAAATTTGCATTCAATAATTCATTCATAAGGTCCTTCTTTATGTCTTGATAATGATCACGTTATGGTGGGATGAGATTATACATTGATCTCGACAATATTAATTGAGTATTTCAAGAGGCTGGATAGCGCAAATAAATGTCGATAATTTCATATAATAGTTCGCAAATTCAACATGTCTGTGCGAAGGTAAATAGAAGTTGGTAGAAAAAATATATAAGAATTTGAATTTATTAGTGATGATGAAGTCCGTATTTTAAAATAAACGTTGGTAACTAAGTCAAATAAGAGTTGCTACATGCAAAAGTAATCAACAAGTTAATCGGAGAAAAGTTGGTAATTAGTGCAATTAAGAGTAGTAATTTCTGAAAATGGTTAATAGATATAAAAATTTTGTAAGGCATACTAGAGTTGTTAAGCAATAAGAAAAGTCGGTAAATTGAAAATACCATATAAACATTGTATAACTCGAATAAGAGTTAGCAATCCTAAGCTAGCCGATAATTTCGTCGAAGACAAATTGGTTAGTCTCTCAAAAAAAAAAATTGGCAACTTTATATTGTAGTTGGTATATATATAGTGTATTGGTGAGAGAGTTAGATAAAGGTTGGCAAAAAGTAGAATTTTTTTTATTTGATTAGAGATTAGAAAAGTTGGTAATTTATTGAAATTCAAATAAGAGTAGGTAGCACAAAACCGGTTGGTACCTCAATCAGAAAAAAAATGATAATCACTCTAATTAATCTCGATAATTCTAAAAAAGAGCTGGTAAAATTTAATGGTTTGCAAAGTTGACAAATAAAAGCTGAAAAATCAATACAAAATTGATGAATCAAGTCGGGTCGATTATATGGTTTGACATAGGGGTAAACATTTTTATCGATTAGAATAAAATTTAGATTGAACCTTCTTCAAACGGAAGTCCTTGTTTCGAATTGTAAACATATTAGACGCTGTGCCACAAAATCCTTGTCTGCAAATGGTATTGTTCATTTTTGTCCAATAAGATGGAAGTCTTAGGTTTATGAATCTTATATGGTTTAATAGAATAGTTCGAAGTGATTGACAAATTACACTCTGTGAAAATCCTATGAAATCATGTAATCTGTGTATTATGGTTTCAAATACCATCAAATTGCAAAAGTCGAAAAATCTTCTCACTTAATCGCGTGGTGGTCTACAAAGAGCTGAACATTATTAACCTAAAATGAAAATTCAAAAATATGATGACATCCACGATAAGGACGAGTACTAATAGACTGGGCTAGACAATCCTTTTGAAATGCTAAATCTAATAATTATTTCAGTCTCGTTTCGGGTTATATTTTGGCCCACATTTGCAGTCACCTCATGGTTCATCTTTCAATGATACAAATATAGGTGGACCTTCCTTAGCTTATTAAGTGGTGTTGGTTTGTGCGTGGAACACATTTGCATCTCTTTTCGTTCGCATTTATTGAGAGACAAGGACGCTCATATTTCGTCCTTCACCTAAATGTGATTGAATGGTTGATTAATTTGGGGGCACTAAAGGTCAAGCTATAAGTGGTCCAAGTGATGAGGTACCTTGTTTTCTTTTCAACGTGCAAATGCTCCAAGTGACGTTGTCTTCGCATGTGCATGAACACCATGCATTTGTCACTAGTCCTTTTCTGCAATTAAATTGGGTAGATTTCGTCATTTCAGATAAGCAATGTCTTATATGATTTTGCGACTTGAACACTACTAATTGGGGTACACATATGTAAAATGGTGATGCTGATGCTCGTTTTACTTAGCACAAAGAGCTTAATCAAACGATGACGTTCGTGGTAGATCAAGAGAGTCGCGCGCGTCAGAAACATCTCCATCCTGACAATCAATTAGTATTAGTAATCTCTTTTGGAGACAGACAATAAAGAGGAAATTTGCATTCAATAATTCATTCATAAGGTCCTTCTTTATGTCTTGATAATGATCACGTTATGGTGGGATGAGATTATACATTGATCTCGACAATATTAATTGAGTATTTCAAGAGGCTGGATAGCGCAAATAAATGTCGATAATTTCATATAATAGTTCGCAAATTCAACATGTCTGTGCGAAGGTAAATAGAAGTTGGTAGAAAAAATATATAAGAATTTGAATTTATTAGTGATGATGAAGTCCGTATTTTAAAATAAACGTTGGTAACTAAGTCAAATAAGAGTTGCTACATGCAAAAGTAATCAACAAGTTAATCGGAGAAAAGTTGGTAATTAGTGCAATTAAGAGTAGTAATTTCTGAAAATGGTTAATAGATATAAAAATTTTGTAAGGCATACTAGAGTTGTTAAGCAATAAGAAAAGTCGGTAAATTGAAAATACCATATAAACATTGTATAACTCGAATAAGAGTTAGCAATCCTAAGCTAGCCGATAATTTCGTCGAAGACAAATTGGTTAGTCTCTCAAAAAAAAAAATTGGCAACTTTATATTGTAGTTGGTATATATATAGTGTATTGGTGAGAGAGTTAGATAAAGGTTGGCAAAAAGTAGAATTTTTTTATTTGATTAGAGATTAGAAAAGTTGGTAATTTATTGAAATTCAAATAAGAGTAGGTAGCACAAAACCGGTTGGTACCTCAATCAGAAAAAAATGATAATCACTCTAATTAATCTCGATAATTCTAAAAAAGAGCTGGTAAAATTTAATGGTTTGCAAAGTTGACAAATAAAAGCTGAAAAATCAATACAAAATTGATGAATCAAGTCGGGTCGATTATATGGTTTGACATAGGGGTAAACATTTTTATCGATTAGAATAAAATTTAGATTGAACCTTCTTCAAACGGAAGTCCTTGTTTCGAATTGTAAACATATTAGACGCTGTGCCACAAAATCCTTGTCTGCATATGGTATTGTTCATTTTTGTCCAATAAGATGGAAGTCTTAGGTTTATAAATCTTATATGGTTTAATAGAATAGTTCGAAGTGATTGACAAATTACACTCTTTGAAAATCCTAGGAAATCATGTAATTTGTGAACTATGGCTTCAAGTACTATCAAATTGCAAAAGTGGAAAAATCTTCTCACTTAATCGCGTGGTGGTCTACAAAGAGTTGAACATTATTAACCTAAAATGAAAATTCAAAAATATGATGACATCCACGATAATGACGAGTACTAATAGACTGGGCTAGACAATCCTTTTCAAATGCTAAATCTAATAATTATTTCAGTCTCGTTTCGGGTTATATTTTGGCCCACATTTGCAGTCACCTCATGGTTCATCTTTCAATGATACAAATATAGGTGGACCTTCCTTAGCTTATTAAGTGGTGTTGGTTTGTGCGTGGAACACATTTGCATCTCTTTTCGTTCGCATTTATTGAGAGACAAGGACGCTCATATTTCGTCCTTCACCTAAATGTGATTGAATGGTTGATTAATTTGGGGGCACTAAAGGTCAAGCTATAAGTGGTCCAAGTGATGAGGTACCTTGTTTTCTTTTCAACGTGCAAATGCTCCAAGTGACGTTGTCTTCGCATGTGCATGAACACCATGCATTTGTCACTAGTCCTTTTCTGCAATTAAATTGGGTAGATTTCGTCATTTCAGATAAGCAATGTCTTATATGATTTTGCGACTTGAACACTACTAATTGGGGTACACATATGTAAAATGGTGATGCTGATGCTCGTTTTACTTAGCACAAAGAGCTTAATCAAACGATGACGTTCGTGGTAGATCAAGAGAGTCGCGCGCGTCAGAAACATCTCCATCCTGACAATCAATTAGTATTAGTAATCTCTTTTGGAGACAGACAATAAAGAGGAAATTTGCATTCAATAATTCATTCATAAGGTCCTTCTTTATGTCTTGATAATGATCACGTTATGGTGGGATGAGATTATACATTGATCTCTCGACAATATTAATTGAGTATTTCAAGAGGCTGGATAGCGCAAATAAATGTCGATAATTTCATATAATAGTTCGCAAATTCAACATGTCTGTGCGAAGGTAAATAGAAGTTGGTAGAAAAAATATATAAGAATTTGAATTTATTAGTGATGATGAAGTCCGTATTTTAAAATAAACGTTGGTAACTAAGTCAAATAAGAGTTGCTACATGCAAAAGTAATCAACAAGTTAATCGGAGAAAAGTTGGTAATTAGTGCAATTAAGAGTAGTAATTTCTGAAAATGGTTAATAGATATAAAAATTTTGTAAGGCATACTAGAGTTGTTAAGCAATAAGAAAAGTCGGTAAATTGAAAATACCATATAAACATTGTATAACTCGAATAAGAGTTAGCAATCCTAAGCTAGCCGATAATTTCGTCGAAGACAAATTGGTTAGTCTCTCAAAAAAAAAAATTGGCAACTTTATATTGTAGTTGGTATATATATAGTGTATTGGTGAGAGAGTTAGATAAAGGTTGGCAAAAAGTAGAATTTTTTTTATTTGATTAGAGATTAGAAAAGTTGGTAATTTATTGAAATTCAAATAAGAGTAGGTAGCACAAAACCGGTTGGTACCTCAATCAGAAAAAAAATGATAATCACTCTAATTAATCTCGATAATTCTAAAAAAGAGCTGGTAAAATTTAATGGTTTGCAAAGTTGACAAATAAAAGCTGAAAAATCAATACAAAATTGATGAATCAAGTCGGGTCGATTATATGGTTTGACATAGGGGTAAACATTTTTATCGATTAGAATAAAATTTAGATTGAACCTTCTTCAAACGGAAGTCCTTGTTTCGAATTGTAAACATATTAGACGCTGTGCCACAAAATCCTTGTCAGCAAATGGTATTGTTCATTTATGTCCAATAAGATGGAAGTCTTAGGTTTATAAATCTTATATGGTTTAATAGAATAGTTCGAAGTGATTGACAAATTACACTCTGTGAAAATCCTAGGAAATCATGTAATCTGTGTATTATGGTTTCAAATACAATCAAATTGCAAAAGTCGAAAAATCTTCTCACTTAATCGCGTGGTGGTCTACAAAGAGTTGAACATTATTAACCTAAAATGAAAATTCAAAAATATGATGACATCCACGATAATGACGAGTACTAATAGACTTGGCTAGACAATCCTTTTCAAATGATAAATCTAATAATTATTTCAGTCTCGTTTCGGGTTATATTTTGGCCCACATTTGCAGTCACCTCATGGTTCATCTTTCAATGATACAAATATAGGTGGACCTTCCTTAGCTTATTAAGTGGTGTTGGTTTGTGCGTGGAACACATTTGCATCTCTTTTCGTTCGCATTTATTGAGAGACAAGGACGCTCATATTTCGTCCTTCACCTAAATGTGATTGAATGGTTGATTAATTTGGGGGCATTAAAGGTCAAGCTATAAGTGATCCAAGTGATGAGGTACCTTGTTTTCTTTTCAACGTGCAAATGCTCCAAGTGACGTTGTCTTCGCATGTGCATGAACACCATGCATTTGTCACTAGTCCTTTTCTGCAATTAAATTGGGTAGATTTCGTCATTTCAGATAAGCAATGTCTTATATGATTTTGCGACTTGAACACTACTAATTGTGGTACACATATGTAAAATGGTGATGCTGATGCTCGTTTTACTTAGCACAAAGAGCTTAATCAAACGATGACGTTCGTGGTAGATCAAGAGAGACGCGCGCGTCAGAAACATCTCCATCCTGACAATCAATTAGTATTAGTAATCTCTTTTGGAGACAGACAATAAAGAGGAAATTTGCATTCAATAATTCATTCATAAGGTCCTTCTTTATGTCTTGATAATGATCACGTTATGGTGGGATGAGATTATACATTGATCTCGACAATATTAATTGAGTATTTCAAGAGGCTGGATAGCGCAAATAAATGTCGATAATTTCATATAATAGTTCGCAAATTCAACATGTCTGTGCGAAGGTAAATAGAAGTTGGTAGAAAAAATATATAAGAATTTGAATTTATTAGTGATGATGAAGTCCGTATTTTAAAATAAACGTTGGTAACTAAGTCAAATAAGAGTTGCTACATGCAAAAGTAATCAACAAGTTAATCGGAGAAAAGTTGATAATTAGTGCAATTAAGAGTAGTAATTTCTGAAAATGGTTAATAGATATAAAAATTTTGTAAAGCATACTAGAGTTGTTAAGCAATAAGAAAAGTCGGTAAATTGAAAATACCATATAAACATTGTATAACTCGAATAAGAGTTAGCAATCCTAAGCTAGCCGATAATTTCGTCGAAGACAAATTGGTTAGTCTCTCAAAAAAAAAAAAATTAGCAACTTTATATTGTAGTTGGTATATATAGTGTATTGGTGAGAGAGTTAGATAAAGGTTGGCAAAAAGTAGAATTTTTTTATTTGATTAGAGATTAGAAAAGTTGGTAATTTATTGAAATTCAAATAAGAGTAGGTAGCACAAAACCGGTTGGTACCTCAATCAGAAAAAAATGATAATCACTCTAATTAATCTCGATAATTCTAAAAAAGAGCTGGTAAAATTTAATGGTTTGCAAAGTTGACAAATAAAAGCTGAAAAATCAATACAAAATTGATGAATCAAGTCGGGTCGATTATATGGTTTGACATAGGGGTAAACATTTTTATCGATTAGAATAAAATTTAGATTGAACCTTCTTCAAACGGAAGTCCTTGTTTCGAATTGTAAACATATTAGACGCTGTGCCACAAAATCCTTGTCTGCAAATGGTATTGTTCATTTTTGTCGAATAAGATGGAAGTCTTAGGTTTATGAATCTTATATGGTTTAATAGAATAGTTCGAAGTGATTGACAAATTACACTCTGTGAAAATCCTATGAAATCATGTAATCTGTGTATTATGGTTTCAAATACCATCAAATTGCAAAAGTCGAAAAATCTTCTCACTTAATCGCGTGGTGGTCTACAAAGAGTTGAACATTATTAACCTAAAATGAAAATTCAAAAATATGATGACATCCACGATAAGGACGAGTACTAATAGACTGGGCTAGACAATCCTTTTCAAATGCTAAATCTAATAATTATTTCAGTCTCGTTTCGGGTTATATTTTGGCCCACATTTGCAGTCACCTCATGGTTCATCTTTCAATGATACAAATATAGGTGGACCTTCCTTAGCTTATTAAGTGGTGTTGGTTTGTGCGTGGAACACATTTGCATCTCTTTTCGTTCGCATTTATTGAGAGACAAGGACGCTCATATTTCGTCCTTCACCTAAATGTGATTGAATGGTTGATTAATTTGGGGGCATTAAAGGTCAAGCTATAAGTGATCCAAGTGATGAGGTACCTTGTTTTCTTTTCAACATGCAAATGCTCCAAGTGACGTTGTCTTCGCATGTGCATGAACACCATGCATTTGTCACTAGTCCTTTTCTGCAATTAAATTGGGTAGATTTCGTCATTTCAGATAAGCAATGTCTTATATGATTTTGCGACTTGAACACTACTAATTGGGGTACACATATGTAAAATGGTGATGCTGATGCTCGTTTTACTTAGCACAAAGAGCTTAATCAAACGATGACGTTCGTGGTAGATCAAGAGAGACGCGCGTCAGAAACATCTCCATCCTGACAATCAATTAGTATTAGTAATCTCTTTTGGAGACAGACAATAAAGAGGAAATTTGCATTCAATAATTCATTCATAAGGTCCTTCTTTATGTCTTGATAATGATCACGTTATGGTGGGATGAGATTATACATTGATCTCGACAATATTAATTGAGTATTTCAAGAGGCTGGATAGCGCAAATAAATGTCGATAATTTCATATAATAGTTCGCAAATTCAACATGTCTGTGCGAAGGGAAATAGAAGTTGGTAGAAAAAATATATAAGAATTTGAATTTATTAGTGATGATGAAGTCCGTATTTTAAAATAAACGTTGGTAACTAAGTCAAATAAGAGTTGCTACATGCAAAAGTAATCAACAAGTTAATCGGAGAAAAGTTGGTAATTAGTGCAATTAAGAGTAGTAATTTCTGAAAATGGTTAATAGATATAAAAATTTTGTAAGGCATACTAGAGTTGTTAAGCAATAAGAAAAGTCGGTAAATTGAAAATACCATATAAACATTGTATAACTCGAATAAGAGTTAGCAATCCTAAGCTAGCCGATAATTTCGTCGAAGACAAATTGGTTAGTCTCTCGAAAAAAAATTTGGCAACTTTATATTGTAGTTGGTATATATAGTGTATTGGTGAGAGAGTTAGATAAAGGTTGGCAAAAAGTAGAATTTTTTTATTTGATTAGAGATTAGAAAAGTTGGTAATTTATTGAAATTCAAATAAGAGTAGGTAGCACAAAACCGGTTGGTACCTCAATCAGAAAAAAATGATAATCACTCTAATTAATCTCGATAATTCTAAAAAAGAGCTGGTAAAATTTAATGGTTTGCAAAGTTGACAAATAAAAGCTGAAAAATCAATACAAAATTGATGAATCAAGTCGGGTCGATTATATGGTTTGACATACGGGTAAACATTTTTATCGATTAGAATAAAATTTAGATTGAACCTTCTTCAAACGGAAGTCCTTGTTTCGAATTGTAAACATATTAGACGCTGTGCCACAAAATCCTTGTCTACAAATGGTATTGTTCATTTTTGTCGAATAAGATGGAAGTCTTAGGTTTATAAATCTTATATGGTTTAATAGAATAGTTCGAAGTGATTGACAAATTACACTCTGTGAAAATCCTAGGAAATCATGTAATCTGTGTATTATGGTTTCAAATACCATCAGATTGGAAAAGTCGAAAAATCTTCTCACTTAATCGCGTGGTGGTCTACAAAGAGTTGAACATTGTCAACCTAAAATTAATATTCAAAAATATGATGACATCCATGATGACGACGAGTACAAATAGACTCGGCTAGACAATCCTTTTCAATTGCCAAATCTAATAATTATTTCAATCTCGTTTCGGGTTATATTTTGGCCCACATTTGCAGTCACCTCATGGTTCATCTTTCAATGATACAAATATAGGTGGACCTTCCTTAGCTTATTAAGTGGTGTTGGTTTGTGCGTGGAACACATTTGCATCTCTTTTCGTTCGCATTTATTGAGAGACAAGGATGCTCATATTTCGTCCTTCACCTAAATGTGGTTGAATGGTTGATTAATTTGGGGGCATTAAAGGTCAAGCTATAAGTGATCCAAGTGATGAGGTACCTTGTTTTCTTTTCAACGTGCAAATGCTCCAAGTGACGTTGTCTTCGCATGTGCATGAACACCATGCATTTGTCACTAGTCCTTTTTGCAATTAAATTGGGTAGATTTCGTCATTTCAGATAAGCAATGTCTTATATGATTTTGCGACTTGAACACTACTAATTGTGGTACACATATGTAAAATGGTGATGCTGATGCTCGTTTTACTTAGCACAAAGAGCTTAATCAAACGATGACGTTCGTGGTAGATCAAGAGAGACGCGCGCGTCAGAAACATCTCCATCCTGACAATCAATTAGTATTAGTAATCTCTTTTGGAGACAGACAATAAAGAGGAAATTTGCATTCAATAATTCATTCATAAGGTCCTTCTTTATGTCTTGATAATGATCACGTTATGGTGGGATGAGATTATACATTGATCTCGACAATATTAATTGAGTATTTCAAGAGGCTGGATAGCGCAAATAAATGTCGATAATTTCATATAATAGTTCGCAAATTCAACATGTCTGTGCGAAGGTAAATAGAAGTTGGTAGAAAAAATATATAAGAATTTGAATTTATTAGTGATGATGAAGTCCGTATTTTAAAATAAACGTTGGTAACTAAGTCAAATAAGAGTTGCTACATGCAAAAGTAATCAACAAGTTAATTGGAGAAAAGTTGGTAATTAGTGCAATTAAGAGTAGTAATTTCTGAAAATGGTTAATAGATATAAAAATATTGTAAGGCATACTAGAGTTGTTAAGCAATAAGAAAAGTCGGTAAATTGAAAATACCATATAAACATTGTATAACTCGAATAAGAGTTAGCAATCCTAAGCTAGCCGATAATTTCGTCGAAGACAAATTGGTTAGTCTCTCAAAAAAAAAAAAAAAAAAATTAGCAACTTTATATTGTAGTTGGTATATATAGTGTATTGGTTGAGAGAGTTAGATAAAGGTTGGCAAAAAGTAGAATTTTTTTGATCTGATTAGAGATTAGAAAAGTTGGTAATTTATTGAAATTCAAATAAGAGTAGGTAGCACAAAACCGGTTGGCACCTCAATCAGAGAAAAATGATAATCACTCTAATTAATCTCAACAATTCTAAAAAAGAGCTGGTAAAATTTAATGGTTTGCAAAGTTGACAAATAAAAGCTGAAAAATCAATACAAAATTGATGAATCAAGTCGGGTCGATTATATGGTTTGGCATAGGGGTAAACATTTATCCATTAGAATAAAATTTAGATTGAACCTTCTTCAAACCGAAGTCCTTGTTTTGAATTATAAACAAATTAAACACCGTGCCACAAAATCCTTGTCTGCGAATGGTATTGTTCGTTTTCTCGAATAAGATGGAAGTCTTAGGTTTATGAATCTTATATGGTTTAATAGAATAGTTCGAAGTGATTGACAAATTACACTCTTTGAAAATCCTAGGAAATCATGTAATTTGTGGACTATGGCTTCAAGTACTATCAAATTGCAAAAGTTGAAAAATCTTCTCACTTAATCGCGTGGTGGTCTACAAAGAGTTGAACATTATTAACCTAAAATGAAAATTCAAAAATATGATGACATCCACGATAATGACGAGTACTAATAGACTGGGCTAGACAATCCTTTTCAAATGCTAAATCTAATAATTATTTCAGTCTCGTTTCGGGTTATATTTTGGCCCACATTTGCAGTCACCTCATGGTTCATCTTTAAATGATACAAATATAGGTGGACCTTCCTTAGCTTATTAAGTGGTGTTGGTTTGTGCGTGGAACACATTTGCATCTCTTGTCGTTCGCATTTATTGAGAGACAAGGATGCTCATATTTCGTCCTTCACCTAAATGTGGTTGAATGGTTGATTAATTTGGGGGCATTAAAGGTCAAGCTATAAGTGATCCAAGTGATGAGGTACCTTGTTTTCTTTTCAACGTGCAAATGCTCCAAGTGACGTTGTCTTCGCATGTGCATGAACACCATGCATTTGTCACTAGTCCTTTTCTGCAATTAAATTGGGTAGATTTCGTCATTTCAGATAAGCAATGTCTTATATGATTTTGCGACTTGAACACTACTAATTGGGGTACACATATGTAAAATGGTGATGCTGATGCTCGTTTTACTTAGCACAAAGAGCTTAATCAAACGATGACGTTCGTGGTAGATCAAGAGAGTCGTGCGCGTCAGAAACATCTCCATCCTGACAATCAATTAGTATTAGTAATCTCTTTTGGAGACAGACAATAAAGAGGAAATTTGCATTCAATAATTCATTCATAAGGTCCTTCTTTATGTCTTGATAATGATCACGTTATGGTGGGATGAGATTATACATTGATCTCGACAATATTAATTGAGTATTTCAAGAGGCTGGATAGCGCAAATAAATGTCGATAATTTCATATAATAGTTCGCAAATTCAACATGTCTGTGCGAAGGTAAATAGAAGTTGGTAGAAAAAATATATAAGAATTTGAATTTATTAGTGATGATGAAGTCCGTATTTTAAAATAAACGTTGGTAACTAAGTCAAATAAGAGTTGCTACATGCAAAAGTAATCAACAAGTTAATCGGAGAAAAGTTGGTAATTAGTGCAATTAAGAGTAGTAATTTCTGAAAATGGTTAATAGATATAAAAATTTTGTAAGGCATACTAGAGTTGTTAAGCAATAAGAAAAGTCGGTAAATTGAAAATACCATATAAACATTGTATAACTCGAATAAGAGTTAGCAATCCTAAGCTAGCCGATAATTTCGTCGAAGACAAATTGGTTAGTCTCTCAAAAAAAAAAAAATTAGCAACTTTATATTGTAGTTGGTATATATAGTGTATTGGTTGAGAGAGTTAGATAAAGGTTGGCAAAAAGTAGAATTTTTTTGATCTGATTAGAGATTAGAAAAGTTGGTAATTTATTGAAATTCAAATAAGAGTAGGTAGCACAAAACCGGTTGGCACCTCAATCAGAGAAAAATGATAATCACTCTAATTAATCTCAACAATTCTAAAAAAGAGCTGGTAAAATTTAATGGTTTGCAAAGTTGACAAATAAAAGCTGAAAAATCAATACAAAATTGATGAATCAAGTCGGGTCGATTATATGGTTTGGCATAGGGGTAAACATTTATCCATTAGAATAAAATTTAGATTGAACCTTCTTCAAACCGAAGTCCTTGTTTTGAATTATAAACAAATTAAACACCGTGCCACAAAATCCTTGTCTGCGAATGGTATTGTTCGTTTTCTCTCGAATAAGATGGAAGTCTTAGGTTTATGAATCTTATATGGTTTAATAGAATAGTTCGAAGTGATTGACAAATTACACTCTTTGAAAATCCTAGGAAATCATGTAATTTGTGGACTATGGCTTCAAGTACTATCAAATTGCAAAAGTTGAAAAATCTTCTCACTTAATCGCGTGGTGGTCTACAAAGAGTTGAACATTATTAACCTAAAATGAAAATTCAAAAATATGATGACATCCACGATAATGACGAGTACTAATAGACTGGGCTAGACAATCCTTTTCAAATGCTAAATCTAATAATTATTTCAGTCTCGTTTCGGGTTATATTTTGGCCCACATTTGCAGTCACCTCATGGTTCATCTTTCAATGATACAAATATAGGTGGACCTTCCTTAGCTTATTAAGTGGTGTTGGTTTGTGCGTGGAACACATTTGCATCTCTTTTCGTTCGCATTTATTGAGAGACAAGGACGCTCATATTTCGTCCTTCACCTAAATGTGATTGAATGGTTGATTAATTTGGGGGCACTAAAGGTCAAGCTATAAGTGGTCCAAGTGATGAGGTACCTTGTTTTCTTTTCAACGTGCAAATGCTCCAAGTGACGTTGTCTTCGCATGTGCATGAACACCATGCATTTGTCACTAGTCCTTTTCTGCAATTAAATTGGGTAGATTTCGTCATTTCAGATAAGCAATGTCTTATATGATTTTGCGACTTGAACACTACTAATTGGGGTACACATATGTAAAATGGTGATGCTGATGCTCGTTTTACTTAGCACAAAGAGCTTAATCAAACGATGACGTTCGTGGTAGATCAAGAGAGACGCGCGCGTCAGAAACATCTCCATCCTGACAATCAATTAGTATTAGTAATCTCTTTTGGAGACAGACAATAAAGAGGAAATTTGCATTCAATAATTCATTCATAAGGTCCTTCTTTATGTCTTGATAATGATCACATTATAGTGGGATGAGATTATACATTGATCTCGACAATATTAATTGAGTATTTCAAGAGGCTGGATAGCGCAAACAAATGTCGATAATTTCATATAATAGTTCGCAAATTCAACATGTCTGTGCGAAGGTAAATAGAAGTTGGTAGAAAAAATATATAAGAATTTGAATTTATTAGTGATGATGAAGTCCGTATTTTAAAATAAACGTTGGTAATTAAGTCAAATAAGAGTTGCTACATGCAAAAGTAATCAGCAAGTTAATCGGAGAAAAGTTGGTAATTAGTGCAATTAAGAGTAGTAATTTCTGAAAATGGTTAGTAAATATAAAAAAATTTGTAAGTAAGGCATACTAGAGTTTTTTTTTTTTTTTTTTTTTTTTTTTTTGGTAAAGGGCATACTAGAGTTGTTAAACAATAAGAAAAGTCGGTAAATTGAAAATACCATATAAACATTGTATAACTCGAATAAGAGTTAGCAATCCTAAGCTAGCCGATAATTTCGTCGAAGACAAATTGGTTAGTCTCTCAAAAAAAAAAAAAAAAAAATTAGCAACTTTATATTGTAGTTGGTATATATAGTGTATTGGTGAGAGAGTTAGATAAAGGTTGGCAAAAAGTTGAATTTTTTTATCTGATTAGAGATTAGAAAAGTTGGTAATTTATTGAAATTCAAATAAGAGTGGGTAGCACAAACCTGGTTGGCACCTCAATCAGAGAAAAATGATAATCACTCTAATTAATCTCGATAATTCTAAAAAAGAGCTGGTAAAATTTAATGGTTTGCAAAGTTGACAAATAAAAGCTGAAAAATCAATACAAAATTGATGAATCAAGTCGGGTCGATTTTATGGTTTTGACATAGGGGTAAACATTTATCCATTAGAATAAAATTTAGATTGAACCTTCTTCAAACCGAAGTCCTTGTTTTGAATTATAAACATATTAAATACCGTGCCACAAAATCCTTGTCTGCGAATGGTGTTGTTTGTTTTCTCGAATAAGATGGAAGTCTTAGGTTTAATAGAATAGTTCGAAGTGATTGACAAATTACACTGTTTGAAAATCCTAGGAAATCATGTAATTTGTGGACTATGGCTTCAAGTACTATCAAATTGCAAAAGTTGAAAAATCTTCTCACTTAATTGCGTGGTGGTCTACAAAGTTGAATATTATTAACCTAAAATGAAAATTCAAAAATATGATGACATCCACGATGACGACGAGTACTGAAAGCCTTAGATAAACAATCCTTTTCAAATGCCAAATCTAATAATTATTTCATCCTCGTTTCTAGTTATTTTGGCCCACATTTTCAGTCACCTCATGGTTCATCTTTTAGGGATACAAATATAGAAGGACCTTCCTTAGCTTTTTAAGCGTTGTTCGTATGTGCGTGGAACACATTTGCTTTGTCATTTTGCTTCTCTATTCGTTCGCATTTATTGAGAGAGGAGGACGCTCCAATTTCGTCCTTCACCTAAATGTGGTTGAATGATTGATTAATGTGGGGGCATTAAAGGTCAAGCTATAAGTGGTCCAAGTGATTAGGTACCTTATTTTCTTTTAAACATGCAAATGCTCCAAGTGACGTTGTCTTCGCATTTGCATGAACACCATGCATTTATCACTAATCCTTTTCTGCAATTAAATTGGGTAGATTTCGTCATTTCAGATAAGCACTGTCTTATCTAATTTTGCAACCTGAACACTACTAATTGGGGTACATATATGTATAATGGTGATGCTGATGCTTGTTTTACTTAGGACAAAGAGCATAATCAAACGATGACGTTTGTGGTAGATCAAGAGAGTTGTGTGTGTGTGAAAAGCATCTCCATCCTGACAATCAATTATTATTAGTAATCTCTTTTGGAGACGGACAGTAAAGAGGAAAACTGCATTCAATAGTTCATTCATAAGGTGCTTCTTTAGATCTTGATAATTATCACGTTATGATGGGATGAGATTATATATTGATCTCGGTAGCATTAATTGAGTATTTCAAGAGGCTCGATAGCTGAAATAAATGTTGGTAATTTCACATAGCAGTTCTCAAATTCAATACGTCTCGACGAAGGTAAATAGAAGTTGGTAGAAAAAAATATAAGAATTTGTTTTTATTAGTGATGAGAGAATCTGTATTTTAAAATAAATGTTGGAAACTAAGTTAAATAAGAGTTGGAACATGCAAAACTAGTTAGTAACTTAGTCGGTGAAAAGTTGGTAATTAGTGCATTTAAAAGTTGTAAATTTCTGCAAATAGTTAGTAAATGTAAAAATTTGGTAAGTAAGGCAAACCAGAGTTGGTTAACAATTAGAAAAGTTAGTAAATTGAAAATACCCTATAAACACCGGTATAACTCGAATAAGAGTTGGCAAATCCTAAACTAGCTGATAATTTCGTCGAAGACAAATTGGTTAGTCTCTCAAAAATAACATTAGCAACTTTATATTGTAGTTGGGAAATATAATGTATTGGTGAGAGAGTTAGATAAAGGTTGGCAAAAAGTAGAATTTTTTTCTTGATTAGAGATAAGAAAAGTTGGTAATTTATTGAAAATCAAATAAACTTTGTAAAATAATTCAAATAAGAGTAGGTAGCACAAAAATAGTTGGTAACTCAATAAAAAAATGATATTGACTCTAATTAATCTTTGTAATTCTAAAATAGAGCCTGTAAAATTTAACGGTTTGCAAAGTTGGCAAATAAAAACTAAATAATCAATACAAAAATTGATGAATCAAGTCGGGTCGATTATATGGTTTGACATATGGGTGAACATTTTATCCATTTGGATAAGATTTAGATTGAACCTTCTTAAAACCAAAGTCCTTGTTTTGAATTGTAAACATATCAAATACCTACCACAAAATCCTTGTCTACGAATGGTATTGTTCATTTTGTCGAACACGATAGAAGTCTTAGGTTTATGATTCTTATATGGTTTAATAGAACAGTTCCAAGTGATTGACAAATTACACTTTGTGGAAATCCTAGGAAATCATGTAATCTATGTACTATGGCTTCGAATAATTGTCAAATTGCAAAAGTTGAAAAATCTTCTCATTTATGTGGATAGTGGTCTACAAAGAGTTGAACATTGTTAAACTAAAATGAATATCCAAAAATATGATGACATCCACGATGACAATGAGTACTAAAAGACTTGGCTAGACAATCCTTTTCAAATGCCAAATCTAATAATTATTTCAGCCTCGTTTCAGGTTGTATTTTGGCCCACATTTGCAGTCACCTAATGGTTCATCTTCAGGGATACAAATAGGTGGACCTTCCTTAGCTTATTAAGCCATGTTTGAATGTGCGTGGAACACATTTGCTTTGTCATTTTGTTTCCCTTGTATTCGCCTTTGTTGAGAGAGAAGGACGCTCCTGTTTCATCCTTCACCTAAATGGGGTTGAATGGTTGATTAATTTGGGGGCATTAAAGGTCAAGCTATAAGTGGTCTTGGTGACTAGGTACCTTGTTTCCTTTACAATATGCAAATGCTCCACATGACGTTGTCTTCGCATGTGCATGAATACCATGCATTTGTCACTAGTCTTTTTTCGCAATTAAATTGGGTAGATTTCGTCATTTCGGGTATGCATTGTCTTATCTGATTTTGCAACATGAACACTTCTAATTGGGGTACACATATGTACAATGGTGATGGTGATGCTGATGCTGATGCTTGTTTTACTTAGCACAGATAGAAGGATAAAAAATGATGTTTGTGGTAGATCGATAGAGTTGTGTACACACATATATATATCAGAAGCATCTCCATCCTGGCAATCAATTATTATTATTAATCTCTTTTGGAGACAGACACTAAAGAGGAAAACTGTGTTCAATAATTCATTCATAAGGTCCTTTTGTATATCTTCATACTTATTACATTATGATGGGATGAAATTATACATTGATCTCGATAGCATTAATTGAGTATTTCAAGAGGCTTGATGGCTCAAATAAATGCTGATAATTTCATATGATAGTTTGCAAATTCAACATGTCTGTATGAAGGCAAATAGAAGTTGGTAGAAAAAAATGCGAGAATTTGTTTTTATTAGTGATGAGGGAATCTGTATTTTAAAATAAACATTGGAAAATGAGTCAAATTAAGAGCGGGCACATGCAAAACTAGTCAGTAACTTAATCGAAGAAAAGCTGGTAATTAGTGTAATTAAGATTAAGAATTTCTGGATATAGTTAGTAAATGTAAAAATTTGGTAAGCAAGGCAAACTAGAGTTGGTGAACAATAAGAAAATTTGGTAAATTGAAAATACCAAATAAACATTGGTATAACTCGAATTAGAGCTGGCAATCCTAAACTAGCCGATAATTTCATCGAAGACAAGTCGGTTAGTCTCTCAACATTAACATTATTAACTTTATATAATGTATGGGCAAGAGATTTAAATAAAAGTTGGCAAAAAGTAGAATTTTTTTCTGATTAAACGTAAGAAAAGTTGGTTATTTAATGAAATTCAAATAAACTTTGTAAATAATTCGAATAAGGGTAGGTAGTACAAAATTAGTCGGTAACTCAATCGAAAAAAATTGATAATCAATCTAATTAATCTGGGTGATTCTAAAAAAGAGCCGGTAATATTTAACGGTTTGAAAAGTGGACAAATAAAAACTGAAAAATCAATACGAAAATCGGTGAATCAAGTCAGGTCGATATTATGGTTTGGCGTATAATTAACCTTTTTTATCCGTTTGGATAAAATCTAGATTGGACCTTCTTCAAACCGAGGTCTTAGTTTTTTGAATGGTAGACAAAGCAGATACTGAGCCACAAAATCCTTGTCTGTAAATGATAATCATTCTGTTGAATTTGGTGAGAGACTTAGGTTGACGATTTTATATGGTCTAACGGAAGAGTTCCAAGTGATTGACAAAATACGATTTGTGGAAATCCTTGGAAATCAAGTAATCTGAGTACCTACGGGGTGAAAAATCTCCCTTCTTATGTACATACTGACCCATTTGATATAGTTGTGGCCGAATTCTAACCGTGTTATGAAGTGTTGCCAATTACATATTTGATGACACATCATATATGTTTTAAGCTGCAACACTGAGTGAGGCAGCTCTCTAAAGGCTGCTATGAGGTGTTTACCAAATATCGTATAGAACTTGCATCATCTCTTTCACAATTGAAATTGTTGCAGGGAAGTTATACGAAACCGCCTCGTAGTTATCGATCACATTCGAGCATGCAGTTGGACTAGGCTACTCCACGCAACATCTACTTTTTGAAATAACATGCAACACCAATGAGATGTTATTGTTGACTTAGATGGTAAAAGAATTTGCTTATCTTGTTGTCCTTTTTGGACTCAAGTTATGTTGCGAGCGCTCTAAGTAAAATCCTAATTGTACTAGGCTGGTGTGGGGGAGTTGTGGCTTTAGAATCGCCCGGAGACAAACTAGTCGAAGTGAGGGGAAGTTGACTCGGATACCATACTTAACTGCTAAACCCCGAAAAGAAAATGAAAAAAGAAAGAAATAACATGCAACAACCTTTCAAAAAAAAAGAAAAAAAAGAAATAGATGTCACCAAGATACTGAATCCTTGCAGTTGTGAGCCGATTTCAAGATAAGGTAAGGTTCAATCTCATAGCCAAACTGCAATTAATAAACATTCATGAAATACCAAAAGTTAAACATGAAGCACAGGCTAGCTCTTAACATTTTCAAATTCACATATCCCAAAAGAGGGAAGTCTTGAGACTCTGGCTAAAGTAGCATTTGCCATGAATTACAATGTAGAGTAATACACACAGATAGAGATACCAAAGGAAATAGATAAAGCACATATGAGCATATGATTACTCTTATTCATAAGCATGAAACTTTCATTGCTGGAAGCTGATCGATCCGGGCCAACGTCCATCCTTGTCTAATTCTTGCTCTCATTCTCTTTCTGCAACAAGTAAACGCATTTGTATTGGCCAAGCAGAAGATAAACGTGTTTTAAGAAGACGAACTTACAAAACTGCAGTATATCACATCCATGGAATTTTCGACCGGTCTTTGCTTATTTCCCCTCAGAAATGACATGCTCTTAAATTGGGTGAGGAAAAACTAAAATCTATAGGTGAAGATACAATGCATGTCTTTCTGGGATTAAAAGCGGTTTTTGTTAATCAAAATCGGTCAATGAACAATAATATAAGCCATCATTGTGCTATTTTCCAAATATTTGTGTAACAAAAACGTTGCGCAAGCTATGTACCATAGAAAGGTCCCTTCTTTATTACTTTGAAGGTCTGAATTTGTTAGAAACGACCAATATCGCTCTCTAAAATGTTCTCTCTTGTTTCTCCTAAGGTACTATTAAAATTCTTCTTAAATAGTACATAGCAGAGTAAAGTTGCACTTTTCGTTGATGATAACGATAACAATAACATAATAGTAATAATAAACTTTACCTCGGACACTAGCTCCTTTGCTTTGACAAAGGTATGTGAGGGAACTCCGACACCATCAGCAAGGGGGGCAAGAACATCCTTAACTCCAGTAAGACTCACACTTTTCAAGCTGCTGATACGATTCAATCCACAAACCGTCTCTAGCTCCTTGCACTGCCGGATATACAACTCTTCGAGATTACACATTGCGCCTTCAATGACAACCAGTTTTCTCAAGTTGTGGAGCATCCATAGTTTTAGGACGCGGAGCTTTGGAAAACTGCCTCTGTTGCAACGCAAGGTTGTGCCAGTGTATGATTGAGCCAATAACCTGAGAACAACCAGATCTTTCAGGCACTGTAGGTCCTGCATCAGATTGTCATCCAGTTCCGACATTGACAAGGTGAGTGCTTTCAGATTCCCAAGGACTGACGAGTGCGGTACGGACGGCAATGATCCGATCAAATACAAGTTTGAAAGAGATTTGGGCCCTGTCATTATAGTCAAATCGAGGCTTGCAGGCTGACCGAGCAGGTCCCTTGATCTCAATCTCAGGCACTCGAGGCTGGTGAGGTTAGAAATGCATTTAGTCACCGCCTTCACTGCTCCGGGACAGCACGTCACACCCAGCTTCTTCAGGCCTTGCTGCTTCTTAAGGCTTTGCGGCTTCTCAAGGCTTTGCAGCTTCTCCAATAAACTTATCATGGGGCTGTCAGCTGTTTCTATGGACAGACCCCATAGCGTCTCGAGTTTAGTAGATGAGATAGGGCATCGGATGGACTTATCGAACGATGCTTCGCTCAGGTACAGATGTTGGAGGTTCGTTGCATTCCAAATGGCGCTCGTCACTTTGGTTATGTTGGTGTGTTTCAGATCTAAGGTTTCCAGGAGCAACAGATTCCCGACTGATTCTGGAATCCAATCCAGAACCGTCCATCTCAATCCCAAATACCTTAGGTTTGACAGTGCATTTCCGAAGTTCTCAGGGAGCACAGGCTTGTAAACACGCTCGAGATCAAGTACTCTCAGCAAAATCGGGCGTCCATCTAAAAATGGTGATTTAAGAAGATCTTCGGTGTCTCTCGCTGGCGTCCCTAGCTTATGGCTGTTAAACGATGCGAAAGACTGGAGGCATTGGACATGGTAACCATAATGTCCTGTCGCTTTGTTTTGCGCTTGCTTCGGTTGATTCTGGGCGCTCTGCTCAGCCACGGGTTCCATGCCCATTGATTCCTCCTTTGAGACACAGTCAGAGCTGGAAAGGATCTGGAGAAGTCCCAATTCTTTTGCTTTCGCAAAACAATATTCATGAAGAAAAGCAGGCATGCGACACGATCGGGCACTTCCGTCCAGTTTCCACATTACCACGTGAATAAAGTTCCTGCTCTCTAATTCGCGAAAACAGTCCTCTGCCGATCGCATTGAACCGTCAGCAGCCACCCCTGCCAACAGCCCCTCAGCAGCCCATTGCCTGAAAAGCCTCCTTGTGGGGACCTCAGACTCCTTAGGAAAGTGGGCCATATAGAGAACGCATAGCTTCATCATGTAAGGCAATTCATCGAAGCTCAAGCGCATGACATCATTGAGGGTGGGACATTCTCCGAGCCGAACGACAAGGGCCTCCCAATTGCTCTCTTCCACGGCTGACAAAAGTCCTCCTAGCAGTGAGATCGCTGGGGGAGAACGATTGCATTTGCTCAAAATTCTCTGCTCCAATTCCGGGTCATCATCTCCCATGATGCTTACCCGCAGCAATTTCTTGCCCTCTTCTTCCGTCATGTGAGGGCCTAATCGGAGACCAGGCATCCACGGGTCTGCAAACTTCTGCAATTCTTCATTTGTAGAAATTACAATTACTCTGCTTCCTTTACTCGAGTCCGCGAATGGGACCAAGAGCTCGTTGATGAGAATGGCCTCGCCCAAATCATCCACAACTATCAAGTACCTAAGGTCCATCAACAATTTATAGAGCCTCTCGGACAGCTGCTCCTTTAGCTTGCGCTCCAAGTCTTTCACCTGATATTGGAGTGGTATCTGTTTCAGTATGTCCACAAGGAGATTCTTCATCGGGTCGGACTCCACCCCAAGGTCAGTGACACGGACCCAAGCGCGACAGTCGAAGTGATGCTTGATTTCTGGCTTGCTGAAGACACTCCTTACCAGTGCGGTCTTGCCACATGCTCGTTCGCCAACCACCGAGATCACCCGAAGGTTGGAGTTGTCGTCATTCTGATTATCGATCAACAAGGCCTTAAGTTCATTTGCGTATTCAACACGGTCAACCATATAAGATTCGACCCCCTGCCTGGTATATTCTCGATTCTTCTTGCTGGATAATAAAGATGATTCCCTTTCATTGTCCGGCATGCCTTCATTAGCAGGAGGCCATGACGATGTGAACTCTCTGCACAACAATCCGACTTTCATCATGAAATCCTTGGCCATCTTTTTCCTGGCACGTGCTCGGCTCACTGAGAAGAGCCGAACTAGAGCAAACACCTGGGCGAAACGACCTTCTTGTGATTCTGACATCTGGTCTCGGAGTAAACCAACAAGGAATGCTTCTGCCTCCTCGACGTTTCGAGCGCAATCCGGAAGCTGCTTCTCACCTTCCGGAGCTTCTTGGTCGTGACCATCGTTGAGCTCGACATGTTTCCTGGTGCTCAGTATCGTTTGGACATTGCTTATGAAGCCAGGGAATTGATCTCTTAATTTTTTATAGGTGATGATGTCTTCGGACTTGGAGAGAAGATCATGAAGTCTGATCATCGCAAGTGAAACGGCCACTTCAGAGGCAGCCATGGGTCTGAACAGAGAAGATGCTGAGAATGAGGGACGGGATAATAAACTAGCAAAGGTGAGTGTCTTTATTTTATTTGTGATGTTTCAAGCTTTGATATTGAGGAACAAGCAATTGGAACATGGGGTCTGAGACCTTTATAAGCGTGAGAATAGAAGTGAAAAGGACAAAATTATCAATTTACTTTCGGAAAGCGAAATTGCCTAAGACTTTCATATTCATCTATTGATTTGCTTGATTTCTCTATAATTTGTTGAAAATCATGAATATAAGATGTGCGGATCTACGTGTGATATGAGAACCATTTAAATTTTCATCATTTCGCATTAGACAACGATTAAAGTGTGTGCGTCGTAAAATTTCAAAAAAGAAGAAGTAAAAACAAAAAGTAAAAGCGATTTCAAAGAAACTAATGCATAAATAATAAAGTTGATGGCCAAATTATTGTATTACTATGATCAAGTAGAAGACACAAAAGCTTGGTTAAAACCACTGGATGGGTGACACGTTGATGAATTTAGTTACACAACTATTTTTCAGTAGATATATAAAAAGTCTAAAAGTCTTAAATCTATTTAATTGGTATCAATTTAGTTCTAAACATTTTAATTTCATCAATTTTTTTTGCAAAATAATTATGCTAATTTAATCATAAACCTTTTAAACTAAAGACCATTCAATCCTTCCAAATAATTTAATAGGATATTATTAACGTGAACACCAGCCAACCTACTTGATATGGTTAAGACGATGTAGACATTTTTAATAATATTTTAATAATTTTTGAATTTTTTCTTTTTTATTTTTTCCTTTATTTTTTCCTCCTATTTTTGGTGGATAGCATGGCCATGACTAGTGAGGGTGCATCGACCTTGCTGGTGGTTGAGGGCAAGCGCCGATGAGGCCAAACCTCACCCAAGCAATGGGAAATAAGGAAAGATAAAAATAAAAAAATAAAAAAATTGAAAATTATTAAAATATCATTGAAAATAGCTACGTTCGCATCAACAATATCTAGTCAACATAGCCAATGGGTTTGAATTGACTTTAGGTCAAATCTAAATCAAAAGGTTTGAAACTAAATTAACATAATTAAAAAGTCTATGATTAAATTGACATCAATATAATATATTTAAAATTTTTTCGACACTTATATATATATATATATCAAAATAGGAATATTTATATCGAAATTATTATAACGGAGGACTTTATAGTAATTCCCAATAAGACTGCAATTATTGAAGGCCCATTCCATCTACCAACGCCAATCTGTCTCTCCTCATTGACTACGGTGTGTTTAATAGATGCGACTGGAGGGGTACATGGAAAAAGGACGATTCTCACGGGAAAAACGTGGGTCTCGAGAAAAAAAAAAAAAAGTATTTGTCGGCTGATTTCGAATGTTTCAAGATATCGATGTCCAATTCATTAGGGTTGCAGACCCCCAAAAAAAATCATTAGGGTTTAGTCAAATACTAATTGATAAGTGTCGGAATTATTCACACTAAGGTAAAACTACATGCTACTCTGCCAAACCAACCGTGTCTTATGCATGGGAAGTGAGGTGCGTGGTTTGGGGATTCTCATGAATTATATAATGCTTTCTTGTATATACAATGATAAAAAAAGAGGAATTTGAACCCTTTTAACTTAGTGCCTTTTCTAAAAAATAAAAAATAAATCCTTTGACTTTCAATTTATTTAATCAAATAATTGAAATTACATAATTATTTCAATTAACTCTCTCAAGCCCAAATCCAAATCCAATTAGTTGGCACTTGTCCGTTTGAGACGACAAAAGTTTTGACGCAAAAAGTTTGAAAGTCTCTTCGGTTTTGAAGAATCTGATTGCTCGAGGTTCGGCGGCGGCCTTCATCCTGGGGGGTTTTTCTAGACCGGAGCGGCGAAGAGTTTTTCCTCTTGAAGTCAGAGGGACTTGAGTAATGGAGCGACGCACAAGTACAAGGACTTGATCGGAAAAAAAACACAAGATCGGGGATGCAAAAATGGATTTCTACCTCGCAGAATTATAAGTACTGCAGACTTCAACGACATACAGATTTGAGTAGTAATTATGCGTAATTCAAAAACGAGGAGCAACTATTAACTTCACTTTAAAAGATTAGATCATTTATCCAACTGTAACTTGCTTCCATCTGATTTGATCTAGTAGAATTCTAGTAATCCATTGCCATCTCGACCTTCTAATTTGCCAAAACAGTGTAAGCTGAAAAGAGAACAGATTTTCCTTGATGGGCAAAACTTAAGAACTCAGCATGATCCGAGTCTGAAAATATTTCAGACTGGGGAATATTTATTGTTTGACATTTGATACGAGTTCAGAGAAGTATCATTTAGACGATGCATCGGCATACATAGAAAGGAGATTAATACAAACACTTTGAGCCATGATTCTCGCATTATTTTGGTTGGCTACTCTGTTGCGGGCATGAAAACAACGCCTTTGACACGGAGGCCAGACTTCCAATGCCCATCAGTTTGTGTGAGGGAAAAGCTTATCTCGCCGACGGTTTTCGGTGTTGTCTCGAATTTGCCAATGCCTATATGAATCCATTTTTCCTTCTCCAATCTGTCCAATCTTTCCATGCGTCCCTGCTTGTTTCCATCTGGTAATTCAAGACTGAGGTTCACTGGAATTTCCCATCCGTGGTTTCCATTGCTCATCTTCACAACGATCACGACTTTGTACATCGTCCTGGGAGAGAGCACGATCGTTTTGCATTTCCCTTTGATTTCTAGCCAGCAGACGCGCTTTAGCTCAGCGACGGGTGGATTTATGTTGCTCAGATAGCTGGAACTCAGAAATATTCACGAAGCAAAGGGTTAGTTTACTAGCGGTGATGATGGTTAGCAATAATCTCATTTTCATGTAAGCAATTCAAAGTTTTTTTGTGGCAGAAATTATTGTTTCAGTGCCGCTAAATGAACAACGTGCAGCTGAAAAAAGGTGCATATTCAGCAGCATCTTTTCAGCAGCATCAGGAAATATGCAACGTCAAAATCAAGCTGGAGATATGCCAACAAAAAGTTACTCATTTAGCAGCAACAGGACGTTTCTCCCGCTTGTGAGTCATTTTTGGGAGGCAAATTCATACGTTGTACCCAGACCGACCTAGATTTTTGACCATCGCATGAAGGTTCGACTTAAAATTTGTACTCGTTTAGGATAGAAGGAGCAACTATACCATGATTCCTTCTCTTCAGGCCATGTCCAGTATCGGGTATCGTTACTCCAAGTGATCGATAAGGCCTTAGCGAGAACCATCAGGCAGCTCTTGTTTAGGTCCTTGTCAACCCAATACTTCTGTGTGTATGGCTGTTCCTGTATGCACAAAGCAATGATCGGTAAGTGAGACATTAACAAGATCATCTGGTCCATGATGACCTAATCATAGATGGACCTATCATCTCCAAGTGGTCTTGATCTGCAGAATTTTTTAGCAAATCAGGCAGTTTTAGTTTCGTGGCGGGCATCGCAGTCTCGGCCAGATGTTTTCTCAATTAATCAATTATCTATCTGAGCAGAACATGTCCTTTTTAGGTGCTTTGAAACTTGCCTGACCCTCCTGGCCCTGCTTCTCATCGTCCTTCAGGAGCACTCCCTTATAGACTCGACGGGTCACCTCGTTTATGTCAAGGGAGGCAATTTCGTCGCCGATCGCTCTTCTCAACATCGCCACAGAAATGACAGGAGGCTTTCTCGTTTGAGTTGTGATGTTTCGGGCATCTTCTTCATCTATTGACGACGACGAATCCGGTGCATCTCCCGCTGTCAAAATCTCCACCATCTTCTTCCAGATATACTCGTGCCTACCACACATGTACACCCGAAAAAAAAATGATGATAATAATCAAAGGTGTGAGTTGGTCTATAACGTTAGACTAAAAGAAAGGTTGTTTAATTGGTCCGGAAATCCGGACTCTACCTAGAACGTCTGGTTGCTTGCGGCTCCTGCTGTGGCGGAAGAACCAGAGACGAAAATATGTTGGTTGGTTCTGATTTTGCAGGCTTTAATAGTCAAGTAGAGACAAAGCCAAGGGGCCCAATTGACAATAACAAATGTAAAAAAAAAATGATGATGATGATGTCACACTAAAGTTTTTCCTTCTTTTTTTTTGGGTCGCAACGCTAAAGATAAGTTACCTTCATTATTGGGCTTGGGCTAATGGGATTGAGCACTAAATAGGCCCTGCCAGCTCGCTTTATCAAAGGCTTGTTAAGAACAAAGCCTTCTTTTCTTTCAGGCTTGACTTTCTTTCACACACATGGAAAAAACTTCGTGTTCATTCGTTCCGGTTTCGAGTTAATCATGCTGCACGGTGCTGAGATTAGGCTATTCTCATTAGGAATAATGATATAAATAGTCCATGGACTTAAGTCAGTGAAAAAGTGTCCACTCATTCCAGTTTCTTGCCCCATTCGGTAGGGTTCATAGAAGTTCCCATACATGATCTTGGTGTTCTTGCATAAGCCGCCAACTTTATTGGTTCCACAAGCCCTCTAGCAATACAAAGTTGCAGGTGTCGGGAACTTTGGCAATGATAAAAATCGTTTTCAAGCTCAATAACTATGAAACTTTGAGCTCAGCACAATAAGGCACAAAAACATACACTTGTTCTTATTGAATGTGATACGCAAGCATTGAAATAGATAAATGATTTTCCATTTAAAAGGAGCATTTTCAATCTAGGTCGACACATTTCTTAAAATAAAACAGGTGCTAAACTATGTTGACCCCATACCGACAAGCCAAGCATGCATTTTTCGTAAAAATAAAAATATATAACAGCAAAAGAATAAAAAAGAATAAAAAAATAGAAGGGTGAATCCAATTCGGCCATTTATGCGAGGGCCCGGACCGGCCCATCCCGCCCCAGCCCAGCCCGTCGGCATCAAGTCCAGTTTCAATTTTAGCCCGGCTCAACCATTAACACCATCACAAGCCAAACCCATCAAACCAAACCCTACTCGGCCGATGTTACACTAAAGATTAGGGGTGATCGGGTCCAGGGTGGGTAGGGTTTAGACCTAGAACCTGTACCCGACCTTGTTATAATCAGTTCCGCTTTTTTGGACCCTGTACCCGACTCTGTTTGCACTGGATCCTGTTTTGGACCCAACCCTGTTTTTCTGGTCCAAGCCGGTCCGGGAACAGGGTCTACCCTATTTTCCATTAGACCTATTTTGGGTAGCGATCCCGCAGCAATGAGCAGTAGTGGGCTTGGCGGTGGTTTGAGTTTAGTTATAGCGACTCAATAGCAAGCTGAGGCAACAAGCGGCAAGCAACTATCGACGGCAACAAGCAGTTGCAATCATCAAGGCCGAGAAGACGCTTGCGGATATAGCCGCTTGCCTTGGCTCAATCCGCCTCCACTATCAAGCCTCATCCCTACTTCTTCCCCCTACCTTTGCTCCAGATCTGGCCAATCCCTTTGCCTCCTCCTCCTCCCCCCGCTTTCTCCTCCCATCGGAACGAGGGAGCTCGGCTTTTGCTCCCCCAACAACAATTTGTTCCATGATTGAGATTTGAGAGGGTGAGGTGTTTCCTTTTTTAAGCTAGGGACTTTTCAAAAAAAAAATTTTAAAGAAAACCGGTCCGGGTGGGTTTCCGCTTGGAACCGGTTCCCGGCCCGGTTACAACCGGTTCCCAAAAATTGGAACCGGTTCCCGGACCGGTTTCATCGGGAACTAGTTCCTGACCCTGTTTTTCGGGTGGTCCGGTCCGGTTGCACACCCCTACTAAAGATGACGGAAAATGAAAATGTAGAGTTTGACGTAAATGGGCTTGAGCCCTAATCGGTTCATCTGTGAAGTGCATATATATTTTTTTCATTGAAATTCAGTGGGTGAAAAAGTGTCGATGCATGTCGATTTTGAGTTAATCGTGTTGTATCATTATGAGTTTAGGTTTCTCTCATTTTGTTCTTGTCGTGTCATAAGTCAAAAATCGCCATCTCCTTTGGTGTACCCGTTCGAAATCATCCAAGTGTCCTCCCACAGTTCAAAGTCATAGTCACCAATGCTCGGAAATTTGGCAACGATAAAAGTCAGTTTCCTAGCTCAACAACTGAGGCTTTTGGGGGCTCAGGACATTAAGGTGCTAAAACATATCCTTGTTTCGATCGAATACACCAGGAACGCGCTGAAGCTGATGCTTATTTCCATTTATAAGGGCATTTCCGATGAGGGTCGACCCATTTTATAACAAAACTTTTTGTTAACTATTCAATGAGAAGGACTAAAGCATGCGACAGAAGCAGAGTGAATCGATATGCTATTTCACAATCGATTCCACTATTTTCCGAGCGCGTGGTATTTTTTAAGCGATAGGTTAAGCAGACATGAGTCATCAGGAGGCAGTCGTGAGTCGGGAGCTTACCTCCTCACTTAAGTTGCTAAGCATTATAGCTTCCTCGACACCGAATAGCAACGTCGATCGACATTGCCGCTCGAACCTCACTAATAATTTGACCATTTCGGCTCTTGATTTATGATGCTAGTCGGCAATTGTGTTTAATGTAGTTTCTAGCACATGTTTAATTTAGTCACTGGATTATATGAAAATGTTCAATCCCGTCCTTGATCTTAAATTAATGAAATAACTATATTGAATATTTTCATATAGTTCAAAAATTACAATAAACTTAGTCATACTGATATCGATACGTGACACATTACACGACACGACACGCCGACAAGTTGTTTCTCAAAAAATAAAGAATTCCGACACGTTAAGACATGTTGTATATTAAATGTATAATTTTTATATATACATGATAAATTATTATTTTTATGATTATTTTAATCAAATTAATATGATTCAAATTCACAAATAAATAAATAATACTAAAAAAGAGTTTAGGATTAATTTACATTAAAAACATTAATCCACCATTTGTTAATATCATTCACTGTTTCTATTTGACAAATTCAATTCCGTTCCAATAATACATAAAACTTGAAGGGGAAAAAACAATCCATATTGTGGACTTACGTGTCAAAGCATGCTGGAAGAAAAGAAAAAAAAGTTTGGGAGGTAAATTGTGTGTGATGGGAAGCGAGTCAGAAGAAAAAAAGAAGACTAAATTTTTCTTTTTTCTCCTTTTATTATTTTTCTTATTTTTTTACATATTAACATTTTCCCTCCATTTATTGAAAATTTTTAAAATCAATCTCATACGTGTTGGAATTATGTGTCGGAATTCTGAACTCGCATGTCGTAATTTTCAATTCGAGTATCGGAGAGTGTCGAGAGAGTTGACCAAATGTCAAAAAGTATCAAAGAGTATCGGAGAGTGTTGGATACATATCGAAGTGTTCAACACGACACTAAGGCTCTTGAAGAGTGTCGATGTTTCTTAGATAGTAAACATGTACACAAATTTTAGGGACTATATTGAACGTTATTAGGCGAAAATTCTATGACCCCGATGAACAAATTAAAGTTTAGGACTATATTGTGTACTGAGTCAAAGTTCAGGGACCATTTGCATTATTATCCCAAAAAGAAGATGAAAAAAGTTGGAAGACATGTCACATGAGGAGAGTGCCTATAACATCCTGAATTTTGATCTATTTCTAAATATATGAAATGGTTATTTTATCAATGTGTTGTTAGTTACGGTTACTTTGAGTCGACCCCTCAAGAGTTAACTAACTATTCGGAAATGCAGTTAAGGATCGATATGTGTACGACTAATGAATTCAATCAGGGATAGGCTGCTTGATCATAAGGATCAAACATGGATGATACCACACTATTGCAGGTCAATTAACGAATGGAAATAAATTGATTCGGTAAAAATATGAGGTTGGATTGCGGAATCACGACTTCAATATTGACTACGAACGACATTAAACTGATTTCCTTTTAACCTTGTATTCAGTGTGAGCAATTAATATCTCATGATTACATGACAATCGATGATCGTCTTGATTCGAATCGATGATCGTCTTGATTCGAATCTATGTTTGTATCTTCATGGTGTTGAATGGCACATAGGACCAAAGTTGTTGGATGCCGCATGGCATGGAACTGTTGCTGGTGGGCATTCTTTGATGTGGCTCAGCGGGAGTGATCTCCATATGTGCTTCTTGTGCATTTGTTTCTGAGTGCTCTCGTCCTGCTTCCGGCACATTTATTTACGCCTTTGCTTCTTCTCCTCCAGATATATCCCTATGCATGGCAACACGCGGGGCATCAAACTTTCCTTCATCACGAATAGAACGGTCATAGATCTTGAGGAATCTTTCATCATCAGCCATCTGATAAAAGACATCGTACAACGATCCCGGCAAGCGGCATGAACGGGCACTGCTGTCCCATTTCTGTCGAACCACTTCGACCATGTGTTAGACACCAGAATCTCGAAACATTTATCTGCATCAAGTCTATTTACACCGTTCTCCAACGGTGAAGATACTAGAATTTCAGCTGACCAGAGTCTGAAGAGCCTCCTTGTGGGAATCTCAGATTCCTTAGGGAACAGAGTCAAGTACAAAGCACATTGCTTCAACACTACTGGAAGGCCACTGACACTCAAACGCAACATCTTGGAGTGTGGGGTGATCAGGAAGCTGTAATATATTGGGCCACAACCAGCCCAGCCTTTTTCCCTTTAAGCAGCCCAGCCCATTTTTATTTGTTGCTTCTTCTTGCTGCGCGGACTTGCTGAAGACAGAAGCAAATCAGAACAGAAAAACAGCAGAAGCAGAAACGGGAAAGAGGAGAAAGGGAAGGCAAAGAGGAAAAAATGGAGGCGAAACCCCCATGTGCTCACCTCAGATGCATCCACAGCTCATCTTAACTTCGTTCCTCGGCGCCGGTAAGTGATTAAGGCATCTAATCATCCTTGGAAAGGATTAATAGCAATTAGGGTTTGAAATTCGGAGTTTATGGAGATTTGGGCGGTGAAGTCTGATTTTCGGGTCATTGAGCTGCAAATTTTTATGGGAATGATAATTTAGGATGTTGTGAAGCTATAGCATTTTGCGGAATTGAATTTGAACTTGCGGTTTGTCCAGAACGAATTTTTGAAGTTCGGCGCGCGTTCTGTTACTGTAGCGAACAGTAGCTTCGAGACTGGTTTTCTGCTGTTTTTGGCGAGATTTTGAGGCGGCTGTTCTGGGGATTGTTGTAGAGCATCAAGAGAGCTTTCTAATGACTATAAGTTGGCTTGAAACCGGTTTTTGTGGAGGAAGTTATGGGGCGACGAAGCTGTTTGCGTGTCCGTGTCTCGCGTTTAATAATAGGTTTTCGTTTAAGGCGAGCTTTCCATTGGCACGTAGGTGTCGTTTTATCGACAAATAGGCGTAATATAGCCGAGTCATTCTTTAGAATGTCCGTTTACTCGATTTTTGATATTATTTTGAATTAATTGTTAGGGATTCGAGTACGTCGGCTCAATTAAGGGCTTAGTGGGTTTTTGGCTTTTCCCAGATGAGTGGCACTATTTCTTCCTTGTATTTTGAACTCATGTTTGGAAGATATTATGGGTAATATATGCTATTAGTTGAAAAATAGCATTCTTTGATGCATAAAAATAGGATCGGGTTTTTACTACTATTTGTTGTTTAAATGAGAGAATTGTCCTTTGTTGGGATATTTGCCTGGAAGTAGTTTTCGAAACCTTATCAAAGGACCTTGGAAAGTTTCTGGTTATGTGAAGCATTTCAATAATTATTACATGTTTGAATTGTGAAAGGATTCTGATTCTGTTTTGGATTACTGTGGATTTGTGATTGTTGGTTGCTGCTCAATGTCTCTGTGAACCCTGAGGGGTGTGTAGGTATGCGCATACTAGTCTAGGATATCCTTGTGGGCCGAGCCACCGGCTTATAGTAGGTGGAGACCTTGCCAAGGGGGGAATCTTGGTCGCCTTGTCACGGGCGTTAAATGTGACCATGGTTGGACATTTGAGCCTGAGTTTGGTTAATGGAGTAGACCATTAACATTTGATTGAGTTTGGTCGGTGGAATGGACCATTGATCCGTGTTTTGACAAGTTTAGCCAGTGGGATGGACCCTTGGCATGTGTTTTATGAGATTAACCAATGGACTTGACCATTGGTATTTATTTTTGGTGATTCTTGAAATATATATAATATGTTCAAAGTGGATTATATTGGTGTTGTAAATGTGCATAGTAAATTCCCGATCCGCTTGGAAGAAATGTGTTACTCACTGAGCCGTGGTAGCTCACTCCACTCCTCTTCATGTTTTTCAGGTTCCTCAGCGAGCCGCTAGTAGGACGTGAGCGTTCGCATCGGGGAGGACTTTTTGGTTGTGGGAATTTTTGGTGAGCTAGCTTGGTTAGTGAACTTGAGCTAGCTGTTTAGGAGGTGTATGTATTTTTGGTGGTTCTAGAAAACTCTGATATTGTAACCATGTGCCTTTTGTCATATATATATAAGTGGATGTATCTATGTTCACATAAGGTTATATGTTGGTTTGTTAAGGCCTCGTCCTTTGATTAAAGGATGGCCGTGTCATGCCCTGGTTCTTGTGACTTGGGGTGTGACAGAAGCTGATTGAAAAGGTTGGTGCATCTACTCAACGGGGTGGCGGATAGAAGTCCTCCGAGTTGAAGGATCTTTGCGGGACAACCGCCCGATTTGCTAAGGATCCTATCTTTGAGACGGGGCAGTTCTCTGGACGGATGGTCCCCATCGAAAGCTCCCCTGCTTTCCTCCAATAACTTATTGCTCTGTTCTAGGTCGAGGGGGCTCAACTCGAGATGCTCAAAATACCAGGGATAGATGTAACAGGGTATTTCAGTGTTACGAGTCGTGACGATTACTGAAAAAAAGAAGAAGATAAGAAGATACGATTTTAACGAGGTTTAGCGATGTGCCTACATCCTCGGGTAATCCCCTCTCAAAGTTTTTGTTATATTTTTCTTTTGAGAGGGACTGCCATTTTATTAATGAAGTATAGGAAAGGAAGGCAATAAGAGAAAACCCTAAAGCCAAATTAGGCAATCCCAAATTCCCAAAAAATATAGAAATCAAATAGATCTACATAATTTCTTCCCAAATATTGGGACCAACTCAAATCACGCCAACACTCCCCTCAAGATGGAGTTCAAGCTGAGTGACCTGCAAATCAAAATGACTCAGAATTTCCCCCCAAAAAATTGGAGACAAATAACTTCTGAAAAAAGCCAATACAGTCATTTTATATGAGCTCATGGGCACGCACACATATTTATAATGATTCAATTCTTGCATAAATTTTGCTAAGTTATAAACACCCTTTCCGAGAAGGTATAGTGAACTAAACTTGAGGTGACTAACATAATGGAAATTTACATATGGTATCGAGTTCCATGGGTAAGATGCACCCTATCATTTCAAAAGAAATAACACTTTTACAAGTCGTAGTTTACAAAACTACCTCCTACTCCATAAGATCCACAATCTCTGTTAAATGCCCGTCAACAAAAAATCTGAATACTTAAGAGTGCTTTTTTTGGGCTGTTTGGCCTACATGGACCGAGGCAAATCATTACAAAGTGGTGATGCCAAGTAATTTACAATACTTGGTTTATTAGTAGTGGCTTACGAAGTCGGTATAATGAGATAGTAAATTTGCGAGTGACGATCGGTTAAGCAAATGGGGCATTTTTTATAACCAATAAGAGTTTGCCATGTAACTTAATATATCAACTCTGTCGGCTAATCTTAAGCTCTATTTATTTTGTGGAAAATATGACATTTATGGAAAATGTTTTTTGAAAAGTCATTTTCCAAACAAATGACAATATTTTTTGAGTATTTGGTTGAGGCCCAAAAGCGAATTGAAAAATATTTTCCATTGTTTGGTAAGAAAATCTTATTAATTTTCCTAAATAGATATATACTGTTCTTGCGCTAGTGACTTCCGTATGAGTAGGCAAGAAACTTGGCACATGCATTGAGGTTGAAGGCACAGTCTCGATGGTCCCAAGCCCAAATGTTGAGGTTGCAAGCATGACCCTAATGGACCCAAGCCAAAGTTCGAGGGTCTTGGACCTAGCATCAATGGATCAGGGCACAGGGGCAAGGAACCCAAGCATGGGCACGGGAGTCCTGAGCTCGGCCTCAATGGACCTAGGCTCGGAAGTCAAACCTAGGCATAGGTGCTAGTATTCAAGGCCTAGCCTCAATGGTCCTGGGTGCAATAGCCAATGTCTTAGGCACGGCCTAAATGGACCTACGCCAAGGCGCCAAAGCCTGACCTCAGTGCCAAGGGCTCGAGAACAAGCGTGGGGGTTCCTGTGCCCAAGTATAGAGTTTCTTATCTAAGCACTAATGCTAGTTATATTTTAGAAAATGATTTCCGATTTTTAAAAATGAAATCTTTTTTTTTTAAATTTAAGTTTTGATAGGAAAATATTTTCTATTAACTCATTTTCTTAAATGACCCAAACGTTAGGAAATGAGAAAAATGTTCCCGCAAAATAAATTGAGCCTTAGTATGCATAGCATTTCTCTTATTGAAATATAGATATACATGACTTTCTTCTCCGTTTCATATATTATGTCTATCCTAATCATCTTCGTCATCATTTTTATGGTCAAATTTGTGCCTGCAGGACAAGAGAAGGTGATTGAAAAGAAAAGAAAGGTTAAAGCAGACATTGACAAGGACGTTAATTTGTACGTCTCGTTGTCGCAAGCATGGCCAACTGAAGTGAACGTGATAACAATCAAGCTCCCAAGAGTTACATTTAGCCCATTTCCAGCTTAATCCGGCCCGCCTGTTTTCAGTCAGAATTTAGGCTGCTTTATTCCTGCTTCATTACTATTCAGTCGATTTATTTGAAATCACAGGCCCATGTTGAATTCTTGGAGTAAATGAAGAGATAATAAAAGCTAATATAAGCAAATAGAGCTATTGCATACGTTTGCTAATTCATGAATAGAGAAACTATGTATATAAATTGGATCCACGAATCATGCTCCAATCCATACATATTACGACAACTTACAAAGTACTTTCTAATAGGCGCTAATGTTGCGAGTTGTATCGGAAATGGATGTTATATATGAAGAATATATACTAATCCTCGAGATAACACGATGGATTTTGTTTGCTAAATGCGTGGAACACATTTGCTTTGTCATTCCGTGTCCCTTTTTGTTCACATTTGTTGACAGTGGAGGACGCTTGTGTTTCCTCCTCGATGGGCTTGAATGGTCAGTTAATTTTGGCGGCATTTAAAGTCAAGCTTCAAGGGGGTCCATGTGAGTACGTACGTTGTTTCCTTTTCAACATGCAAATGCTTCGTATGACTTTTGTCTTCACATGTGCAGGAACACAGAGAATCTATTACTCGTTTTTTTCGGCCATTAAATTGTACAGATTTCATCGTTTTAGATTTGCATGGTCTTATCTGATTTTGCGGTGCAAGGCTGCAAGCAACGAGCTCTAACTTAGGATCAATGTCCGCTAGGGTGGCGACTTTTACTCATGTTATTTTTGCATCTTACTAATATTTTCTATTTGCATTCCAAATGGAGCTTGTCACTTTGGTTATGTCGGGGTGCTTCAGGTTTAAGGTTTCCAGGAGCAGCAGGTCCCTGACTGAATCCGGAATAAAATTCAGAGCCGTCCATCTCAATCCCAGATACCTGAGGTTCCTCAGTTTATTCCCGAATTTCTGAGGGAGCACGGGCTCGTAAACCCCCTCGAGATCAAGTACCTTCAGCAAAATCAGGCGTGTCTAAAATGGTTGATTCAAGAAGAGCTGTGATCTTCGCTTTGGTCCCTAGCTCACGGGTGTTAAACATAAACAATGCAAAAGGCTGAAGGCATTGGGCCTTGTAACCGTAGTGCCCTGTCGCTGTGTTTTGCGCTTGCTTCTGTTGATTCTGGGCACTCTGCTTGGCGTCGAAGACAGAGTCAGAGCTGTACTGGATCTGAAGAAGTCCCAATTCTTTTGCTTTCCGACAGAAAAATTCATTAATTAAAGCAGGCATGCAACATGATCGGGCACTTCCATCCAGTTTCCGCCATACCACGCGATTCAAGTTCCTGCTCTCTAATTCGCGAAAACAGTCCTCTGCTGACGGCATTTGGACCAACCTGTCAGCAGCCTCTGCCAGCAACCCCTCAGCAGCCCATTGCCGGAAAAGCCTCCTTGTGGGGACCTCGGACTCCTTAGGAAAGAGACCCATATAAAGAGCACATGGCTTCACCATGTAAGGCAATTCGTCGAAGCTCAAGCGCATGACATCGTCGAGGGTGGGACGATCTCTGAGCCGATTGATGACGGCAACACAGTTGCTCACTTCCACAGATGACTAAAGTCCTCCTAGCAGTGAGATCGCTGGGGGAGGACCCTTGCATCTCCTCAGAATCTGCTAAAGGATGGTCATCTCCAATTCCGAGGAGTCATCTCTTGTGATGCTTACCTGCAGCAATTTTTTGCACTCTTCATCGGTCATGTCAGGGGGTAATCGGATACTGGGTGTCCAAGAGTCTGCAAATTTTAGCATTTCTGCATTAGGAGTAGTGAAAATGACTGCTTCCTTTTACTGAGTCCACGAACGGGACCGAGAGCATCTCGAACAGCTGCTCCTCTTGCTTGTGCTCCACCACGAGGTTCTTCATCGAGTCAGACTCCACCCCAAGGTCAGTGACACGGACCCAAGCACGACAGTCGAAGTGATGCTGAAGACACTCCTCACCAGTGCGGTCTTGCCACAGGCTCGTTCGCCAGCCACCGAGATCACCCGAAGGTTGGAGTCGTCATCATCCTTTGGACCGATCAGCCAGGTCAGAAGCTCTTTTACATATTCAACGCGACCCACAATATCGGACTTGACCCTCTGCCTCATATTTTCTCGATTACTCTTGCTGGATGATGCCCTTTTATTGTCCGGCAGGCCTTCTTCAGCAGGAGGCAGCGATGATGTGAACTCTTTGGACAACAGTCTGAATTCCTTCATGAAATCCTTGGCCATCTTTTTCCTGGCAAGTACTCGGTTCATATAACCGAGAAGAACCGAACTCGAGCGAACCCCTTGGCAAAACGACCCTTTTGCCATTTTGACCTCCGATCTTGGAGCGATTGGATGAAGAATTCTTCTGCAATCTCCTCAGCTCTACGAGCCCAGGGCAGAAGCCGTCCCTCGCCTTCCCCATTCTCTTGGTTGTGGTCATCGTTGAGCTTGGCGTGTTTCTGGATGTTCAGGATTCTTTGGATATCGCTTATGGAGTGAAAGATTTGATCTCTTACTTCTTGATCGATGATGATGTCTTCGGATTTGCAGAGAAGATCACGAAGTCTGACTATCAACAGGGAAACGGCCACTTCAGAAACATCCATGGGACTGAACTGAACAGAGAAGACGCTGAAAAAGGATGAGGACTGATTAATTAACTGGGAAAGAACGATCGGCTTTATGTTTTTCAAGGTGCCTGTATCGCGAGATTTGAAAAAGAAAAAGAAAAAGAAAAATTCAAAAGAATCAATGTATGTTGTTTATTTCTATTTTCTGAAAATTATACGAATTGCGAACCTAATAATAATCACAAATTAAATTACAATTGTCGGAGGCCCCATCCATGTTGCTAAAGTCAATATGCGCCTATCCTATGCGGGTGGAATGGGACATGGAAAAAGTACGATTCTCGCGTGAAAAGCAATCTCATGGCTCGGGAGTCTTACGCTATCCTCGTTCTCCTGTTGTCTTAGCTTGATCGGCTAATTTCAAATTTCTTTCAAGACGACAATCTCCTATCCCCTAGAGTTTTAGTCAAACATTAATTGATATCATTTTGAAACTATTCAATTAAGGTTAACATTCCGTGACAACCACAGGCATCGCATCCATGCATAGGACAGGTAATTTGATGACATATTGATTTTGCTTATTTATATAATGGTAGGAAGCAGAGTCCCTTTAACTTGTAATCTAACTAATCAAATCTTTGAACTTGGCATGATTATTCTCATCAAGTCTCTTAGGCTCCAAATCCGATTATTTGGCATTCACTCGTTTCGTTCGTGTCGATAAAAGTTTTGATGCAGGAAGCTGGAGGGTAGTGTTTGTTTACGAAGAATTTTATTGCTTGAGGTTCGGTGTAATATTAATCTTTGGTAGAGTGACGCAAGTACAAGGATTTGGTTGGAAAACACGAGTTCGGGGATGGAAAATGGATATTTTACCTTGCAGAATCCTAAGTCACAACAAACGCAGCAATGTACAGATTTGAATACTAGTTATGTGTAATTTAAAAGCAAAGTAGCTACGATTGACTTCATCTTGAAAGATTACTTCATTTATATCCTCCTGTAACTCTCTTCAGTCTGATTCAATCGCGTAGAATTCAAGTATTTCATCGCCATCTCAGCCTTTCTAATTTGCCGAAAGAGTTTCTAGCTGCAATAAAACTGATTTCCATGGTCAGCAAACCTGAAGAACACAGCATGATTCGAGTCGAAACTATTTCAGACTGGCGAATATTTATCGTTTGCCAATGGATGCATCAGCAAACATAGAGAGGAGATCGATACAAACACTCGAGCCACAATTCACGCAATTGCCGTGAAGACAAGGCCTTTGATGCTGAGGCCGGATTTCCAATCCTTCTCAGTTTGCATGAGGGAAAAGCTTATCTCGCTGATTGTTTTGGGTGTCGTCTCGAACTTGCCGATGCTAATTGGAATCCACTTTTCCTTTTCCAATCTGTCCAATCTTTCAGTGCGTACCTGCTTGCTTCCATTCGGTAAAAGAGACTGAGGTTCACAGGAGCTTGCCATCCCTGGCTTTCGTTGCTCATCTTGATGGCAACCGTGACTTCGTAAGTCGTCCTTGGAGAGAGCATGATCGTTTTGCATTTCCCATTGATCTCTAGCCAGCAAACATTTACTAGGTCGGCAATGTGCACTTTCTTATTGACCGAATAGCTGAAACTCAGAAATATTCAAGAAGCAAAGGGTCAGTTTACTAACGATGATGATGGTTAGCAATGATCTCATTTTCATGTAAGCAGTTCAAAATTTTCGTGACAGCAAAGATTGTTTTTAGTGCTGCTAAATGAAGAACTTGCGGATGAAAAAGGGTGCATATTCAGCGGCGTCAGGAAATACGCAACCTCAAAATAACGCTAGAAATATGCCAACACAAAGGTACTCATTTAGCGGCAACAGCGCCTTTCTCGCCATCTGCGAGTCATTCTTGTCGGAGCAAATTCATACGTTGTACAGAGCTGACCTAGTGTCTCGATCATCACATGAAGTTTCGACTTAAAATGTAATTGTTTAGGATAGAAGAAGCAATGTTACCACCACGACTCCTCTTCTCTCCATGTCCAATACTCGCTGTTTTCCTAGCGAGAACCATCAAGCAGCTCTTATTCAGGTCCTTGTCAACCCAATACTTGTGTGTATATGGCTGCACCTCTAAGCACAGAGCAGTGATCAGTAAGTGAGACATTAACAAAATTGGAACAAAAATCGGCTCGGCTCTTGTCCAATCAGGAGCTACTGAGCTCCCATCTGGTCCGCGATGGCCTAATCATAGATGCACTTATCATCTGCAAGTGGTCTTGACTTGCAAATTTTACTGCATATCATGCAGCTTTAGTTTCATGGTGGGCATCGCAAGCGGACCCAAATGTTTTCTCAATAGATCATTATCAATCCGAGCAAAACAAGTTCTTTTTTGTCCTCTGGAACTTGCCTGATCTTTGCCATATTTCGGCTCTTCCTTCTTCTTGTCGTCCTTCAAGAGTACTCCTGCATAGATTCGACGGCTCACCTCATTTATGTTGAGGTCGGCGATTTCGTTGCCGATCGCTCTTCTCAACATCGCCAAGGAAATGAGAGGAGGCTTTCTCGTTTTACTTGTGCTGATTCGGGCGGCGTCTTCTTTATTTGTTGACGGCGACAAATCAGGTGCATCTCCCGCTGCTGCAGAAATCTCTACCAACTTTCTCGTTTCACCTCTGCTGTTTCCGGTGTCTTCTTCATTTTTTGACAGTGACGAATCAAGTGCATCTCCTGCTGCAGAAATCTCCGCCATCTTCTTCCAGATGTACTCGTACCTACCATGCATGTACACCAAAAAAAAAAAAAAAAGAATCAAAAGGTTTGAGTTGGTCTAGCGTTCGACTAAATTGAAAGGTTGAGTTCTTGGTCAGGACAATGGGGCTCTACCCAAGAAGACGACGTCTGGTTGCTTGGAGCTCGAGCTATGGCGGAAGAAGCAGAGAGGAAGATATGATGGTGGGGTTCTGATTTTTACAGATTTTCATAGCCAGGGTGGAGATAAAGCGACCCGAATGAGAATAACAGATATAAAAACAGAAGCAATAATGGCGATGTCACGCTGAAGACGCGCACCTTCATTATTAATGATGTCATCGCTCTTATGAAGGAAAAAGAAAAAGGAGGGTTTGAGCTAAGCGGGCTTGAGCCCCAATAAGTAATCGGTCCGCCAGCTCGCTCCTCAAAAGGCTTGTTAAAAGCAAAAAGCCTTCTTTACTTCCAGGCTCGATTTTCCGTCACGCACATGGAAAAAATGTTTCATGGAAAAAATGTTTCGGTGCGATTGCAAAAATGTCAAGTTATGCCGAGTAATCACGTCCGTGTCGCCAATTATAAAAATGTTTCAGTGTGAATGTGAATAGCATTTTTTTTATATTAAGATTGTTAAGTGCGTGAAAAAGTATCAATTCATGCTAATTTCGAGTTAATCATGCCGGTTTCGAGTTAATCAAGCCAGTTTCAACAAGCTATTGTGCCCCAACTTGAAGAGATAGAGATCGGACATGCCTTGCTTCTAGAGGTGTCAAAATGGGTCATAAACCGATATTATAACTCATTTTTCATTAAATAGATCGTATATAGTTCAGTAAAAGTTAAATATAGATCATAAATGGGTATTAAAAATTAGAGGAAAGAAAGAAATGGATCTTAATGGGCTATTCCCACTTTGAACCCAAGAATCCATATTCTCTCTCCTTCCATCCCAATCCTCCATCTGTCGATAATGATGGGAGAAAAAGTAGACTGAGCGGCGTTGTGCAGGTTGCCGGCACGCCTCTCTTAATGATCACAGAGGCATTCAAGGAGATGGTCGACCTTCTCCTCCAGCCCAACAAGGACAGGATCATGGAGCTCTACTTGGACAACTTTTGCAACACCTGTTCCTTGGTCTCTACTCTCTTTAGTTGCCTTGGCCGAGCTCGGGTTTGCTTGGATCTGTCGAGTCTCTAGCTCGTTGACCGCAATGGAGCTCGGGCTTGCTTGGATTGGCTGAGCCTTGACCTCACTGTCTGGTTGTCGTTAGTGGAGGAACAAGGGGAAAGAAGAAGGAAGAAGAAGAAAGAAACGAGGAGAAGAAGGAAAAAAAATAAAAGAAAAAGGAAAAAAATAAAAGAAAAAAAAATAAATCCAAAATTTTTGAAAATAATTAAAATTTTGATTTTCTTTTAAAAATTTATTTGTGGTAGATAGATATCCATACACATAAAGGAAAAGTACTTTTAAAAGGAAGCTCAACGCTATTTAGATTGAAATTCAATAAATATCAAAATAGAAATTCTAAATATTATAGTGTAATGTTTAACTTGGTGAATCACAATTAAGAAGTTACACATTCTCACATTTGAGAAGATTTTTTATAAGCAAATATTATTTTCATGTCAATCATTAGCTGATCAAACTTTTTCTTATCAAGAGTTTTTAAAAATATTTCAATTTAAAGGTTTTTCACTTTTTTTATTTACTGATTTTTTATTTTTTAATTTACTTTTCAAATTTGATGTAAAATTTTTATTCAAGTAACTTATATTAAAAGAGCTTAAAGTAGATTAAATGGATGTGAGTACATTTTCCTAAATTGAATTAAATATTAATGTGTCTGAAATATGGATTAGGTCGGGTATGAATTGGATTGAGTCCGGTATGAATCATTAAATTTATATTGCATAAAAATATGTTAAACAGATTATATGAGTCAACATAGGTCGGATCATTTTCGAGCCGATCCAAACCCGACCCGATCTATCCATTTGACGAGTTATCTAATACTAGAAGAAATCAATCCGTCACGAGTCAAGAAAGACGACAACACTTTTGTCTTTACCACGAAACTCTATAAAAAGCTGCCTTAACACTCTTCTAATAAAGGTATTTGCAATTCCGATCCACCATCATGGTAGTGTTCTTTCCCGAGTCATCTAATACATCTGCACCGTCCAGTGCTAGCTATCAACTCAGCTGTAGAACAATGAAAGTGCGTTTTTCAATCAAATATTTGGTCGGCACTAGTAAAATTCTTATCTGATAGTGTCTGATTCTAATCATCGAATTTGCCTTGCATCAGCTTTCTGTCTATCGTGCATCAATACCGGTAAATTCATATCCATAGTGACTGTCAGCCTCAAAGGCAGAAATCCATCCGTGAAAATCTTGGATGGTCATATTTGAACTGAAAAGCTAAGTTTGAACATAGAAAAGTAAATTTGACCACATTAATAACTAGTTATTTTTCCCAATAGTTAGTAACTTCTACCATAGAGAGATTTTACGTGCAGTTTGTTAGTTTCAGACACGCAATCAAGAGGAACACAAACTAATTTTGTAGAAGCAACCCCATAAAAAATATTTGTTTCTACGAGCAAAGTGAGCCAGCAATCTATGCAGCAGAAAATTTACAAATTTAGGGAAAGATAAATTACAAAGTATAACTCGACTCTTTCAGCTACAACGGCCCAAAATAGTTCGAAAGTTTAAATTATATATTCTTTTCTTATGTGACAACTCGAATTTGCCAAGCTAATAGCTGTTATGAATGGAACTGGATTTATTTTTGAGAGTACCCTAAAGAAAAAAGAGGATTATCACGTTAGAATCCCTTCTAACGCGGAGCGAGTGAACAAAGGAGAGAGAGATGATTATGAGAGAGCTTGCTATGGAAAGCTAGTGATCAAAATCCTCACCGACTTCCAATAAGCACCAATTGTAGGCAATCTTGGAATGCAGCTTTAGGTGGTGATGAACGAACAAATAGAGGACAGAGAGGGAAAGAGACTTAAACAACCGTTCCTAAATGATCATTGCTTTAAATGATTACTTATATAACTCATTCAAATGATCACCACCTTCTATTATGTCTTCCCAGTGATCCCAGTCATAATTCTAATTGTCATTTTCGAGCCTGCAAGACCATTGAAAGAGATTAAAAAAAGGTTAAAGTAGACATTAATAAAGATGATAATTTGTCCGTCTCAATGTAATGAACATGGCCAACGTTACCCGTAATAATAATCAGGCTTACAAGACTTACATTAAGCCCATTTACAGGTTAATCTGGCCCAGCGTGTCTTTAGCCAGACATGGATTGAATTTTTTTTTTTTTTAAGTTTCTATTTAGTTGGTTTATTTGAAGTCACAAGCCTATATCTTAGAGTAAATCAAGATATAATAAAAGACAATGTGAGTAAATAGAGCTCAGGCTCATTTTCGCTAATTTAATTCATATACATACATATAGATATGAATCGAGCTCTGATCCACACACCTAGTGACACCTTGCAAAGCACTTTTATGTGCTAATGCAGCCAGTTATTTTGAATATTTTAAAGAAGGAAAGTGTGTCGTCTATAAAATATAAATGCTGATTAAAATTAAAATTTTTATTTACTCAATGTGTTTATTACTATATTCTTGATATATGATAAGAACCTTCTTCCATAGGTAGCGGAAGGAGGCTATCACAAGAGTACTTGTGCTCCTTCAAAGGATACATGTCTTCCATTATGATTTTATGTAAGATCTGCCTACTCAAATACTTAATCCTTGGTAAATCACTTTGCAATAAGTTGACACCCGAATTTTTGTTGACATTTTTAAATATAAGTTTTTTTTATAAAAAAGGTAAAAAGAAAAGCAATATATTTATGAAAATGAATGGAAATGATTGAAAAAATGGAATGAATAATAATGAAGTCATGTAGGCTGGTGCTGTCCAGCCCATTTGGCAACTTCAGCCTTCTAGCCCCCTCCCTCCATTAGTCCAATCCATTTCTTTTAAGTCCTTCAACCCATCGTTTTATTTCTTTTAGCCCTCTCTTTTTTTTTTTATTTCCTTAGCCCATTAGAACTAAAAGGAAGAGAAGCCCGGCCCACGGTTCTCTTTTCTTATGCAGCTCATGTCTCTGAGAAAAAAAAGGGCATGCGGGTGATGCAAGAGGAGAGAAGGAATATACGGTGACGAGCTATGACGAAAAACGTGAAAGCATCCGTGAGCGAGGAGGTGAGCGCCAGACGAGAGTAGAGCCAATAGGTTCTAGGATAGGTGAGCTGGCTTTAGGCCTAACAAAAAATATTCCTCCTCCGAAAGAGAAAACCTGCAAGGAACCAAAAGGAGAGAGCGTTCGGTTTTGAGGAAGGGGGCGCTCGGGAAAGATTCTTCAGAGAGAAAGAAAAGGAGGAGGGAGAGGATCGTTGGCCATGGAAGAGCACAGCTGAAGAGAGCAGACTGAGAGAGAGAAAAGGGGGGAGAGAGAGAGAGAGAGGGAGAGAGTAGGCGGAGAGGGAAAGAAGAGGTCCTGTTTTCTGCTTTTGACGAGGGCTGGTTTACTGGTTTTTCGTGAAGGGCTGAGAAGGAGGTCTGGTTGCTGGTTTTTCGTGAAGGGCTGAGCAGCACGTACCATTTTCTGGTTTTCTGGGTGGCTGAGAGAGAGCGCTTTTTCGGATTTTTCTGGTGCTCGGTAAGGAAAAAAGGAGGAGGGCATAATTCTGAAGGAACAGAGGGTGCTCAGCGACGAAGAAGAGGGACGCACCGACCTCCATAGGCAAAATACAATGGCTGTCATTGTATTTTGCATTTCGACACTGTCCACCAGTGCTCGCCGCTTCTGGTTTCAGTGAAGCTTGATAGTAACACAGGTAAGTTTTTCGCTCAACATTGCCAAGTTTTAAAGTATTTTGTCTAGTTGATGGATTCATGAAGATTCTAGTCAAAACTGGGATTGTTTGGTGGCAAGCAGTGCTGATTCAAGGCTTGATGTGCCATCTTCGATTTGAATAGAGCAGCAAATTCACTACTGAAACTTGTATGCAAAGACGCACGCCATGTGTTCGACAAAACGCGTCAATGAAGCACCGAAACGCATCCATTCGATCGACGTTAGAAATTGAGTTTAGTGCTCGATTGTTCATGTACTGTTGAAGTACGTCTGCTTTCTCATGCTATGTTTTTCCTGGGATTTCATGATAATCATCAATCTTATTGAGTCACCAGGAAAGCCAAATCTCGTCGGAATGCTCTCTCCCCGCCGGATAAGCCTATGGTTCGAGGTCATGTTATATGGGTTGCTTTTCCTAATGTCAATATATTCATGCTTGTTGGATTGATGATTTGCCGGTTTTAGAATTTAGGATCGGTATTTTTTTTATTTTTTTAGTTCGTTAAAATTTTGTGGTTGCCGGAAGGGCAAGTCGGAGAAGATAAGTGCCGGTCGGTGGCCGGAAGTTGGTGTGGCATCCAAAGTTTCCATCCCTGGTTTGGTGATGAAGTTGCAGGTGAAAGAAGGGATGTTCGGTGAAGGAGACGTCGGGAGGTTGAAGATGACCCAGAAGAAGAAGAAACGTGCAGAAAAAGACAAAGAAAATAGAAAAGAAAGAAAATATAATAAAACAGGGGCTGGGCTGAACATTCTTCTAGTGGGCCTAGGCCACACACTGGGCCGAATTTTTGTAAAAAGGATAAATTGGGCTGATTTACCATTTTTCTTTATGGGCCAATTTAATAGGAAATTTGTGTAGGTTAGGGCCGGCCCGGTCGATAGTCCAACCCGGACCGTTAGTTCCGGGTCAGTTGACTCGGGCCGGGTCTCTTGATCCGGTCCAAGTCCGTAATAAAAAATCATTAAAAAATTCTAAAAATCCTAAAAGTGTTAAAAAAATCGAAAAAAATCCTCAAAAATTCATAAAAATTCCATAAAAAAATTAGAAAAATTGGAAAACCTTTAAAAATATTAAAACCCGAAATTGGACAAGCATTTAGGGTTTTACAATAGAGTTTTGTGTTGTATTACATTTTCTTTTTAGAGGCAATATTAGAATGCTTGGGTGCTTTCGATGTTACTTTCCTGCTCTAAAATGGTTGGGATGAATCTTAGATTTCTCAGATAGGTTACCATATCGTTAGTTATCACACAATTGAATTAAGTACCGAAAGAGTGTTAGTCTTAAGATTAACGTAATCAATTCCTAAGTTTAGAATCTCTAGTTGTGTGAATAATAAGATATTCTCTTGTATCTCATTGAGTTTTTTACCGACCACAAAAAAGCTAGTAACAACTCCTTTGTTAAAATTTGCATAGGCTTAATCAATTAAAATTTTGGATGCTTGATATTACGCAAGGTATGAGTTTGGGAGAACTTGAGTCAAGGAAAGGCTATCGGCCTAAAATTGACAATATCCCTAAATCTGACAAAGCTCCCTAGTTAGTGAGGAAAAGTTAGGTTGCGATGCAATATAATTTCATTGAGCTTAGCCATTGGAAGAGAAAGTACTAAAGGCACAAATTAGGAGATTCACAGTAGATATGGATCGCACCAATGAATGCAATAATCAACACATCTGCACGTGATTTCTTTGGTTAACTATTCAATCTTCCTTCTTGTCATTTCCTTTTCATGACTCTTTCATCTCATATGATTTCTCTTGAAAATTCAGTCCTAGTTTATGCATATTTCACTTCTATTCTTCATTCCCCGTATTGCTTTATGAGGTGAAAACTCTAGAAAGTTTCCAGATTGGTAACCATCCACTCTTCTACTATAATTATTTACCTTTGTCTAAATTTACTTGGACACAATTTTGTAGCTCAAATGACTTGTCTCCACTTTTCGTGGAAAAGTTCGTTTTTTTTTTTTCCAATTTAAACAAACGATGCGTTATTTGACTATCTGAATAGCTTCATCTTTTGGATTCTCTTTTTATTAGCCTTCACGTTCTAAATTTTGAAGTTCTCTACAGATTAATCCTCCACAAATTCTTTAGGTGTGGATTTTAATTTTTTTTTTCTTCCTCTGTCTTTCATATATTGGCTTTGCAAAATAGATTTAAAAAGATAAAACTAATAAAAGGAAGAAGATGGAGTATTTAGGCTTGAAAGAAATTCTTCCCAGTTGTTGGTCTTGACTACATGATGAGCTAAGGCATCGTTTTTATTTTTCCTAATTTTGGGAAGTTCCATTACTTTTAAGCTTTGTGAAAGGTGGAAGACACGTCACACAAGGAGAGTGCCACTCATTAACTTCTCCATGGACTTCCACTATGTGCACCCAAATACTCGTGAGTCATTAGGTTTGTACACGGAAGTAGTAACAATCATCGAAATATAATCTTGCAATAATATGGCCATATCAAGTGAGATTAGCCATTAACTTAAATTTGTACCGATGGATTTAGCTTCGACTTTTGGTGCAGTTCCAAACAAGGAAAACAAATTGAAGAAGAAACCTCTGATTGATGATTAATGGTTATTAAAACTATAAGTAAATTAATCATTATTGAGTATAAACTTAATGATCTAATCAAATGTTGAATGAAATGAAGTGTTACTTTTTGAAAATATGGAATGATAGATGTAATTATTGCTACAGTAAAGGGTAATACTTCTCTTGGCTCTAAACTACCAAATTAATGGGAAATATCAATGGCCATTTCAATCTTTGCATGGAGTTAATAAAGTTCTTTATTAAACCACTTAGGAGAATATGGTTCTTTATCTAGTAATTATTTTTTAAAATTTCTTGTGGACATTAAATTCTTTTAATATAAGTTATTAATATTAACTTGTCTAGCTAAAAGGGAATAATGCGATATTCGTGTTCTTTGTTGTATTGGTTTGACCTTTTATTGAAAGGAAGGAGCCTAGTACAGCGACAAAGAAAAAATAGTTATGGCCACCTTGTTCTTTTTTTATTATCAAATGGTCTTATGTCTGTATCAATGAAAAAATAGTTATGGACTCTCATCTCATCCCACTTTGTCGTTTTTATTTATTTATCAAGTGGTCGTATGTCTGTATCAATGAAAAAATAGTTATGGTCTCTCATCCCACTTTGTCGTTTTCTTTATTACCATCGTCGTGGTAGCTGATTTTGTCTGCGAAATTTTCTCCATCTCTCTCTCTCTCTCTACGTTTCCTCCTCTATCTCTTCAATGGAGGAAGCTTTTCTTCTCTATTATTTACTCTCGGTCGTGCCCCTCTTCATTTTAATTGAGGCGGTGGACCTATGCAAGATTGAATGGTCAAACTCCACATGTCAAACATGGGCTATGCGAGTGAGCTATCTGTCCTATGTTTTTGACCCTGCAATAATAAAATTCCAACAAATAATTCATCAAAGGATGCGGCCATGTAGCTTCATGTCACTGTACTCGTTTCTTCCTTACCCAAAAGAAGAGCTTATGCAATAATTAACATTTCTTAATACAATAGTTAACAAAATTAATCTTAACAATTCACTAAAAATTCCAGTCGTCACACGTATAAGTTCAAAGAATTCAAGCGAACATAGAGATTTTGGGATTTCTAGTCATATTGGTAAAGGGACAGAATATTGTCATTAGATAGAATATTCCGCTTACAAAGATATGGTGAAACAGCGAGGTAATTCAGGACAGTTTTGCTTATGCTGCTAATGCAAGTTACACATGCCGAAATGAGCCAAGAGGAGGTAACACGTTACATGTGGTTCACTGAGTGCCGGGGCATGATAGGGGTCACTCCTGCTTGACCAGCAGCTCGGCAATTGCTGGGGCACGTGGTATTTGGAAGTGATCGGTCAAGCCAAAATGAGCCATGAGGAGCCAGACGTGAGTCAGGAACTCGCCTCCTCGTCGTAGTTGCCGGGCGTGTTGAAGCCCCTTGCACTTGACGGCCGCGTAAGCCAGCATCTCCACCCACACCAAACTTATGATTTTCCATTTCTCCTCATTATTTTTCTCTGGACCTTTGAACTCTTCGTTCAGCTGTGGCGCAAGCCGGCATCCATGGTAGAGGTTGAACTTGCTCTTGTCTCCTTTTGCCACGAGCGGAGCTCCTTGCGTGTTCACGCTGCGCAGCTTAGTGCAAGCATCAGCCATGTTGACTTTTTGGTTTTGGCTGCTGAAAAGTTCCCGGAGATACTTCATGCAACCCTTTTTAGCGGAAGAAGACCCATCGATATGCCCCTGCTCATTGAGGAAACTCCTCGCGTCTGCGTACGTGTCTCGGAATTCGACGCGTCCAACTCCAATCGGCAGGAGAAAAGGGTACATGACCATAAGATACAGCATATACCGAGACAAGTGCTTGCTCATTTCGGAAGCCTTTGGAGGAGTCTTCTTTTCTTCCTGATCGCATAAGAGTTCGGTTGCAATGTGCCAGACGAAGATGCTCTGGTCGAACTCTAACTCGATGCTCCATTTGAATTTGTCCAATTTTTCATAATTTCGGAGTATGATATGTCCCCGGTAGGTCCATTTGATCTGCACTTCGTTCTCGCTTGTCTCCTGGGACTCGAAATGCTTGATGACCTGTTCTTTTAGAAAGTTGCTCGTCTGCTGGGACTTGAAATGCTCAATCACCTGTTTTTTAAGAAAGTCGCTCACTTTTTCCTCATCCCTGTACAAGAACTTGACAACCTTCTTGTTGACGTGTAGCAACTCTAGGATTGGATGGCACCAGAGATGTTTCTCTTTGAGTGCGAAGCTTAGTAGGTTGTACTGCGCCATAGAACCCGACCACCTGCGCCTGTTATAAAGTGGTTGTACCCGTTCAACAAGATCCAGGATGTGGGGGGCCCATGGTCGTTCAGCCAACAAGCGGCTTCGTCAGAGAAGAGAAGAACGAACAATGCATAAATCTCCAGGAAAATGGCGACCCAGAGCAACAAATAGGTCACATAGATATTGGACTTGGAGTACTTGTCCTTGTCTGACAAGGAAAAAAGCACCAAGACCATCCCGGTAAATAGGATACTCACGGTGCGGAGAGTAAAGCCCCATCGATTGTGGATGGCCATTGCCTTGGTGTAGAGCAAATCGTACATGAATCCCAGTTCAATCTCGATAACTCTGAAAACCACGTGATAATGTTTATCCTTGAGTATTGACATACTAGTGTCACGGTCCTGGAAGCTAAGCACCAGATCTGCGAAAAGGCGCCGGAAAATGTCGATCAGGTCTTTGGCTACTGCCAACTCGGCTCGGTTGCGCTTGCTCATCTCTTCAGGTAAAAGTTCTTTGTCCCCGAAAAGGCGCCAGAAAAAGTCGGACGTGCCTATGGCTGCGGCTAACAAAGACTGGCTGCAATTACTGTTTTCCTCATCCTGTTCTTTCTTCCTCTCTCTCAATTTATTGGATAAGAGATCTTCATAAGGACGCAAAAGATCTCTGTACACCTTGGGGTTCTGTTCTATGTCCACTTCGTGTACCTCGATCACCTCGTGCGGCGTGATGTCATAGCCCTCGGCCTCCTTCAACTTATATTCCTCCAGGACCTTTGAGTAATGGAGAGGAGGGTCGGGGATTGAGTCCCTGAAATGCTCGCTACTTGCGGCCCGGAGGACGTAAACCCTCTCACCGTACTTTATGAGGCCAGAGACAATCATGAGAAGCGAAAGTACCGAGAGGTCGGAGCCTGTCAACGCCTGGGAGAAGATGAGCAGTGTGCCGACTGCTTGGACGACGAGTCTGAGAAAATGCCTCAACCAGAGCTCGTTGTCCTCGAGGGTGTAGGCTGTGATGGTGTCAGGACCGCCCAGATGAAGCAGCAGGAACGGTGCCCAGAACGCTGTCATCTGGGCATTTGGGTCCAGCCCCTCAGCAGCAGCACCGAGGTCGCGCCTCATTTGCTTGAGCCGGGATGCTATCTTGCCAAGCGCATAGAGCGCGGTTGCGTCTGCTGCCAAGTAGCACGACCAGACCAACGCCTTCAACCACACGTCGGGCCGGTACTTCCGGTGACGCCCAAGGATGATGAGCAGCACTTGAATGGTGAGGCTGAGGAGCACCATGGTCCGCAGTTCCCATTCCTCCCATAGTTCCTTTAGATGTGAAGACATTCTCTCCATTCCTTCTACAGAAAATCTCTTTTGGGGTAGTGAGAGTTCAGAAGGAAGAGAGGGAGGAGGAGGTGGGAACTAAACAACTCTTTTCTGATAATCTGTCCTCCCCCGGGAGAGGAAGTATTTAACACATAAATGTGGGTCCATTCATTTCGATTCAGCTTCTAAAAGTCTTTCGTACACATCGGGGGAACCAGGATTGACATTTCCGTTCAGCTTATAAAAGTTTTGGGAAACGAGTAGCAGCTTCTATCATGTCTTGAAAAGAAAGAATACGGCAATTTGCATGAAACGAACCCAAAAGTTACGACCTTACAACTGATATAGATTAGGCTAATCAAACCGCATATAATTGTCTTTTATCCATAAGCTACATTAAGCCGCCTTTGTACATTTCTATGGACTTGATTAGCAAATATCCTCTTCATGACATTAAGACTCGACTGAAGGAAAGAGTGCCTCGGTAAGTTGAGACACATTTTTCAAGTCATTGCGCGTTTAGTAATTCTTTGATTTGAACTCTCTGTCCAATGCCTTGTTCCTGTTTGAGTTTCAGAAGCAAGAATTGAAATGTATCAATATCAACATTCAATTGCAAACATACAAATAGCGTTGGTCTTTTTCTTGCGGTAGATATCAATTAGTGTTGCTAAGTGTTAAATTGGGGAAATTACTATAAATATCCTAAACATATTACATTTGTGTTAATTTAGTCATAAACTCTTCAATTTTGCCAATTTTCGGTTGGGCTATTGGCTATGATACCAATCTGTCAAACATAGGTCCTCCTCATAATGATATTATTCGCTTTGGGCTATAACCTGTATGGTTTTATTCTTCTAGGCTTCGTTCAGAAAATATCTCGTTACAAGTTAGGACAAGTGACATACATCCCATATATGATACTTCACCTTACTACACCAAGACATTATGAGATTCGGTTCATTCATGCCCCCATGCCATCCTAAAATTGGAGTCACACCTTCTCCGGGCCCTCTTTGGCCCCGGCGATCACTCTTGCCCTCGTAGGATTAAGTCGTTACTCCTATAATGGTTGGTGACTAATAATTTACCTTTATGAATCGTAATTTGTCTATGGAGTTCATGATACACAAATGCTAACACTTAGTAATCAACCAATAGCATAGTAAAATACCTCAAATTGCCATTGGTGATGGTTGCTATGCTTAGTAATTGTCCTCAATTTAATATTTATGTAAGACCTTTCAAATGACAGGTTAGTAATCATCATTTATATGTAATAATTTACCTTAAAATCTCATGAGGTTGAATATCTAAGCATTGGTAACTTTTCATATAAAAATCGTAATCAATCTGAATTTATCATAAATATTTTTTCTCTATTATCAGGAGCTTCCATCCATGATTACAACAGTTTTTTCACAGTTAATAAACTTAAGGGAAAGACCCCCATCAGTGGGTAATTGTATTTATATGTTGTAATTATCCTTAATTAATAGGGACAATCACACTCTTATAGTCAATAATTTTTACAAGTGTTTGTAAGTTACATTCTTCCTAAAATCATCCAACAGTTGAAATAGTTTTTCTTTTGATCTAGCAGTACAGATTTTATATGAGACGGCTCTTATAAATTGCTTGATTGGCTGATAGAATTTTGGGTGACTTGACACTTCTTCCGCAAAGTTCGGACAAAAATGAAGGCCACACTAATAAGGTACTGCACATAGTTCCGTGGACATGCTGCAACACATTTCCCTTGGCAAAAATTAGAATTTGTAAAATTCAGGTCACCACAATAGACCTCATACTGTTCCGACCAAAAAAATGTAGAAAAGGCCAGAAACTATAGGAGGCTAGGTTTACTATTCACGGATGTTAGTTAACTCTAAGCTTTCTATTATTATCGGTAATCTCTTTTGTAGATGAAGAATACAGAGTAAAACCACGTCCAATGATTTATTCAGTTATTCATTTATTTATCAACTTTTTTGGGGCCACATTAGGATCTTCTTTATGCTTTCGATAATTATCTTGTTGCGATGGGACAAGAGCACTATACTTGGTGCATGTCTATCTTTTACTATACAAAATAAAATATTTCGATATACCCTAAATTTTATTTCTGAATGCGCATGAAAATGCTTTCATTATTTATTTTCACTTTGATTTTATACCATTCGCTGCTGTATGAATCAACCAAATTTTGCAATATTTCATTTGAGGTGTACATTGCATTTGTGGTCATAATGTGACTCTCATTTCAAACACACTATAAACTATAAAGTTTCCAATCTTATAGAATTAAAGTTTAACTCTCTTTGATCAACCTTAAGTGAATGGTTTGCGAAGAGTTGAACATTGTTAACCTTGATAGAATATTGAAAATATGATGACATCCATGATGACGACGGAGTACTAAAAGACTTAGCTAGGCAATCCTTTTCAAACGCCTAGTTTGATAATTAATCCAGTCTCATTCTAAAGTTATATTTTGGTCCGCGTTAGTTGACAGACAATGACACACATGTTCCCTCCTAATTGGGATAGAATGATTAAGTAATATCACTGGAGATGATTATTTCTAACAGCAGATTTGTGGCGTTAAAAGTCAAGCTTGAAGGCCGTGTTTATATTGCATGTGCGTGTTACACGTTTTGCTTTGTCATTTTGTGGCCCTTTTTGTTCGCAATCGTTGACGGACAAGGATCCATGTTTCCTCCTAAGTGGGGTTGGATAGTTAATTCCTCTGTAAATGATAATTAGGAAGGATTCTCAGTATCTCCTCTTGCGTTGCTTTGTCATTTTGTGCCCCTTTTTCTGGCCATTTGTCGACATACAGGGACGCACATGCGTCCTCCTAAATGGGTTTGAATGGTTAATTAATTTTAGTACCAATTATCTACAGATTTTCCGCATCAAGATTATGTATTAAAAAGTCAGGGTTTACGGGGTCATTTGAGTAGGTACGTTCTTTTCTTTTCAACATGCATGTGCTCCACGTGACTTCGTTACATGTCCATGGACACCATCCATCATTTATCGCTAGTCTTTTGAACAATTTAATTGTAGCACAATCATTGTGCATATCCTTGAAGGAGATACCAAGAATGTCATGATCATCTCTAATAACAGCATTTGAAGCCAAGCTTTAAGGGGTCCTTGCGAGTAGGTACTTTGTTTCCTTTTCAAAAGGCAAATTCTCCACCCGACTTTGTCTTCACATGTGCGTGCAAACAGCGCATTCATCACTGGGCCTTTCCACTAATTTAATTGTATAGATTTCATCATTTCAAATCTATATAGTCTTATATGGTTTTGCGGCGTGAAGACTTTTTTTGGGAACATATTCACATGATTAAATTATCACACATCACTTGACAATGAAAATCTATATGCTTTTTCTATCATTTAATCTTCTTCTACTTATTAATTCAATTTTTTGAGTTGGACCTTCAAACATGATATGCATCGGATGTACATTGCACTCGTTGTAGACCGAGAGTGCGTCTCTTATCTCTCGTCCCTTTTCTATTCCAATAACTATTTATATCCCTCCGTCAATCTTTACATTTTTTTTTTTTGGTAAGGTAAGTATACCGTCAATCTTTACATTGATCCTCAATATTGTCTACTTTGTCCAATAACCACGTTAGCCTATTTGTTATGTGTAGTTTATACAACAGTCACGACATCCTTATATTATTGTTGTAATTTCTAACATGATATTAGAGACAAGTTTTTCCTTTTGTGAGTTTGTGTCCACCCCTATTAACCAAATTTCACACGCCACTTTTAATCTGGCTTGAAATATTTCACATTACTTGATAATGGAATTTACATACCCCTCATATACCTTTCTCTGTTTTTTTCCTCGGAATGATGGTTTCCAAAAAACCTATCAGATTGCAAAAGTTGAAAAATCTTCAAGCCTAAGTGCATGGTCTGCAAAGGGCCGAACATTCTTAGCCTAAATACAATATTTCAAAGTAGAAAAAGTATAAAAAAAATCATAAATTTAGTATATTGATAGCAATTTAGTCATAAATATTTTATTGATGCAAATTTAGTTCTAAACCTATTGGTGCAAATTTAGTTGTAAACATTTTAACCTAGTGTTAATTAAGTCATTCTGACTAATTTTGATCGAATATTACAGATGTGAATGCTAATAGTTTTTCATGGTATGGTTGGCGTTGAGGTGGACAACTTTTAATAATATTTTAATATTTTTTGAAATTTTCTTTTTTTTCTTTTCTTTTCTTCCTCTTCCTCCAACTAGTTACTAGACCTTGGCGACCGGCTAGAGGCAAGGGCCGGTGTGGTCCCTCAACGGCCTCTAGCGAACCTCACTGGCCATTGGTGATATTCGACCTCACTAGGGGTTGTAAGGGCAGCCTTGCGTTGGGCTAGCGAGGTCGAGTCTTGTCGGCCATGGGTAAGGCCCAACCTTGCTAAATCTAGCGAGGGCGAGCCTTGCTAGTGCCTGACGAGGTTAGGCAGAGGCCAGCGAGGTCCCTCGCCTTTGGTTGGTTGTTGAGGTTCAGCAACTAGTTGGAGGAAGAGGAAGGGGAAAAAAAGGAAAGAAAAAGAAAATAAATAAATAATTCAAAAATAAAACAAAATATTATTAAAAGTAGTTCACATCAATGCTGATTGTCCCACATAGGTCGATTGGCTTTTACATCAGTAATATCCGGCCAAAATTAGCTGGAAAAACTGAATTGACACTAAAGTCAAAAGATATAGGATTGAATCAACATGAAATCAAAATGTTTACGACTAAATTGACATTAACAGAAAGTTTAACACTAAATTGGCACTAGTATAATAGATTTTAGGACTTTTCTGACACTTTTTCCTTTAAAAGCATGATGACATCCGTGATGACATAGTTAGCTTGTCCGCAAAGGATGTTGTTCATTGTGTTGAACATGATGAATAACTTAGGTTGACATATATTTTATAGTTTGACGGAATAGTTCTGAGTGATTGACGAAATATACTTTGTAAAAATCTTAGGAAATCATGTAATCTCTGTATTATGGGGAGAAGAATCTCCAATCTTATGTACATCCCGCCCATTTGATGTGGTCGTGGCTCAACTTTAGCTGTGTTGTGAAGTGTTAAATATTTGATGATACATCATACATTTTAAGTGACATCACTAGCTAGGTGAGACGGCTACCTAAAGACTGCTGTAAGATTTTTGCCGCAACATTAGCTGGGTGAGGCAACTTTCAAAAAAAGTGTTATGAGATGTCTCTTGCAATTTTCAAAAAAGTCCCGTCTTGTCTTTTTCATAGCTAAAATTGCTGTGAGAAAGTTTAACCACCTTGTAGTCATTGTTTACATTCAAACATGTACAGGGACTAGGCTAGTCCACGCAGCATAATTTTTTTTCAAACGATGTAGACTTAGATGGCAAAACAGCTTGCTTCTTTTGTGGTCTTTGAATTCAAATCTTGTTGCAAGCACTCCACAAGTAAAATCATGAATGCGCTGGGTCGACATGGGAGAGTTACATCCTTAGGATTGCCTAAAGATCTGGACTAGTTGAGATGCAAGAATGCGGCAAAATTACGAAAGAATTTCTAATTTTATTGTATTTTGTTAATTTAGTTCGAAACTTTTCAATTATGCTAATTGAGTATTAAATCTCTTGATAATTTATTCATTTAGTTATTTTGACTAATTTTGGTAAAAAATTGCTGATGTGGATATTAATGATCCTATGTGACATGGCCAACACTTATATAGACAACGTTTGTAATTATTTTTATTAAATTGATTTTCCATAATTTTTAGTATATATTTTTCCTTTCTTTCTTTTTCTTTTCCCCTTCTTTCTCTGCTAATCACCGAGCCTTAGTGACAACGGGCATAGGTGAGGCTCAACCTCACTAGATCTTAACGAGGTCGACTCTTGCTAGATCCCAACAACTAGTGGAGAAAGAAGGAAAATGAAAATGAAAATGAAGAAATAAAATAAAATAAAAATTTATTTAAAAATTGAATTTAAAACATTTGAAAAATTTATCCATGTTTGTGCCGTCCATACTATGTAGGATAGTTGGTGTCCACATCAACTAAGAGCGTCAAAATTGAGCTAGAAAATTGAATTGAAAATGGAACCAATCCAAATTTTCGTACATTTTCGAGTTGCTTTGGGTTTCTGAAACCCAAATTGTTGACACTCGTAATTTCAACAATTTCCTATGAAAATTGGCCAAAATAACTAAATTGACATAATTGAAAAGTTTATAATTGAGTTGTCACAAATATAATATATTTAGAAATTTTTGGGTAATTTCCACTTAAGGAAGCTGGCCTCAATACCATAGGTGACCACTAAAACAAAGAAAAAAGAAGAAGAAATAACATGCGACAACTTTGCAAAATAAAAGGGATAAAAACAGATATCAGCAAGGTCCAATCTCAGAGACAAATTACAATTAATAAACACTGGCAATATACCAAAAGTTAAACATTAAGCACCAGCTAGCTCTTAACATTTTCAAACTCACATATCCCAAAAGAGGAATGTCTTAAGACTCTGGCCGAGGTAGCATTTGCCATGACACACTGATTACCGACCAAAAAAAAAAAATACACAATGATAGAGATACCAAAAGAAATAGATAAAGCACACCGGTTAATATGCATACTCTTATTCATGAGCATGAAAACATTCATTGCGGGAGGGTGATGAATCCGGGCCGACGTCAATCCTCGTCTGTTTCTTACTGTCTCTCTTCCTGCAATAAGAAAAAAAAAAATTGTAATTGGCCAGCAAAAGATAAATATGCGTGAAGAAGATGGAGAATGTAGAAAACTACGGTATGCAACATCCATGGAATTCTCATTCGTTGATTTATTTATTTCCTCGAAAATGGCATGATCTTAAATTAGAATATATATATAATAGACCTGTTAAAGCACATCTTTCTGTAGATTAAAATCAGTTTTCATTTATTAAAATCTATCAATGAACAATATAAGCCTCCATTTTGCTATTTCCCTTTTTTTTTTGTATAAAAATGGTAGTACATAAGTTCTGTAGCATGCATAACAAGGTCCTTTTTTTTTATTACTCTGTCTCTATTTGTAAAAAATTACTAATAGCCTTCTCTAAAATATTCTCTCTTATTTCTCCTAAAGTACAATAATATTTTTCTTAAATAGTACATAGTAGAGTAAAGATGCACTTTCGTTGTTGTTGTTGATGATGATGATAGATTTTACCTCGGACACTAACTCCTTTGCTTTGACCAATGTATGTTGGGGAACTCGAACACCATCGGGATGGCCGGGGGCAAGGACTACCGGAACTCTAGTAAGACTCACACTTTTCAAGCTGTTGATATGATCCAAGCCACGAATCGTCACTAGCTCCTTGCACTGCCTGATATCCAACTCTTCGAGACTGTGCATTGCTCCTTTAATGACAAGTGCTCTCATGTTCTTGAGCATCCATAGTTTTAGGACGCGGAGCTTTGGAAAACTGCCTTCGCGGCAATGCAAGGTTGTGCCAGTGTATGATTGAGCCAATAACCTGAGAACAACCAGATCTTGCAGGCACTGTAGGACCTGCATCAAATTGCTTTCCAGTTCCGACATCGACAGGGTGAGCGCTTTCACATTCCCAAGAAGGACTGACAAGTCCTGTGCAGACGTCAATGATCCGATCAGATACAAGTTTGAAAGAGATTTGGGGCAAAGAAAATTGGGCCCTGTCATTATACTCAAATCGAAGCTCGCAGGTTGACCAAACATGTCCCTCGATCTCAATCTCAAGGACTTGAGCCCGGCCAGTTTTGAGAAGCATTCTGTCACCACCCTCACTGCTCCAGGACGGCATGTCACGCCCAGCTTCTTCAGGCTTTGCAGCTTCTCCAACACTCTTATCATGGGACTGTTATCAGTTTCTATGAACAGACCCCATAGGGTCTCGAGTTTAGTATTCAGAGACTTCCCTGATGAGATATGGCGTGGGATGGAGCCATGGAACGATGCTTCGCTCAGATACAGATGTTGGAGGTTCTTCGCATTCCAAATGGCGCTCGTCACTTTGGTTATGTTGGTGTGCTTCAGATCTAAGGTTTCCAGGAGCAACAGATTCCCGACTGATTCTGGAATCGAATCCAGAGCCGTCCACCTCAATCCCAAATACCTTAGGTTTGACAGTGTATCTCCGAATTCCTTGGGGAGCACAGGCTTGTAAACACCCTCGAGATCAAGTACCCTCAGCAGATCCGGGCGTCCATCTGACAGTGGTGACTTGAGAAGAACTGCCTTTCCCATTGCTTGCGTCCCTATCTCACGGGGGTTAAATTGGGCTTCTAAACTTGGTGATTTAAGAAGAACTTTAAGAAGAACTTCGATCTCTCTGGCTTGTGTCACTAGCTTAGGGGTGTTATCGCGTCCATCTAAATTTGGTGAATTAAGAAGAACTTGGATCTCTCTCGCTTGCGTCCCTGGCTTACGGATGTTAAAGCATCCGTCTAGAATTGGTGACCTAAGAGGAGCTTTGAGAAGAAGTTCGATCTCTCTCCCTTGTGTCGCTAGCTTGCTGGTGTCAAAGCATCCGTCTAAAATAGGTGATTTAAGAAGAACTTGGATCTCTCTCGCTTTTGTCCCTAGGTTACGGATCCCTCTCGCTTTGATCCCTCGCTTAATTGGTGATTTAAGGACATCGATGTCTCTCTTTTTTGTCCCTAGCTTACGGGTGCTAAACGATGCAAAAGGTCGAAGCCATTGGCCCTTGTAACCATGATGTCCTGTCGGGGCGTTTTCTGTTTGCTTCTGTTGATCCAGGGCATGCTGCTCTGCTTCGGGGCCCATGACCCTTGATTCTTTCTCCGGGACAGACTCAGAGTCGTACTGGATCTTAAGAAGTCCGAATTCTTTTGCTTTCCGACGGAAAAATTTATGAAGAAAAGCAGGCATGCGACATGATCGGGCGCTTCCATCCAGTTTCCGCCGTACCACGTGAATCAAGTTCCTGCTCTCTAATTCGAGAAAACAGTCCTCAGCCGATGGCGTTCGTACCGACCCATCAGCAGCTCCTGCCAACAACCCCTCAACAGCCCATTGCCGGAAAAGCCTCCTCGTGGGGACCTCGGACTCCTCCGGAAAGAGGGCCATATAAAGAACACATGACTTCATCACGTAAGGCAATTGGTCAAAGCTCAAGCTCATGACGTCGTTGAGGTTGGGACGATCTCCGAGCCGATCGATGATGGCCATCCGATTGCTCTCTTCCACAGCAGACAAAAGTCCTCCCAGCAGTGAGAGCGCAGGGGGAGAACCATTGCATTTGCTCAAAATTCTCCGCTCAAGGATGGTCATCTCCGATTCCGAATCGTCATGTCCATTGATGCTTAACCGCAGCAGTTTCTTGCACTCCTCGTTGGTCATGTCAGGGCCGAGTTGGAGATGAGGTGTCCAAGGGTCGGCAAACTTTTGCATTTCTGCAGTAGCAGTGATAATCACTCTGCTTCCTCTCTTGGAGTCCACGAATGGTATTAAGAGCTCGTTGATGACACTGGCCATGCAGAAATTATCCAAAACTATCAAGTACCTAAGCTCCATCAAAGATTTATGAAGCATCTCGAACAGCCTCTCCTCTTTCTTGCTCTCCAAGTCTTTCGGCTGATCTCTGAGTGGTATCTGTTTCAGTATGTCCACCAGGAGATTCTTCATCCAGTTGGACTCCACCCCAAGGCCCGTGACACGGATCCAAGCCCGACAGTCGAAGTGATGCTTTATTTCTAGCCTGCTGAAGATACTCCTCACTAGTGCGGTCTTGCCAGAGGCTTCTTCGCCAACCACTGAGATCACCCGAAGGTTGGTGGCGCCATCATCCTTGTGATCGATCAACCAGGCCAGAAGCTTCTTTACACATTCTTCACGGCCCACGATATCAGACTCGAACCTCTGCATCGTTTTTTCTTGATTTCTCTTGCTGGATGACGAAGATGATGCTCTCTGATTGTCCGGCAGGCCTAATATAGCAGGGGCCCGGGATGTTGGGAAGTTGCCGGATAAAAACCCAACCATTGTCATGAAATCCTTGGCCATCTTTCTCCTGGCACGTACTCGGTTCATTACTGAGAAGAACCGAAGTACAGCGAACACCTTGGGGAGACGACCCTTTTGCGATTCCGATATCTGATCTCGGAGCAATTTGGCAAGTAATTCTTCTGCAATCTGGTCAGCGCTATGAGCCAAAAGCAGAAGCCATTCCCTGGCTTCCAGGTTTTCTTGGCTGTGGTCATCGTTGAGCTTGGCGTTTTTCCTGGTGTTCAGGATCGTTCGGAGACTGCTTATGGAGTCGGGGATTTGATCTCTTAACTTTTGATGGATCGCGATGTCTGGGGACATGGAGACATTGGAGAGAAGATCATGAAGTCTGACAATCGCCAATGAAACGGCCACGTCTGAGGCATCCATGGGAGTTGAACAGAGAAGACGGTGAAAATGAGGGACTGATTGATTGATAGGCTAGAAAAGGACGAATGCCTGCCTCCTGTCTTTTCAATTTATGAGTGTCTCAAGCTTTGATTTTGAGGAACAAGCGAGCAAGACTTTTGTGACCTAAGACCTTTAGTAGAAGTAAAAAAATAAATAAAATATCAATTACTTTCCTAAAGGCGAAACTGCCTAGGACTTTTATTATCATCTTTTGATTTGCTTGATGTCTTTTAAATTTGCTGAAAACTACGAATGAAATTATCGGGATCTACATTTCAGTACAAGATCATTTTGAAAGTCTTGAGCATTTTTTTAAGAAAAATATAAAAAGTAAAAATTATTTTAAACAATTCAATGTCTATTCTGCATTTTGGCCAAAAGGAAAATTAATGATGAGTGATGTATACGAAGCTAAGGTTTAACGGCCAATTAATATTGTTGTAATCAAGTTAGAGATGCAAAAGTTGGGGATTTTATTAAGTCTATAGTCAACTTACATATTTATCATTAGATGGACGATGGAATGAATGATTTCAATTAAATAACCGTCTCAAAGTGAAGATGACATCTATCCAAATATGAATGTGTAAAAAAAAAAATTATATTGGCTACATACTACAATTATTGAAGGTCCCATCTATTTACAAATGTCAATCAGTTTGTTCTTATTGACTACATTGTATTGGAAAGATGACAAATTATCCATATTGTATTGACCATATGCGAATGGAGTTGGACATGTGAAAGGATGACTTTGGAGAGAAAACAAACGTGAGTCTTGAGTGTTTTTCTGTCGTTATTCTTTTAGACAAGTGGGGATATCGAGAATGAAGTTGGTCAGCTAATTTCAATCATTTTAAGATACGAATCTCCAACGTTTCAGGGTTTGGCCAATTATTAGTTGATACGTGCCTAATTATTCAATTAAAGAAAGACGACATGCTACTCTGCGAAATCAACGGGACCATGTCTTATTTTCACACTTGTAAAAAGTGGAGTTTAATCCTTTCTGGATCGTGCATTTTTTATTTTCAATCAGGAACTTTGACTTTTAATTTATTTAATTAAATCCTCGAACTTGCATGATAAATGTGTAGAAAAGTTCTACGTATTAAATTACAATTATCGAATGCCCCCATCATCTACTAATGTCATTACATGTCTGTCCTTATTGATCACATTATACTCAGCAAATGCAAATTGAGGGACACATGTGAAATGATGACTCTCAGGTGAATCACGTGAGTCTTGAGGGTTACGTTATCCTCATATGTTTTGTTAGATATTGATTGTTTCTAGAGACCAGTCTCCCATGAAAAATGTGAGCACGAACTTGATCAACTAATTTCAAACGTTTCTAGATACTCATCTCCAGCCCTTAATTGGTACATGTCGAGATATATGCACATTGAGGTAACAACTATATACTAGTTTGCAAATTCGACTAGCCTAAAGAATGAATCTATATAATGGGAGAAGCAAATAGGAGCCTAGAAAAATTTTAAACTCTGGAACCTTTTGCTTTAATATGGAATTTTGTGGACTACCGCTAACTTTTATGAAAACATAAGCTTTTGAAAGAAGGTATTGTTTAATATTCAAATGTTCCAACATACACAATAGGAACAAGTGGAGCTTGATCCCTTTAAATGTGTATATTTGTTTTTGAATCAAAGCATTTAACTTTTAATTTGTTTGATTAGATCCTTGAACTTGCAAAGTTATTTTAATTGAGTCCCTCAGGCCCCAAATCCGATCATTTAGGACTCACTTGTACGTTTGAGTCGACGAAAGTTTTGACGCAGAAAGATTCAACTCAAACTTGGACGAGGAAAAGATCGAGTTCGGTGTTTGCTCCGAAGAAACTTATTGGCCAGAATTTGGTTGTAGTCTTTATCTTTTGGGGTTCTTAGTCCGGAGTGGCAAAAAGTTTATTTGTGCGAGGCTCTTAAAGTCGAAGGAACTTCGATTAGTAAGATGAAGCAAGTATAAGGACTTGATTGGAGAAAAAGCACAACTTTAGGGATCAAAAGTGGATTTTTACCTTATAGAATTCTTAGTTACTAATGCAAAAATAACACAGATTTGTATAGTCTCGGATTAACTTCAATCTGATTTGATCGCATAGATTTCAATCATTTCGTCCTGGACTTCCAAATTTGTCGAAGCAGCACAAGCCGGAAAATACTAATTTCCTTGGTCAGGAACTCGGCATGATTTGAGTTGACAATATTTCAGAATGGGAAATTTCTATTGTTTGCCAGTGGATACGAATCCGGAAAAGTAACATTACAATGATGCATCACCAAACCTAGAGAAGAGATCGGTACAAACGCTGCGAGCCACGCTTCACGCATCATTTTGGCTGCTTATCCCCGTTGTTGGCTCGAAAACAACGCCCTTGACGCAGAGGCCGGACTTCCAACGCCCATCAGTCTGCGTGAGCGAGAAGCTTATCTCGCCGACGGTTTGGGGTGTCGTCACGAACTTGCCGATGCTAATCTTCAACCACTTTTCCTTCTCCAATCTGTCCAATCTTTCCATGCGTCCCTGCTTGTTTCCATCTGGTAGCGTGAGACTGAGGTTCACCGGAACTTCCCATCCGTTGCTTCTGCTCCTCATCTTCACGAAGACTGCTACTTCGTATGTCGTACTCGGAGAGAGCATGATGGTAGTGCATTTCCCAGTGATTTCTAGCCAGCAAACCCTTTTTAGCTCGGCAATGGGCACTTTCTTTTCTTCCTGATGATAGCTGAAACCCAAAAATATTCAAGCAAGCAAAGGATTGGTTTGCCAGTGATGACGGTGGTCCGCAATGATCTCATTTTCATGTAAGCAATTCAAAGTTTTTGCAGCAGCAAAAATTGTCCACTAAATGAACAACTTTCAGCTGCATTTTTTCAGCGGCGTTAGGAAATCCGTAACGTCAAAATAACGCTAGAGATATGCCAACACAAAGATAATCATTTAGCGGCAACAGAACACTTCTCGCCCAACCTAGAGCCTTGATAATCACATGAAGGTACGACTTGAAATATAATTGTTTTAGGATGGAAGCAACGATACCACGACTCCTTCTCTTCTGTCCATGTCCAGTAATGGCTTTCGGGACCCCAAGTAATCGTTAAGACCTTAGCCAGAACCATCCAGCAGTTCTTGTTGAGCTTCTCGTGAACCCAATACTTGTGCGTATATGGCAGTCCCTGCAAGTACAAAGCAGTGATCAGTGAGTCGGACATTAGCAACATCACAACAAAACTCAGCTCTTGTCCAATCAGGAGCTACTGAACTCCCATCCGGTCCGTGATGACCTATTTATAGATGGAGTTATCATCGGTAAGTGGTCTTGATTTACAGACTTTTTCTGCATATTATGCAGTTTTAGTTTCATGGCGGGCATCACAATCTGAGCCAAACTTATTATTTTTCAACTTTTGGAACTTGCCTGATCCTCGCCAACTTTCGCCTTGCCCTGGTCCTCGCCATTTTTTGCCTCCCCCTGCTCCTTGTAGTACTTCAAAAGCACTCCTGCATGGACTCGACGGCTCAGCTCGTTTACATTGAGGTCGAAGATTTCGTCGTTGCCAGTCTCTCTTCTCAACAACGCCAGTGAAATGAGAGGAGGCGGTGACGAATTTGGCGCATCTCCTGCCGCAGAAACCACTTCCATCTTCTGCCAGGTACACTTTAAAACCTACCAAACATGAACACGGAAGAATAAATCAATGGTCTCTCGTCAGACTAAATGAACGGTTGACTTATCAGTCCAGACATTCGGACTGTACCGAAAACGTCTTGTTGGTTGCAGCTCCAGCTATGGCGGAAGAAACAGGGAGGAAAATATGATGGTGAGTTCTGATTTTACAGATTCATAGTCAAGTAGGGATAAAGGGACCCAAATGATAATAAAGAAAATAACAGTAAGAATTATAATGATGTTACGCTAAAGATGACAAAGGCGATTTGAGCTGAAAGAGCTCGAGGCTAATTGGTCCTGCCAGCTCACTTATCAAAGGTTGCTTCTTTCAGACTTGACTTTCCTTCACGCCCATGTAAACATCTTAACCTCAACGAATAGGTGAGGTAGCAATTTAAATTATGCCGTTTAATCACATCTGTATCGGCTAATCCCATTATTTTCGTTTCATTACCAAAATACTCAGTGTGATTGCAAAGTTCATTTCTTTCTTTCTTTTTTTATTGAAAATGTGTGTGAAAAAATGTCAATTCATACCAATCTCAATTTAATCATTTCGCATCACGCGGAGTTTAGGTTTCTCTCCATATACTCCAGTTGTGCTATAGACCAAGAATTGTTATATCTATTAACATGTCTTCCTAGTTGTGTTAGAAAATCTTACATTCGAGAATTGACGTGCTATGGAGTATTAAATATCCTAATTAAACCATAACTCATTAGATTAAACTTTTGAATGAATGTTGGTTCAACTAGGGCTTGAACTTGTCTCTTGTGATTTCCTTAGGTGAAGGTATTGCACTTCTACTGTGCTCTCCTAACAGTAGCATTAGAGTTGATGGTAGAGTGGTGGCCGTCCCATTTGCTCAAGTATTTAGTGATGTCTCAATAGAGAAATCTCATCATCCAGGCAATTTCTAAAGAAAGAGACAAGATGCCTGAATTCAAAGGAAGTGGACATTGAAAAATTGATATGATGTCAAGTAATTAATATATTCCAATTGGCTTATAACTTATTGGTTTAAACTATTGAGTGGATATGGGTTCAATTGAATATGCTGACGGAGTCAAACTTGAACAACATACGCATCCGAAATCATCTAGGGTCCCTCTAGGAATAAAAAGTCGAGGTCATCAATGCTTAGAAATTTGGCAATTGTAAAAGTCATATCCTACCTCAATAACTAGGGACTTAAGCTTGCTTTCATTGAATAAACTAGGGACGCGCTGATAAGGGCTTTTATTATGCAAGTCGGACCCTTTTTGATACACGGCACATGGTAGGAAAAAAAAACTTTTTTTAACTATTTGATGAGAAGGGCGAAAGCATGTAACAGAAAACAAGGTGAACTAGTATGCTATATCACGATTAGTCCCACTATTCCCAGAGCATATTCGTTGTAGGGGTGTGCAATAGAATCAGGAACTACCCAAGCCACCTAGAATTGGACTGGAATTAGTAATTCCCATGGAGACCAGTCCGGTTCTCGATTCTAATTTAGTGTGACCATTGAGTACTAGTTCGATTCTTGGTTCTAGGCATGGAACTGCCCACCCACCCACCCACCCATCCCGAACTGGACTGGACTAGTATATATACAAATATATATATGTAAAAAGAAAAAAGAAATTTCATCCCAATTACTTAAATATTTTGTAGTTTTTCGAACAAATATATATATATATATATATATATATATGTATATGTATGTATGTATGTATGTATATTTGTAGTTATTGGATATTATTGACTAATTATATCTCTTGGGTGTGTAATAGTATTAACCCTCTAATTTTTTTTTCATTCTAATAGTCCATTTACTTGCCTTTCAACCAAATAAAATAAAATAAATAAATAAAGGGGAAGGAGAGAATCGATTGGAGATGTTCATAAATGTTGCGGCACTTTGTCGTCATAATACAAAATTAAGAGCCAACATCTTGTTAAAAAGTATGATTAGGTCTCGCCTTAGCCATTCCCATGATTAAATTAGGTTGAAATTGAAAAAAGATGAATTAAGTTAAGACTTTTAACATGGAGTCTAATTCTCCACATGTTTCCGGTGTCGAGAAACCTTAAAGGGATCACTTCATGACCTTTGATGAAATTAAGTTTTTAGCTAACGAATATTGTGTTCCACCCTATAGTTTTCAATCCTTAATCAAAATCAATGACTCGCAATTCAATCTGAATAAGGCTCTAGAAAATAGGTTCACCATGATATTAATTCATTAATGTAATTTCACAGAGATTAAGGACTAGTTCCATGGACCCATTGGGAACTAGACCAAATCAGCAGTCCGATTAGTGAATCCATAGAACCAACGGGTGGGTCTTGGTTCCAATTTTTTGAAACCAGTTCTTAGTAGGTGGTTACCGGTTATAAGGTGGGAACTGTCCATCCGAATCATGCTCATCCCTAATTAATACAGGTTAGTACACGACAAATTTCAATGTAGCCCTTGTGACTAGTTGTCATTGGAATTTATTGACATGACAATCCACGTAGGACGTCGTTTCTCGTAAAGTTATCCAAATTAGTGTGCCATGTAACACAATGAACAATGACTAGATGACATATCAACAATTTTCGATAAAAATTGATCAGAAGGAATATATTGGAATTTTGCACAAAGTTTTATGACTACATCGATAAAATTGAAAAATTTAGAACTAAATCGATATTTGTACAATAGGCCTAGTATTGATTTAGTAATTATCTTAAATGCTTTATCATCCGCAAATAGACGAGTGAAAGGAAAATGTGAAAAGCGGAACCCTAAACCCGCTTGCTATAATTCCATGTTAAACAGACTGTACTATCAATTACTAAGAAACCTTAAGCGGTAAAAAATTTGCACAATACATGTTTTGTTTCCATAGCAAGAGAGTTGATCGGCTGTGTGGTGTCTGAAAAGTAAGTGACTAAGCAAGTGTTAGTTAACTCTATGATTTTAATCTAAATGTCTATTAATGGTCTGTTTCTTGGTTTAACTAGTTAACGATTTTGTCAATAACGATAGTCTATTATTTTCAATGTATTATGGTACATTGAAGATAAAATTATTATCTTATTAAGTATGCCTAAAGAGTAACTCGAAACACTTGTTAACCAAACCTTTTTGAATTGGTGATAGCTAAACATATGATTAACCTAACACTTTTTGAAAAGTTTCTCAATTTTTTCATTTCTCTTTTATAACGTTTAATATTTGAACCTTTTGATTTGATTAATCTTTATGGATACAAATGCTTCGTCCACATGCGTTAAATAAGATTCCTTTTATTGAATTGTGGGTATGTGAATTTTAAGATCATTCATGAGAGTGAAAAATTATATAAAAAATGTTGAATTATTGGATTCAAATGAGACAATTTACAGCCTTTTGGTAACATTATACACTCATTCAAAGGATGCTCGTTTAATTTTTCAAAAGATAGTAGAGAGATAACATGTGCTATTCACTCTTGAATTTATCACGGTAGATGTCAATCATCATATCCCTTTTCATGCATCATAATGACCCTCATCTCAAGACGTTACCTCTCATGAACAATCAGTATGTGATGCCAAAAAGTCTTTTTCTCCTCTAATCTAGATTCAATAAATTTGACAATAGATATGAAGAAACAATTAAAATGCAAACATAGCTATCTTTCTTGAAAATGTCTAAATCAAGGCCGACCTCTTTTATCTATTCGATAAGACGTGGTGCAAATTTTCCTATGTCGATATGCAAAGAGATGACCTTTTGCAATTTGCTCCCTCAAAATGGAGTTTTCTTCTCAAGGATGCACCTTTTCCCACTTGGATGTGCAAGAACCTAGAAAAATCACGGCTGGAACGATATAATCGAAAAGTTTTGAGGTCAACCAATTACTTTGGTGCATGCCTATCTTCTAATAAACAAAATTAAATATTTTGATAGATTGTTTTTCTAAATGCACATGGAAATACTATCATAATTTATTTTCAATTCTATTTTATACCATTCTCTAATTTATGAAATCAACCAATATCGTAGAAGGATTTTGCAACATATCATTTGAGGTGTCCATTGCATTTGTGATCATAATGCGACTTCTGTTTCAGGCACACTATAAAGTTTCTAGTCTTGCAAAATGGAAAGAAATTTAACTCTGCATGATCAATATACTTTCATTCAAATTAAGTGTAGCTGAACTTTCATTCCTTACACTTGTGCTTTTTTCTTCTTCTTTTTCCCAGGTTAAGGGTGTCGACTGCTTATCAAATTGCAGAAGTCAAAAAAATCTCCAAACTTAATTGCATGGCTTGCAAAGAGTTGAACATTGTTAACTTAAATAGAATATTGAAAAAAATGATGACATTTATGATGACGACGACAGAATACAGAAAGAGTTAGTCAGACAATCCTTTTCTAAAGCCATGGGCAATAATTAAGTCAGCCTTATTCCAAAGTTATATTTTGGTCCGTGTTAGTTGACAGATAAGGACACACATGTTCTCTCCTAAATAGGGTAGAATTATTGGTTAATATTGTTGGAGATGATTAGGAGAAATTCTTCGTATATTCTTGGATCCTAATTATTCTTAACAACAGATTTGAGGCGTCAAAAGTCAAGCTTGAAGGCTCCATTTCACCTCGGCTTACTAACCCGTGTTTATATTGTGTGTGCGTGTTACACGTTTTGCTTTGTCATTTTATGGCCCTTTCTGTTCGCAATCGTTGATGGACAAGGACACGTGTTTCCTCCTAAATGGGGTTGGATACTTAATCATTCTGTAAATGATGATTAGGAGGGATTCTCAATATCTTCTTTTTGCGTTGCTTTGTCATTTTGTACCCCTTTTTTGCGGGCATTTGTCCACATACAGGGACGCACGTGTTTCCCCCTAATTGGGGTTGAGTGGTTGATTAATTTTAGTACAAATTGCCTGGAGATTTTCCGCATCATCGTGCAATATCCTTTAAGGAAATGAAGGATGTCATCATTATCTACAATTAACATATTTGGGATTAAAAGTCAAGGGTCAGTTGGTCAGCTTATTTATTTATTTATTTTTGTCGAAAGTTGGTCAGTTGAGTAGGTACGTTCTTTTCTTTTCAACATTCACATGCCCCACGTGACCTTGTTACATGCGCACGAACACCGAGCATTTATCATTCGTCTTTTTAAAAATTTAATTGAAGCACAATCATTGTGCATATTCTTGAAGGAGATACTCAGTAGTTTTTTGCTACTTATCTTTTTTAAGTTGGCTTTCGGCGCTTATTTGTTTTTATTTTTCAAATTAATTATTTCTTTTATCTATTACCAAATTTTGTTTAGCTTTCTTAACTTTACATTAAATTAACTAAATATTATACAAAAATTAATACTCACTTTTATTTGGTGACATACCACTTTTATTCCGGATCAAGTAACTCATATTAACGCCTGAATTTTTTTGCCAATATATGGAACAAGCATAAAAATGATACGAGTCAATAAAAATAACGGCCATGTGAAAAGTTTCGATCCCATTCAGCAGTGCTTTGAAAGACAAGTCCAAGTCATTCCATTCGCCGAAGATGTCTCTCTCCACGGTCGATTTGCCAGAGCTATTGCCTCTTCCTTTCAGCTCCGTCACCATCAATCGATCGTCCACCGTCTCTGACCAGTTACGGCCGCTGACAAATCTCCCTCGCCGGCCACCATAGCCTCTGCCGTAACGGGGCGGTGCATCGACGCTCATCACCGCCGATCGAACTTCTCTCCTACTTCCTTTCTCTCATTTAACGCATTTGGAGGTTTCCTTTTAAGCTCACGGATTCACACTCTGCAGGAGAATTCACAACGACAACCACAACGCACTCTCTGAAGTTTGGTGCGCTCGAGAGCCTGAGGAACCGAGCGATGCAAGAACACACGTACAGACCGAGAAATCCATCGCCTAGCTTCGTCTTCGTGAGATTCTCCAAGGCTTTTAGTGTCTTTCATTTATTAGCAAGGTAACCATTTGGATCTCCCCAAGGAAGGGATACGGTCGATTCTTCAAGACTCAATCATACGGTTGTTCCGTATTGTCTTTTGCCGAAAACCTTCAATTGTTATCCCAATTATCGTCTATTACTTGGTCTCAAATTCATCGATTCCTTCTCATGTTGTATTATTCCTCGCCAATTGATGGGAATTGTTAGTTATATAACACCTCGCCCTTCATGCTCACCACCTATTCGACATTTTGTCTCAGATATGACAACGACGAATTCATTGATCAATTTGAGATTGCATTGGACTAACTTGTATGTTGTTCTTTAATACTGCTCATATATTGCGAATTGATACTTCATCCTTTGATGGCCTAGAGTTCTTCTTACCCTGGTGTTCTCATTTTTTACTTTGTTCTCAGCGAAGCAAATACTGCTTTGGGAACGTGGCTGAATTGTCCTCTAACAGAGAGCCTCTGGATTTTTTTCAAGCTTGAGGTGTTCAAAGTGTGCACACATCATAGTTGTCAAGGTGTTAAGTGGAGAAATTCTCTATAACTGTAAATTGTGCACATGTTGGAGCTGTAGTTTTTCTTTCGCATACTAATTGCTGCTCTGTTTTGGGCTCGGTTCGACTCCACTTCACATGCGATAGACATGTTGGAGTATTGTTTATGTCATGCTTGCCATGTATGTGCAAGCACATGGTGGTTTATCTCAGTTGTCACCATTAGCTTGAACAATGATCATTTCAGGATGTGCTATTTGTTGAATTTGTACACCCACCTCATCGAAGGCTCGCTGAAGATGTCTATTCTTACTTCACATGGCTCAAATTTACTGGACTCATTGTTGTTCTTGCTGTAAATGTAGAAAAATATGTTGGTTTCCAGGTTATTAATGCTTTGTATATTCATAACACGGTGTAGTCATGGTTGTAAGTGCTGTCTGTGACTTAAATTTGCTGGATTCGCATTTATGCCTGCTGTCCATATCCATTTGTTGTTCAAACAATAATCGTCATGACTTGTCTATGTGCTCTCTTGATCATATGAGTTGAGGTGAGAAATCCATGATAGTTTTCGAGGGAGATAGTCATACTGTCATGCTTGAATTTGCTGAAATTAAACATGTGCCCGCTGCAAAAGCATTAATGATCTTCATTTGACTTTAATTTGTTCTCATCTTGAGCATGTAAGCCTATATACACGGATGATATGCTTCAAGTCCATTACTTAATATATAATCATGGATTTCAGCCTTTAGTGTTTTGATTTTATTCTAGATTTTGCTGACTTCACTGTTTTAATCATGAGGTGTGCTAATTTAATTTTCATTTGAGTGTAGTTTTGGTTATTCATGTTAAGGTGACAATGTATGCTTGATTTGCTAGTTATAGGGACATGTGTGGGTAATATTGGAGTGGATAATTTGCAAATCTTCCGAGCTTGATGAGCTGGACTCTGTAGTGAATTCTCTTAGACATAAATTTGAATGATTTTATTGCCATTTGTTGATTAGTTTGATGCTTCTCTAGTGCATGTTAAGGACTTGTTTGGTAACTATTATGTTCCCAGGGGCAATTTTTTTAATTTTATTCACGAGAACAATTTCTAAGTATTTGAAGACGTTTAGAACTATCTAAAATTTTTATTCTTGGAATAAAAATGCATTTGCATACGACCTATAAATTTTTTTGTGACTTAGAATTTCTTGTAATTTTTTAATAATTTTTATACATTTTTCTCCTTTTTTTTTCTTTTTCTTCTTCATCTTCTTCATATGGCCAACAACTAACCAGACGAGGGCCAGCAACCTTGCTGGAGTGTCACAAGCCTTCGACAAGGCTAGTGGCCGAGTAAATGAAGAAGATAAAAAAGAAAAGAAAGAGAAGAAAAGATAAGAGAAAAAAAGAATCAGAGTTGAATCTAGAGTTGTTCCCAAGGATGAAACAGTAACTTTTTTTTACTTTTTGATTTTATTCCAATTCCATTTCGGGAATAAAAAATTTACCAAACAGATTTATGTTCTTTTTTTGTTCTTAGAACCAAAAGAATAGAATCATGCATTATTTAGCCAGTTATCGGACATGTCCTAAGTGTGTGGTTCATCTCCAGTCACCCATGTTCTTCTTCTACTTTATCATGTGGCGTTGCTCTTCTTCCTCGTCTCTTCTTCACAATCAAAGCACCTACAAAACTCTCTTTTCATTCTCTCTCGCCTTCACTCGGTCTCATGCTTGCCCAAATGAAAAGGGCATGGAAGACAGAAGATGTTACAGGTGCTCAATAGAGCTAGGGTATTTTTCATTCATTTTCAGCTCAAAAATAGAGAAACAAAAGGTGATAGAAGTGGGCTCATGGCACTTTTCCAGCAACTTGCTAGTTCTCAAACAATGGAAACCAAACACTCCAGTGCATTGCTATGACTTCTCCAAATGTGCCTTTTGGGTCCACTTTCTCGGCCTCCCTGCAGAAAGAGTCACATAAGAAATTGTTAGCAACATGGCTTCAAAGTTGGGAACGGTACAGGAAGTAAGGCTAGATGTGAAAAATAACAATTCTCTCAAAATAGGGAAAGCAAGGGTGAAAATAGAATTGGCTGGCCCTTTGAAGTCAGGTACGTTCATGTGGTGGGATAAAAATATGGGTGGACTTTAAATATGAACGTTTACCTCACTTTTGCTACTCCTATGGAAGAATTAGACATTATGCATCTTATTGCAAAATTGTGCCCTACAAGGAACATGTTTTGACTATGGGCAACAAGGCCACATTGCGAGGAATTGTCCTTACCGACAGCCAAGGAAATGACCTTAACAGCCACAAGTAGAACAATTGGCTGGGATAGAAACCTGCTACGGACGTGGTCACTATGGCCACCAAGTGAGAAACAGCCCATGTAGGCTTAAGGGATGGCAAGTGGTACAACCATAGGGAGGATAACCTACAAGAAATGCTCCATAGAACAACCTAAATTGCTCTTTGGTGTAAGGATAGGTGCACGCGTCACAAGGAAGGAAATGGAGGATTGGCAGGCCGTAATATCAGGTATGGTATCCTTGTGCAATTAGATTGTTTATGCATTAGTTGATTCAGGAGCTAAGCATTTGTGTAATAGCCGAATCATTATTAAGTTAGTGGGGGTAAAGACAGACACCATTGGAAGTGGTTCTAATAATTCCGTCTCATTATAGGATGAAGAATTATCTATGGTAGGATGTTCATGTTGTAATTTAGTTATTGACGGTTGACTCTAATGGTATATAAGACCGTCGACGTCTAAGTTTGCCGGAATGACTACATTGACAAATTATCAAAAGGTTTATGATTAAATTGTTCAAATTGAAAATTTTAAGATTGACTTGACATCTGTTTGGCACTTTTCGTAAAATTTCCTATTTCTTGTTACCTAACCTTTGGCATCGTTAAATCACCACATATCACAAAATCCAAATTTGGCCCCACACATTAGGAAAAAATTTGAGCCCTCACCACCCTCCTTCATATGATTTACTCAACGTTAAATGTTTTTATGTCTTTCAAAACATCGCGTGATATTAATTTTACAAAATATTCTTCTTTCAAGGTTATCAGAAAGCTGATATTTTGTAATTAGTTAAGTGGACAATCTTGCAATATTTCGAGCGTTCATAAAAATATCCCCACTGATACGCCATTATTACATTTATTATCCATAGTGTCTTGTCCCAATAATATACTCTGAAATTGATGCGGCACCTTTACCTATCATCGTTAAGAATGACAACATGCATGAAGATAAATGTAAACAATTAGTGATGTCATATTAATTCGACCAAAAAAGTTATTAATTAGTGTGATAGAGGCCACGATGATTGTAATTACATAGCCTACGTATACTGCATTAATTCTTTAAAGTAAAATTAACACAAAAGGATATCTTTATTAATTAAATGAATTTTCATTTAGCTTTACAATCTACATTCCCCCCCCCAACGCATTCCCAAACAAGACGGGGAAAATTAGAATTTTCTTCCCTTCCTCTTTTCTTCATGTGACTCCTAACTTGAATTGATCCCACAAAATATTCGTCGTGCTTCCATAAAGACATATCTTCTCCTCCTATCCTTCTTCTTCATTGTCATAGATAAGAAATAATATGCTGAAAATAGAAATTGTGAAATTTCTGAATATTTCAATAGATGTTGAAAAAGAGAACATGAGAATCAAGATATGCACAATCAAAAAGAAATATACGTGTAATCATAATTGTAGAAAATATCCTTTAGAAATTTTTAAAAATTTCTAATATTATATCACTAATGTTCATAATCGTCTTATTCATAATATTCAATATCATCTTCATCATCTTCCTCGAGACAGGACTCAAAGTCATTCACTATAATCTTCGTCTTTTCCTGATTTGCTGTCTTCTTCATTTGATTGCTCCTCTTTTTTACTCTTTTTGTTCCTGATCAAGAACACAGACTTTTATTCATAAAGAACTACAACACTAGTGCTATAAAAGCTTAGCTATGTTCCATGAGGTAAAACTCGACGCACACACTCACACACATACCATGCCTATTTGTTACTGGTACGTGTATCGAACTTAGCGACTAATACCATTGCTATAATTAACCCATTCAATGGCATATCTTTAACCCTTCGCTCAAGTTCATCCGGCACTCTAACCAATGCGATTAATTCCAATTTTCTATTTTAAATAATTGAGTTAATGTATATTCCAATATATGTTAAACTTTTAAGTGATTTTATTGAATTGGGTTTTAGCATCTATTAATAACATGTCTAGTTGAACAGCAAAGCATAGGCAGTTATGTCTAACTAAAGCCTGTAATGGAAGGGGCCCAATCAACACGCTATTTATTAGGATTTGCTAGGTCTCCTCTCTAGCCTATAAAATAATAGGTTATACTTATTAGTCGTTTATATCCATTAAAAATTTCTATACTAAAATAGGTCATAGAAAGGAAGATCTAGCATTCCAATAGATGTTGATTATCATTAATCTGATCTATTTTTCTTCGAGTGAAGTGACTCAAACAGGTACGTTTTTAATTTCGTTGTACGTACATGTTTTGGTATTTTACATTCATTTATGAATATGATAGTTCTTGATTAATTAGTTGTTCATGTGGAAAATTTTCACATGTGGTATCAGAGCAGGTCATATATGATTGTAGAACCTAAAATTATTTTTTTATGAACAAACTTGAATTTTTTTTCTCTTGAACTGAATGTTGTCATTAGATTTTCATGTGGACTTTTTGATCGATTGATTTTGAAACCTTTAAGGTTTTTGTTCTACATGTCAAGATCTTTCCAATCATATATAATTTGTATAGTTTCATTCAAAATTGAATGAGAATTTCGAATTTGAAATTCTTGGGTTTATACTTTGAAAAAACTTCTATAAATTTTAAATTACTTGTAATTGAATGATGTATGTTAGAAATTGTTGCATGGATATTATTATATCCATGTCTTAGAATCCTTTGGTTGCATTAAGTTGAATTTTTTGGCTTAAAATTAAGCAAATCGAATTTTGGCCATGGGTGTTAGATTTGAAATTTGAGGCTTGAATACAAATGATTTAGTTCGTTTGTTCTTTGTTTATTCACTCTAATCAATTTATAATGATGTTAGAATCAAAACTCATGGAAAAATTTCATCAAAACTAGCCATGATATGATTTTTTTAAGCTTCAGATCGAAACCGGGTCGTGTGACCCAGTTTGCAGACCTTGGGGCTCTGGTTGGAGGTTGAAGAAAACCTCCAGCCAACCTAGGCGGGCTTCTGGACTCCTTTTCTTTTATATAAATTTTGGGTGCAAGCCCATCTTATGGGCTTCTGGTTTATAGATGTGAGCACAAATTCTGGGCTTCTGGTCATGCCCGACTTGCTGTAGTCTACAAGCTTCTAGGCTCATTCTGGATTCTCAACGTAAGCGTAGAATAGCTCGCTGGTCCACGCGAGCCGGTGGCCATAATGTTTTCGGCCTGAGCATGATTAGCCAAATTTCGGTCATAAAAAAAATAAAAAAATGAGCAGCCCGTGTGAGGGCTTGGGCTGTGCGGGTCCTAGAATTTTAGGGCCCGTTTCTATTTTTTAATATGCATAATTTTAATGTAATTAATATTTGGTTCGGTTAATTATGATTTAGGCAAATTTAAATATCTTTTGGAATTATTTATAGTTATCCATATTTAATTCAATAAAAAATATGGAATATAAAAATATTTAAAAATTAAAAATTTTATTAAAATTTTAAATTAAAAATTGTGGCAAAAATTGTTGTTTGATAAATGCACTATAATCTTGGGAAACACATGTTGTAAAGTGCTTCATATTGTTTGATGAATTTTTAGGCATTCATTAAATGAAACACTATTTATAAAAACTTTTGGAGTTCCCTACTAACAAAAATTAATATATACAACCCACCCACGTATGGCTCCTCTGGTTGAGGATTGGCCTCCTGATCCCAAAGTCAGGGGTTCGACTCACATCTGCCACAATTCCCAGAGTAGTTTCGTGATTTAAGTGGGGGGCCCTGGTGGTGGGTTGCTAGGCTAGTCTCCCCCGAGGTTTACGTCTAAATAGTGGTTTGCGACGACGTCCTCTGGTGTCACTAAGCATCGGAGGGCGGTGTGACCCCGAAAAGGAGTCTCCGGCAGTTCCTCGGTCACCAAAAAAATAATAATAAGAATAATATATACAATCACCCACCCAATCTAAAAAATTTTGGGTTATTGTGTATATTGATTTGAAAATTGCATGAAGATAAATTGCCAATCTGAAAGATACGGATGTATAATTCAAAATATTTATTTGCCCAAATAGGATAAATTTTTTGAAAATTATATGTAATTCCCCTTTATGAACGGGTTCATTCAAGAAGAAGTTTATGTTGACCAACCTCATGGCTTTGAAGAACCAAGAAAGTTAGATCATGTATATAGACTGAAAAAGGCATTGTATGGTCTGAAGCAAGCACCTCGCGCCTGGTATGAAAGACTAAGCAAGTTCTTGATAGACAATGGCTTCAAGAAAGGTATGGTAGACACAACTCTTTTCATTAAGAAAGAAGGTAAGGATATTCTACTTGTTCAAATTTATGTAGATGATATAATTTTTTGGTTTGTCTAATGAACTCCTATGCAAGAAATTTTCTAAGTCTATGTAGGAAGAGTTCGAAATGAGTATGATGGGAGAACTGGCATTCTTCTTAGGCCTTCAAGTCCAACAATCAAAAGAAGATACATTCATCTTTCAGGAGAAATATGCAAAAGAATTGATCAAAAAGTTTGGCATGGAAAACTGCAAGAAGACTGAAACTCCAATGTTGAGTTCCACCAAACTAGACAAAGATGAAATGGGAAAGAAAGCTGACCAAAAGACCCACAGAAGCATGATCGGTTCCTTTCTTTACCTTACTGCTTCTAGACCTGACATTCTATATAGTGTGTGTCTATGTGCTAGATTCCAAGTAGACCCCAGAGAATCACATCTTTCTACTGTACATAAAATATGTTGCTACTAATCTAAAGCTAGGTCTGTGGTATCCCAAATGAACATACTTTACTCTTCTCAAATATTTAGACGTTGATTTGTTGGATGTAGAGTGGACAGAAAAAGTATTTTTGGAACATGTCAACTTCTGGGACAAATGCTAGTTTCATGGTTCTCCAAGAAGCAGAACACTGTGGCTCTGTCTACTGCGGAAGCAGAATATGTGGCTCTTGGCAACTGTTGTTCACAAGTTCTATGGATGAGACAGCAATTAAGAGACTATGGAAAAGAAGAAGCATGCATGGAGATACGATGTGATAATACAAATGCTATCAACCTTACCAAGAATCCGATTCTTCACTCAAGAGCAAAGCATATTGAAATAAAGCATCACTTCATAAGGGACCATATGCAAAATGGTGAAATAAATGTCAAATTTATTGATTCTAAGAATCAATTGGCTGATATTTTCACCAAACTACTGGACAAAGGTACATTTGATTTTATCTGCAGTAAATTAAATATTACTAACCCTTTTGCGTAAAGTCTAGTGAAGTTAGGAAAGTCAAGAAATCTTCTAGAAGGAGCAATCTTTTGGATAGAGCAATCTTCTGGAAGGAAAAATCTTCTGAACCATATTCAGAAGACTATACTCGCAATTTGGATATTTAAATTTTGGCGCATAAGTTATTTCCTTATATGATCAAACATGGTAAGTTAATATCTGCATATATATGATCTGATTGCCTTGTTGAGTATGCCTATTTTACTTGAATCTATTTTTATCGACTTTTTGGATTTTCAAATAACTACCATTTATGGTTATTCCTTTTCCAAAAATTGTGTCTTTTTGTTGCACCGGTTCATTCTTAAAAATCGAGTCTTTCTCTCATCGCATCCTTGAAACTTATCTGCAAACCCTAAAAATCTCACTTTTCCTCATCCGAACTAAAGCATCCTTCTTCTCTCTACAAAATGTCTTCGAAATCCTCCAAATCGAGGTGAATCTCTTCACAAAGGAGGTCCTCTCACATTGCAAGCAGAGGACCAAAGACCATTGAAGGAGGGGAGACTCACTTTGATCTGATGAGGTCTTCAGAAGAGGAATCCCCAAGGCTTTCTGTACAACAGCACTCTCCTAGGCACTCAGTATAGCAGGATGAAACTGAGAAAGGTGACCAAGGTATGCCAGTAGTTGTTTGTTCAGTCTATTATACCAAAGGATCCTAAGAAAGTCTTTAAGATGTATGAGCTCATATCAAAGGGGGGGAGGCTTATGATAGTTTTAAGATTGAGTATTTGAAGGATCATGATTATGGAAATGAGATAAAATTGATGGAGGCCTTGTCGAAAGTATAGGGTGTTTCGAAACAAGTTGGTCAAATGCCTGACCCTAAAAGTGGCATAGAAAGTCTATGGGAGGGGAAGAGAGAAGACAATGACGAAAGGCTGTTTATAAATTTCCAGATAAAGATGGGTGTTGCTGCTGAAGTAGAAAATCCTAGAGGCAAACTGTTTAGATCAAAAGAACACAAGGAAAGTTATGCCTCTTTGCTTCACAGAGGAATAATGAATCATAGGACAATAGATTTTGATTTTCTGGATGCAGCAAGAATAAGCCTTCGAGGGAAATTTGAACAGTTGTAGATGGAAAACTTTTGCATGGACACAACTGAGGTTTATGCTGAACTGATAGCATATTTCTATTCAAACCTGTCCTTTCTATCTCCTGGCAAGTTGCAATTCAGTGTCCATGACAATGTGTATGATCTTGATGTGAATATCTTGGCTGACATTCTGAAAGTAGAAAGGGGAGAATTCAAGCCCATTGGAGTATCCAATGAAAATGCTTGCAAGTATCTTACAAAAGGAAATGTTCTCAAGGCAAACATTACTGCTACTTTGCTTTCAATAAACAGAGTTCTGGCCATTTCTTGTAAGGACCTGTTTTTCCTTTCTACAACTCCATTTTGTTCTGGAGTGTAGGGCGAGGAGGAAGTATGCTGAAGGCCATTTTTGTCACAAAAGTCTACAAAATACTGATTTTCAAATTATCCACCATGATCTGTTTTAATGCTTGAAATAGAGTAATCTTTCTCATTCGAACTCTTTTTGCAAATTTTAAAAAATATGAGAAGGTTTCCCCTTTATTAGCAAGGAAAAACACACAAGTAAAACGAGAATAATCATCTACAATAACTAGACAATACCTCTTGCCTGCAATGCTTTGGGTTTTTGTTGGTCCAAAAAGATCCATATGAAGAAGCTGCAAAACACGATTAGAAGAAACATGTTTTACAGATTTGAAGGAACTTCGTACCTGCTTTCCTAGAGTGCATGCAGAACAGAGTTCTGACTTTTTGTAGCTTAAGGAAGGCAATCCGCGAACAAGTTTCTTGGTGAACAATTTCGAAATATGTTTCATACTAACATGCCCTAGCTTTCGATGCCAGAGGTTTACTTCATCTTGAATTGAAATGAGACATTTAGCCGTGTCTTCATTTATATCCAAAAGATAGATGTTTCCATATCTTTGTCCGGTAAAAGATTGAGATGAGTCCTAACTGGTTCCAGAACATATATTCTCCTTGAAGTCAATTCTAAATTCAGCATCACATGATTGACTGATACTCAGAAAATTGTAGTTCAGCCCATTGACCATAGAGACGTTGCTGATGATGAGACTTCCAATCTTGACTGTTCCCAGTCCAATAATGTTTCCCTTACTATTTCCTCCAAAGGAGACAGTTCCTCCTTTTATTCTTTCCAATCCAATGAACATTCTCAAATCACCAGTCATATGTCTCAAACATCCACAGTCTAAATACCATTTTGTCTTACTTTTGATACTTACCTGTAATCAAAAAACATACTCAAGCTTTTTTTGGTACCCAGACTTTCTTGGGTCCATGAGAGTTAGTAATATATGCTTTGTTAATCCAGTTTTTCTGAACAGGTCTCCAGACTTTAGGACACTTACTCTCAAAATGTTCTTCTTCTTTTTCGCAATTAGAACATTTGAGATTGTCTTGTCCAACAGTTTTGACAAAGTTCTTTTGAAAATGACTTTTGCAAACTTGTTGAGGGGGTCTCCGTTTGAGTCTCTCTTTGACTTTTGGAAAGTTTATTAAAGAATCATTTTCCTTATTATATCCAAGTCCAGACTTGTTATAATATGAATCTGAATGGAAAGTATGTGCTATAAGGTTTTTGATCCTTTTGAAAATTTTGTAGTAATATCCAAACATTCCTTTTAAGAGACTCATTCTCATTTAGCAAAGAATCTCAACTTTCTCTTGTTTCCAAAATTCCTTTTGCGAGATCATCAAATTTTTCTTTCGGAAAAAAATTCTGTTGACTCAACTTGTAATTTTCCTTTTTCAGTCCAGAGATCCTTTTCATAGTGGATTTCAGATTTGAACACAGCTCATTTATATAATCTGAAACTTTGATAGGAATGTCATAATGACTAATCTCAATTTCTCTTGTCTAAGTCTAAGTCGGATTCTGAGTCTGCTCCAGAATCTGAGTTTGAGTGTGCCATCAGACAAATATTGCCGTATTCATCTTCACTTTCTTCGCACTCCAGAATCTTGTACTTTTCAAACTTTCCTTTATTCTTCTTCAGTGTAGGACAGTTTGGTTTTATATGTCCCTTCTTCTTGCATTCAAAACAAATTACATCTTTGACAAAGTCTTCTTCATCCAATGTTCTTCTTTGTCTAGACTGTTTGTTTTGCTTCTTGCTGCTGAACTTCTTCCCTTTCTTATTTAACTTTCTTACCTTTTTGATCAATAGGGCAAATTCTTCGTCGTCCATTTCAACCTCAAAGTCTGTATCATTAAAATCAAAATTAGATAGATGAGTATGGACATATATATATATTCCAAAGTCTGATTCAATTCTTCACTAGTTGTCTGAGAAAGCGCAAAATCGAGTGATCCTAGTGTATTACCAAGAAGACTGACTTAGTGAGATATATCATCACCAAGTGCGAACACTCGAGAGTGTGTAATCACCTTTGATCACATAGTGAAATCCAGCCAATTGGCTGATCGCGTGGAAAGTAAACGTAGGTTTGTCAAAAGCCAAACCACTATAACTGTGTTTGCAATCTTCTCTTCCCTTACTATTTAATTTCTGATTGCATATTACAAAGTCTACTACATCCAGACTTTATTCAGAACTGTCATTCTGATTCTGTTACTATCAGACTTTACATTATTTGTTTTAGCACATAAAATTCAATTACACCTATTCACCCCCCTCTAGGTGTTAATACTAATAACATCAAGGTGATGCTCCAACGGCTGCAGCGTTCATGTCGCTTGGAGAAATGATTGGCCAGCGCATGTCTCCCGCCGCATGCAGCGCTGAGTTCATGGCGGTGGTTGTTACATCTGTTATTGTGGCTTAATTTTTACTGTTCTTTTTAGTTCTTGTCGAGTTATTCAAGAGCCAGGGGACGACATGATTTTTCTCTCTTTTTGTTATTTCGAGATCATGCGAAATCTTTAGAATTCGATTTCTGACCGGGAGATCAAGGAGTGGAGCTGTGTTTTGTTCTTTCTGAGTCCGTGGGCGTGATTATAATCATGAAGGCAAGGGGAGTGTACTTGGCTCGATGAGAACACAATCATGAGTGGAGCTGAGTAATTGGGCTTTTTTAGTGCATCTTTGATGTGGACTCTGCGTCTGATGCCTAGGTCCCGTTTGAGTTTCCGAAGCAAGAATTGACACGCATTGACATTCGGTTGCGGAGATGCACATGCATCTGCGCGTAACGGATTGTCGTTTATTATTGTGGGTTAGGGAAAGGGAGGACGATGGAAGACGATACATAAGCAAATCAAGGCATTTATCGTTTTCTTTGATTGGTCATGCATCATATATCATACAGTACGTAGACTTGTCAAACTAATGAGTCAAGTCCAGTTTGAATCAAGTCATAAATAGTTCAACCCAAATCAACTCATTTAACACATTTTATCGTAATACAAATTTCTTAATCCATACCTGACCCATTCCATTTAATCAAATCTAAGAAATATTTTTCTTATTCTTTTCTTTTTAAAAATTATTGCTAAAACACTTTTATGCAATACAATTCTAGTTGACAATTTTTATAATTTTAAAAAAAATTGAGACTCCGTGTGTTTCATGAAAATCATTTTCCAATAAAATAACAATATTTATTGGTGTTTACCTGAAACCTAAAAATAAATTAGAAAATATTTTCCAATGTTTGATATGAAAAGTCTAATTTGATTTTCCTCCGTACACTCCTTTTAATATATATAAAATCGAATTTTTAATTATTTTATTTTATTTTTTATTTTTCCTTCTTCTTCGGTTGGTTGATGACCATGGTGATAGCTGACAACTAGCCTAAGTGAGCTTGACCCGGTTGGCCCGTGGTGAGCTCAACTCTCAACGTAGGCCGGCCAGGTTGAACTCAACCAAGGTCGACAAGCTAGAGTGTCGCTAGACGTCAATGAAGCTTGAGCCTCGCCAAACGTTGCCAAGGCCTCACCCTCACTAGATCGACAAGCTCAAGCTTGAGTCTCACCATTGTGCCTCGCTAGCACTAGACATCGGTGAGGTCCTCGCCAAATTGGTGAGCTCAAGTCTCTCTGGCACCAAACATCAACAAGCTCGAGGCTTGAGCCTCACCAAAGGTCGGCAAGGCCTCGACCTTACTAAATCAGTGAGCTCTTCCCTTGTCTGGTTAGTCGTTGGCCACCGGTAGAGAAAGATGGAAGAAGGAAAAAGAAAGAAAAAAAGAAAAAAATCATTATAATTTCTATTTTTAAAAAATATATATTTCTATAAGACTTAAGAGGAAGAGTCTATAAGTGTAGTGGGTTGAAAATGGGTGTTAAATTTAACATTTTTAGACTTATTTATTTTAATCTTTAAATTTAAAACTCATTTAACATAGGCTCCTCATTAAAAATGAAGTGATCCATTTATTTTTAAATGGATCATATATATAGGTTTAGGCATTTTGAGAGATCTAACTGTACATATTTTCATCGTCCGCCTTCCTTCACCTCGGTCTATTATTCCGCGCCCAAAAGCACGGATTGCCTTCCTAAGCATCTTCATAATGGCCCTCGACTCTTTTGTTTTTTGGTAGCTTGGAGGTAGCTTGTCAGCACTTTTATAGAATTACTTATCAGCACTCTCATCCATGGATAAGACGTAATGCAAGCGTTTCTATGTCGATACGAGAGCCATAATTTTGGGTAAGAAATCGATAGCAAGGAGGTGGCATTTTACAATTCGCTCCCTCGAAATGGAGTTTTCTTCTCAAGGGCGCACCTTTTCCCACTTGGATTTGCAAGAAAACCTGAAAAAATCACAGGTGGAACAATATAATCGAATATTTTTAGGGAAAACCTTGATATATAAGATAAACTCTACCTTCCAAAGTCCACCAATTACTTTGGTGCGTATCAATTTTATAATATAAAAAATTGAATATTTCGATAGACCGTAAATTTTATTTCTAAAGACACATGAAAATGCTTTAGTAATTTATTTTCACTTCAATTCCATACCATTCACTGCTTCGTGAAATTAACCGCTGATCAATCATAGAAGAATCATACAACATTTCATTTGAGCTGTACATTGCAATAATGGTCATAAAGTGATTCTCGTTTCAAACACAATATAAAGTTTCTGGTCTTATAAAATGGAAGGTTAACTCTCTATTATCAATATACTTTCGATTAAGTTACATGTAGCCGAACGGGAAAATTATCCAAAATGTTATAAATTTATTGTATTTTTATCAATTCAATCTTAAATTTTTTAATTATGTAAATTGAGTGTTAAACTCTTTCACGTTTTGTCATTGACTCCATCTGGCCAATTTTGGTTCGAAATTATTAACATGGATGTTAATCGTCCTACGTAACATATGCTGCATTGTTGTGGACAATTTTCATAATATTTTAATATTTTTTCAATTTGTTATTATTATTATTTATTTATTCTTTTCTTTCACAACTTTAGCTGGTGAGAGCCACAGTGCCCTCCCCCAAACCCAAGCGAGGTGGCCCTCGCCCAAATCCTAAACAGAATACTAAAAAATATGATGACATCCACGATAATAGCGAGTATTAAAAGACTTAGTCAAACATTCCTTTAAAAATGCCAAGCGCGATAATTAATTCAAACTCATTCGAAAGTTATATTTTGGTCCGTGTTAGTTGACAGATAAGGACGCACATCTTCCCAGCAAAATGGGGTCGCATGATCAATTAATATTGTTGGAGATGATTAGGAGAGAATCTTTGTATCTCTTTGGATCCTAATTATCTCTAACGAAATATTTGTGGCACTAAAAGTCAAGCTCAAAGGGTCCATGTCACCTCATTATTCATTTCAGTGATCCAAATGGGGGATCAGCTTATTAAACATGTTTTTGTATGTGCGTGTTACACGTTTTGCTTTGTCATTTTGTGACTATGAATTTTTTAATAATTTTATTACATTTTTCTTTTTCTTTTTTTCTTTTTTTCTTCTTCTTACTTCAGTTGATCACCAGCCTCAATCACGGCGGATGACTTGCCATACGAGAGTCGGGGACCTCACCGGCCTTGGAGGAGCCTTGCCTAGCCACAACGAGGGTGAGGCTTGACTTCGCTAGATCCGGGCAAGGTTATGCCTCCCGCAACCCAACCAAGCCAAGGCTTGCCTTGTCACAGTGAGGTTGGCATCACCCAGCCACCGCGAGGTCAACATTGTCTCACCCAGCCATTGGTGAGGCTCTACTAGGTCATCGATTAGAGGAAGAAGAGGAAGAAGAAGAAGAAGAAGAAGAATAGAAAAAGAAGAAAAGAAAAGAGAAGAGAAGAAAATAATTGTTTGATTCTTGAGTTCTTCTCGAGAACAAAAAAGTAACTTTTTTCTATTTTTAAATTTTGTTTCAAATCATTTTTTTGATTTGAAAAATTAGCCGATATTACCAAGTGGATTTCTTTCTCTTTTTTTGGTTCTAAGAAATAAAAGAATAGAATTAGTTATTGTTTGATCGATTATCAAATAGGACCTTATGATTATTTTGTTCACAATCGTTGATGGACAAGGACACATGTTTCCTCCTAAATGGATTGAATGGTTAATAATTCTGTAAATTAGGGGTGTCAAAAAGGCCCGAGCCGACCCGACCCGGCCCGGCCCGGCCTGGCCCGACCCTAAACTTAGGGGTATTTTCCGATACCGGCTCCATACTCGGACCCGACCCGAAAATACCCTAAATTTAGGGTCGGGTCGGGTCGGGTCAAGATGGGTCAAAACGGGTCGCGCGCAGTTCTTTGACACCTGCATCATCCGTGCGTTTTGGTCTTCATCCGTTGAGAAAAATGGTAAAGTAGGATAAAATAAACAAAAGAAAAGAAGTAATCATCTTTCTATGCGTTTTGGCTCTCAACTCTCAGATTTTTTTAAAAAAAAAATCAAACCAAACTTGTAAAGGGCCACGCCTAGCTCGACCCGACCCTTTTGTTTGTGTCTAATACATTTCGGGTCGGGTCGAGTCGGCCGGAGCAGAAGAAGCTTACCTTTACGATTGGGGTCAGGTCGGGTAACATCAAAACCCGACCCATTGACACCCCTACTGTAAATGATAATTAGGAAGGATTCTCAATATCTGCTCTTGCACTGCTTTGTCATTTTGTGCCCCCTTTTTTTTCGGCATTTGTAGACAGAGAAGGACGTTTCCTTCCTAAATGGTCTTGAATGGTTAGTTACTGTAATTAAAGATAGTCTGGAGATTTTTCGCATCATTGTTCTTTATCCTTTTAGGAGACGAGGACCGTCATGATTATTTCTAATAACAAATTTGGCATTAAAAGTTGAGCATTTAAGAATTAGGATCTTTTTTTATCTGTCCCATTTTAACTGTCCTATTTTAACTCTTTTTTCTCGAATTTTTTATTACGCCCCTTTACAAAACATGAAAATCGACTTTTACACATAAAACTAAAATGTTCTCACGCCATCTAATTTTGTTATCACCTAGTGCCCGGTAGATAGGATCGATTGAGTGGGTACATTCTTTTCTTTTCAACATGCATACGTTTGACGTGAGTGTCACTGGTCTTTTTCAGCAATTTAATTGCAAAGGAGATACAAAATATGTCAATCTCTAATAACAAATTTGGTGGCATTAAACCTCGAGCTTTAAGGGTCCTCGCGAGTAGGTACTTGTTTCCTTTCCAAAATGCAAATTCTCCACCCAACTTCGCCTTCACATGTGCATGTAAACAGTGTATTCGTCGCTAGTCCTTTCCAGCGATTTAATTGTATGGGTGGTGGTGGCATTAAAAGTCGAGCTATAAGGGTCCACGCGAGTTGGTACTTTTTTTCTTTCCAAAATGCAATTCTCCACCTGACTTTGTCTTCACATGCGCACGTAAACGGTGTATTCGTCACTAGTCCATTCCAGCAATTTAATTGTATGGATTTCAACGTTTCAGATCTCTATAGTCTTACATGAGTCTGAGATGTGAAGACCTTTTGTTGAGAACACATTCATCTTATTAAAATATCATTTATCACTTAACAATGGAATTATATTTTTTATATATAATTTCTTTTCACTTAACGGTTTAAATTTTTAGGTTGAACTTTCTAACTTGGTCTTAAAGATAAACGATTTCGAGGTGCACCAAGTGCACACTCTCTCTTAGTCTCAACATTGGTCCTCAATATTGTTCATCTTATTCAATAACCACGTCAGCTTGTTTTGTTATTGTATAGTTTGCATAGAAGCCACATAAACCTCTTGTCGTAATTTGACTTTCTAATATGATATCAGAGTCAGATTTTGCTCTTATTAAGTTTGTGTCTATCTTTATTAGTTAAATTCCACGTGCTACTCTTAATCCAGTTTGCAAGTGAAATGGGATGATGAAATATCTCGCATTACTTGACAATAAGATTTATATGCTTTTTATATTTTTTTTCCTTTTTTTTTCTCAGGATGATGGTTTTGAAAAATTATCAAAATTCAAAAGTTAAAAAAATCTTCAAGCTTAAGTGCATGCTCCACAAAAAGTTGAACATTGTTAGCCTAAATACAAGAGATAATTGTTCAAAAAAAATTTAAACCTATTGTACGACCGCTAATTCAGTCTCAAACATTTTTAAATTATGTCAATTTAGTTTTAAATATTTTAACAACTTGTCAATTTACTCATTAGTCAATTTTGGTAAAAAATCACTAATGCAGATATATCCTAAGGATGATGTGGAGAAATTTTTGAATTTTTTTAAAATTATTTTCCTTTTCTTCCGGTAGTGGCCACTCTCAAGTTGTGACGTCCTGAATTTCGACCCATTTCGGGATATGTGAAATGGTTATTTCTTCAATACGATATTGGTTATGTTTACTTTGAGTTGCCCCTTCGTGAGTTAACTAACTATTCGGAAAGGCAATTAAGGACTGATACACGTATGACTAATGAATTCAATCAGGGATAGACCACTCAACCAAAATGATTAAGCAGGGATGATACCACGCTGTTGCAGGCTAATTAGCGAATGGAAATAAATCGATTTAGAGTGAGTATGAGGTCGGATTGCAGGTGATTCCGTACGGCTTCGATATTAATTGCGAACGATGTTAAATTGATTTCCTGTTGGCTCTATACTCAGGGTGAGCAATCAATCCCTCATAATCACATGACAACCGATGATCGCCTTGATTTGAATAGGCGTGATTGTGGATTGAAAAGTTATCAACCACAAGTCAAACGCGTGAAAAACCCTAAACGCTGCCCGAAAGTTAGGACGTACTAAAGTCGCGATTAGTTGAATTTAGTCACGAAATTCAATCCGATTTCAGGTATTGAACTTTCAAGGACGTCGAGACCAAATTATTGGACAATGCCTCATTAATTTCCAAATTTATCAGTAAGCCAGGAAATTATCAAAATGGATTATCGGGTCGAGAATTGGAGCCAGAAAAGGGATGATCGGGCCAAAAGTTGCAAACTGAGACGGTCCCGCTTCTTAATTTTCGGATCAAGGACATTTTAGGAAGGTTTGGTCCAAAATTGGGAGAAGAGCATTTTGCCCTCCCCTCTTTTAAAATAAAAAAAAAGGGGGCAAATTTTGGGAATTGTGCAGAAGTGAGCGGGGCTGGGTGGGCAGCCTTCCCACTTCAGCCGCTGCCCCCCTCTCTTCTGTCTTCTCTCTCTCTTTCTCTCCTCCCCGTGCACGTACGTCCCCCTTGCAGCCTTCTACTTTTCTTCTTCTTCTTCTTCCTCCTTTCCTCCTCTCTTTTCCCGCCCGTTGCTGCTGCTGCACTTTCTTCTTCCTGTTCTGCCTCTGTGGTCACTGCCCAGCCACCGCTCTCACTCCGGCCATCAGCCTCTCCGTCAGCCAGCGGTCGTTCGCCGACAAACCGCTAGAACCGGCCACTTCCTCCTCCTTCGCCCGACTTGTCCACTGCTGCCGGCTGCTGTGTTTCTGCCCTGCTGCCGACTGGTTGACGGCCACCTCGTGTTGTAAGCGATTACTTTTATGAAAATATTATCAAATGATTTATTTTTAATAAAATAAATAGAATCTAATTAAGGTAAAGCATAAGTAATTTGCCTCAGTGGCTACTGTTCTGTTTCGAAACGGGGAAAACTGGGCAGTTTTATGGGTTTATTCCCAAGTTTTATAAATAGAAGCTCGTTATTGCACAAACAAGAAAAAAGGTCCCGCATAAATTTCTGCGGTCATCCTGCAGCTCATTGCCCAAAGCTTTAATGCAAGAAAATGATAGCAAATGGGTGGCTTTTTTCAGTTTGGTCCCTCGAAACGGAGTTTTCTTCTCAAGGGTGCACCTTTTCCCGCTTGGCCCCAACTTGTTTGTGGACGTGGAAGTGAAATCGGTGAAATCACTGGCTGATCGAAATAATCGAATAGATTTCAGGTAAATATTAGATTTATAAAAAAAACTCCGTATTAGAAAGTTTGACAGCCAATTTTCTTTTGTGCATGTGGATGACAAAGTTGTAATATTTTTATGTGATCCCACGTTTTGGGGTATAGTTTTTAAATAAAACTTACCATTAATATTAACCCACATTTTTACTTTTGACGAACGGTTATTCCACGTGCTGTTTTTTCCACGCTTCGTACATTTTCGTGACAACCACACATTCAATAACCGTCTTGATGGAAGACAATTTATAATGACGAACGTTCAACTTTTAGGGCGATCACAAGATCTAACACAAACCCTCTCATTTGGAATACACCATCAGACGCGGAGGATTGGGTTAAGAGAAATGCGCCCTAATCGCATCGGATCATCGCGAAGTTAAAGTAGATTTTCGACGACGCAAACTCTGTACAAATCACTGGAGGTTAGATTTATTTTGATCCTGTTTCTGCATAAAATTCTATTGTGCTTGAATTGTGTTCATCAAGCATGAGAAGAACATTCTGTTCGATAATCTTACATTTGGTATCAGAGCGTGTAAGTGCCTCTGCCTTGTTTCTGCGAATTTTCGGGTGCATTTTTCGGAATTTAAATGAACAGTAAATTGAAAATGGGGTTAAGAGAGAAATTTGTCGTTTCCAGCGAAATTCCAGCAACCCATCGCCCGGCTTCGGACCAGTACGGTCGCACCGCCATACGGTAGAATGCCTGTAAGTTTTCCGGCATATCGGTGACCGCCGGAGGCTAATCGCACGGCGGAAGTCGTAGTGGCTAAGGATTTGCATAAAGGGAATTTTTGCTTGATTTAGACTAATTTCTTGATCATTTTCGCCGATGTTTGGGTCTATGTGGTCGCACCAATGTGTTGTCCGACACCCACTAATTATTTTGGTCTAAAATCGGTTGCTGGAGGAGACCCATTTGGCGGAATCGCGGCGGAGACGGCGAAAAACCGACCGAAAATCGGTCGACCGCACAGAGGAAGCAAGTGTGTGGCCCCCACGCGCAAGAACTGCTGGCGCGTGGGCGCCACGCGCGCGCAACTGCCTCCGCACATGCATCTCACGCGCCCGCGTGGTGAAGAAGGCACGTGAGCGCCACGCGCCCGCACAAAGGGCAAGCGAGTGCGCTGCACGCGCCCTGGCCGCGGACCCATATTTTACAGTTTTGCCCCTTGCCGATTGAATTTACGGTTCTGCCCTTGGCTGAATTAATTTATTATTTTCTCTTATTAATGTATTTACTGTTCTGTCCTTGTGGTATTAAATTACCATTCTGCCCTTGATGCATTTTGTGAGTATTTTATGTATGAAATTAAAATGTCTAGTGATCCATATATTTTAATTAATTAGAGAGTAGCCACAGCATCTTTAATTAGTTGAAATAAATATTAAGAGCCTCTGAATCACATTTGGAATTGGACATTGATTGTAATTAATCTTATTAATATGATGAATTTTATCCCACGGGAATTTTCATTATATTAATATGATTAATTAGGTTGAAATATCATGTTATTTTTCTTAATTTACCCACATGGATTAAGAAAAGGAATATAATATGATAGTTTCTTCATAAAGTTATTATGAATCTATTTAAATTAAAAACTTAGCCCACAGGTAGTTTTTATGTTATGTGATTCATATATTTGTGCCATGTTTTACATTGGTAAAGCATGATTTATATAAATTTTGCCTCATATTTTATGACATAAGCATGATTATTTGATATGCAGTCCCGCAACCTATGAATTTCTCTGAATTTAAGTGTGATGTTCCCATGCCGAATGGTGAAAACTATAAAGTTTGGAAGGAGTTAATTCTTCTTCAATTGAGGTGCATGGACATTGACTATGCTATAAGGAAAGACGAACCACCTGCTCCTACTGATACGAGCACTGCAGTTGAGAAAGCCCTTTATGAACAATGGGAGCGGTCCAACCGCCTTAGTGTGATGTTTATAAGGACAAGATTTTCTCATAGTATCGCTGATTATGAAGTTTTCATCTATGAAGCTCACTAGTGTTAGAGGTGTGTGTGAGTACATCATGAAGATGAGGGATATTGCAACTCAATTGAAGAACCTTGAGGTTGAGATATCTGAATCTTTTCTTGTGTACTACATCCTGAACACTCTTCCACAGCAGTATGCACCTTTCAAGATCTCTTATAACACACATAAGAATAAATGGTCAATTAATGAACTTTTATGACCATGTGTGTTCAAGAGGAAGAAATGTTGATTATGGAATTGGGAGAAAGTGTTCATTTGGCAACACAAAGAAAGAATAAGGGTCATGGCGAGAATAAGGGAAAAGGTAAAATACCTCCCAAATTGACATTAAGAAAGAATCCAAATGTTTCTTCTGTAGAAAGAAGGGGCATATGAAGAAGGATTGCGTCAGATTTAAGGCCTGGCTCGAGAAGAAAGGTAATCCAATCTCTTGTGTTTGTTATGAATCTAATATGGCTGATGTGAGTCGCAACACTTGGTGGATTGATTCTGGTTCTACAATCCATATTTCGAATTCCTTGCAGGGTTTTCAAAACCACAGGAAGCTAGTAGAAAGTGAACAATGCATCTATTCAGGAAACAAGATGCGTTTGCATGTGGAAGCTATTGGGACATGTAGTTTAGTTCTCGATAGTGGCTTTGTTTTGAATTTGGAAATGACCTTTTATGTACCTAGTTTCTCTAGAAACTTAATTTCAGTTTCAAGACTTGTACCTTTGGGTTACTCTTTTCAATTTTCAGGTTCAAACTTCAGTTTGTTGTTTAAATCTGAAATTGTTGGGAGTAGTACTTTGTCTGATGGTCTTTTTCAAATTAATTTGCAAGACAATGCCTATTATGATGCGATGCATGTTCATGATAATGCTGGTGTGAAACGATGTGTTGTGAATGAAGATTCCTCTATGTTGTGGCATTGGAGATTTGGACATATCTCCATAGAAAGAATTAAGCGATTAGTAAATGATGGAGTACTTAGTACTTTGGATTTTACTAATTTTGACACTTGTGTGGACTGCATAAAGGGAAAGCAGACCAACAAGACAAAGAAAAGTGCCAAGAGGAGTACAAACATATTAGAAATCATACATACGGATATTTGTAGTCCTGATATGGACTCATATGGTCAGAAAACTTCATCTCTTTCATTGATGATTACTCACGTTACATGTATCTCTACTTGCTTCATAATAAAAATGAAGCATTAGATGCCTTTAAGGTATTTAAAGCAGAAGTAGAGAAACAATGCGGTAAGCAAATTAAGATCGTGAGGTCAGATAGAGGTGGAGAATTCTATGGTAGATACACTGAGGATGGACAAGCACCTGGTCCATTTGCGAAGTTTCTTCAAGAGAATGGGATAGTTGCCCAATACACTATGCCTGGTTCTCCGGACCAAAATGGTGTAGCAGAAAGAAGAAACCGAACATTATTGGACATGGTGCGAAGTATGCTTAGTAGCTCTAAACTTCCTAAGTCATTGTGGACTGAAACTCTTAAGACGGCAGTGTGCATATTGAACCGAGTTCCAACCAAGGTTGTTACAAAGACGCTTTTTGAGTTATTCAAGGGTTGGAAGCCGAGTTTGAGACATGTACGCGTTTGGGGATGCCCGTTTGAAGTGAGAGTTTATAATCCACAAGAAAAGAAGTTAGACCCAAGGACTATAAGTGGGTATTTCATTGGATATGCCGAAAAGTCCAAGGGATATAGGTTTTATTGTCCATCTCACACTACTAGGATTGTGGAATCAAGAAATGCTAAGTTTCTTGAAAATGACTTGATTAGTGGGAGCAATCATTTGAAGGAACTTGTTCCTGAAAAAGATCATTCAGATAATCAATCTTCCACGTCAAGTATTAAGTTGGTTGTTGTTCATAATACCCCTACAGTTCAACCGGCTATTGAACAACAAACCATTGAAGTTCCACAACCTATTGATATTGATCCAGTAGATCCTGTTGTTCAACAAGTACCAAAAACTGTTGAACAACTAGTTGATACAACATTAAGAAGATCTACTAGAATGAGGAAAGCAGCAGTTCCTAGTGATTTTATTGTGTATCTACAAGAATCTGACTATAATATTGGAGCTGAGAATGACCCTGAAACGTTTTCACAAGCCATGAGTAGTGATGAATCCAATTTGTGGTACAATGCCATGAAGGAAGAGATGAGTTCTATGGCATCAAATGAAGTCTGGGATTTAGTTGAGTTGCCTGATAGTATGAAAGCCATTGGTTGTAAATGGGTCTTCAAAACCAAGAAAGACTCATTAGGCAACATCGAGAGATACAAAGCTAGACTTGTTGCCAAAGGATTCACTCAAAAGGAAGGAATCGACTACATTGAGATATTTTCTCCTATATCCAAGAAAGATTCTCTTCGTATTATTTTGGCATTGGTCGCCCATTTTGATATGGAATTACATCAAATGGATGTGAAAACAACATTCCTCAATGGGGAACTAGAGGAGGAGGTATACATGAAACAACCTGAAGGATTCCCCTCTAGTAAAGGTGAGCATTTGGTGTGCAAGCTTAAGAAATCTATTTATGGCTTGAAACAAGCATCCCGCTAATGGTACTTAAGGTTCCATGATGTGATTTCTTCATTCGGTTTTGTAGAAAATGTTATGAATCAATGTAGATACCAGAAGGTTAGTGGGAGCAAAATTTGTTTTCTTGTGCTATATGTGGATGATATTCTACTTGCGACCAATGATAAGGGGTTGCTACATGAGGTGAAACAATTTCTTTCTAAGAGTTTTGACATGAAAGACATGGGTGATGCATCTTATGTCATTGGCATTAAGATCCATAGAGATAGACCTCAAGGAGTTTTAGGACTATCTCAAGAAACCTATATCATAAGGTCTTAGAGAGATTTCGGATGAAAGATTGTTCACCAAGTATAGCACCAATTGTGAAGGGTGATAAGTTCAATTTGAACCAGTGCCCGAAGAATGACATAGAAAGGGAACAAATGAAAAACATTCCATATGCTTCTGCTGTCGGAAGCTTGATGTATGCTCAGGTTTGCACGTGACCTGACATTGCTTTTGCTGTTGGAATGTTGGGAAGATATCAGAGTAACCCGGGTATGGACCATTGGAAAGCTGCAAAGAAAGTGATGAGATACCTTCAAGGTACCAAATGTCACATGCTTATATATAGACGGACTGACAACTTGGAAGTAGTTGGTTATTCGGATGCAAACTTTGCTGGTTGCGTTGATTCTCGAAAATCAACATCTGGATACATTTTTATGTTAGCTGGCGGAGCCGTGTCATGGAGAAGTACGAAGCAGACTTTGACTGCTACTTCCACTATGGAGGCTGAGTTCGTTTCTTGTTTTGAGGCTACCTCGCATGGTGTATGGTTGAAGAGTTTCATTTCTGGGCTTAGAATTGTTGATTCTATTTCTAGGCTATTAAGGATATATTGTAACAATTCAGCTGCGGTTTTTATGGCTAAAAATGCCAAAAGTGGCAGTCGAAGTAAGCATATCGACATAAAGTATTTAGCCATAAGGGAACGTGTTAAGGAGAATAAAGTGGTCATTGAGCACGTTCGCACCGAATTGATGATAGCTGATCCTTTGACTAAAGGCATGCCACCAATGAAGTATAAGGATCATGTAACTAGTATGGGACTATGTCCTATTATGTAATTTATCGTCATGTGAACGATATTTGTTGTATGAGACTCTCATTCAGTTGTAATGTTATTCTCAACTTTGGTGTACACATTCAGTTCTTTATGAGAATAACAATTATCCTTGGTTTTGGAATAAACATTTGGTTTATTCATTAAGATGTGTTGTCACATATGGGCTAACATAAAAGGAATAAGATGCATTGTGATACATGGAAGATATTACTCGCTTTAAGAGAACATGTCACCATGATTCATGAGTCTTGTTTCTTTTCTTAAGCATAAAGTTTCGTGGATTAGTTGGATAATCTGTTCATGAAAATGTTGGGATCAAGTGGGAGAATGTAATATTTTTATGTGATCCCACATTTTGGGGTATAGTTTTTAAATAAAACTTACCATTAATATTGACCCACATTTTTACTTTTGATGAACGGTTATTCTACGTGCGGTTTTTTCCACGCTTCGTACCTTTTCGTGACAACCGCCCATTCAGTAACCGTCTTGATGGAAGACGGTTTATAATGACGAACGTTCAACTTTTAGGACGATCACAAGGTTTAACACAAACCCTCTCATTCGGAATACACCATCAGTACGCGAGGGGATTGGGTTAGTAGAGTGCGCCCTAATCGCAGTCGGATCATCGCGAAGTTCCCGTAGATTTTCGACGAACGCAAACTTGTACAATGGCTGGAGGTTAGATTTATTTTGATCATGTTTCTGCATAAAATTCTATTGTGCTTGAATTGTGTTCATCAAGCATGAGAAGAACATTCTGTTCGATAATCTTACAAAAGTTCCGTATTAAAGATTTATTGCTATAGACTCTAAATTTTATTTCTAAATGCATATGCAAAAACTTTTGGTAATTTATTTTCACTCCGATTTTGTGCCTTTCGCTCGCTTCTTTATCAATACATTTGCTGATCACTCGAAGAAGAAGTTTCTAGATTTCATTTTGAGCGATTCATTGAATTAAACATTATAAAGTTTCCACTCATATAAAATGGAAGTTTAACTCTCTAAGATATAATATTTACGAGGTCATTACACCTACTTGGCCCCCCTAGCGCCTATAGGCTTGGCCAAAGTTTAATGCTGTTATGCGTTTAGTTCAATTTATTAATCAAGCTCAGAACCCTTTGTTTAAGTTCATTTGCCACTTCTGACCCAAAGAAAAAGTTCATTTGCCACCAGTCCAATGTAAATGTAATTATATGAGTCTATTACTATTAATGCAAATTCTCCTAAAATTTATATGCAATTTTATTAATTTTCTCATTTAAGGACTGGGGTCGATCCCTAAGTGTTTCTGTAATAAATATATAAATGGGTCGTCAAAACTTATATGTTAACAGATGTGAGGATAAATCAATCTAGAGAAACCTTGGTACATAACATATAGACATTTGCTCGATACCATTCATGAGATACATGATGAGACGTTGCTTATTTCTAACTGCCTTCGTCATCACTTCGTGCCTTAATACTATAGGAAAAAGGGGATGTCAGTGGGTCCGCATGAATAATTGTACGTCAGCATGCGACAACAAGCCTGCTTGCTGTGGTTTCCTTGTTCTTAGTCGTCCGTTTGGAAGTGCAACAACATAAAAACCCTCCAGGATGATAGAACAACATAAGTCTTTCCTCTGATCCTTCTGTTTTTCTTCTGCCTATAGCAAGCATAGCCTTCAATGGCTCCCTGGAGTAACTTGTGAAAACTCAAAGAGTTCGGTGTTACTACTCGAAACGAAGTACATCGCGGAATCGGTAAAATGAGACTTACCTGTCTTTTCTTGTCCCTTTTGTGTATACAATAACTTATGGATATGTAATGCGACAGGTACTCTAAATCCTGAAAAGGAAATGGAAGCAGGAGCTGCAATAAATGGTGCTTCAACCTCAGCTAAGGAGGAAATTAATCGCCGAAGCAGAGAAGAGGAGCGGTTGCCTTCCCTCAACAGTTTAGCTCTCATGAGAAAAGCGACCACACCAACCGACATTTCATCTGTCGACATCACCGATTGGTGCGAAGTCGTATACGAGGGAGTGCTCTTGGATGACAATAAACAGGCAAAGTCCCATATAATTTCTCCCGTTGGACTCCATCTATCTATCTATTAATGCTAAATGCAGCATGTGTGGTTAGCTCGGTCTATTGATCGCATGGGGTCTTGAAGGACCTTTCACGCAATAAATTGAATCAATCTGGGAAGTGAGAGTAAGTTCACCGCATATCATATTCTAGAATGAAATAGGGGTTAGTGACAATTTGCATAATAATATCAATGGCATAGGTTTCATTCAAGTTTAGGGTTTCCTTTCTTTAATTTGGAAAGATGCACCTCACACATATGTGCAATGATAATATAACTCTTACCACCAGTAAGAGTAATTTTCTAGGGAAAGAAAAATTCACCTCCCTGTGGATTTAACAGAAGTTTTGGGTCCACAACAAGCTCCACAAGAACTGCTTCCTGGTGCTTCCCAAGGGATTTTACAAGATTTCGTGTCTCGATGACGAACGTTACTGGAGGTGGATCACCGTGAAAGAGAAGTGGTACCTCTTTCCCTAATCTAATCGATTTCAAGGCAATTAGTACACTAACCGATAATGCATAACGGCTAAAGCCGCATGTTATATCTGGTTGACGTTTGTCGGATAGCAGTTTTCTAAATACTAAAATTCTTCAAGTTCAGTTTTCGTAGCTGTGTCGACATACATGTCTACCAATTGCTGAAGGTAAGTTGGTTCTTGTTGGTGGGAAAATTCAAGACGAGTGTCCTCTCCCCCCAAACTGAGTATGAGGTCGCATTCGTGGTCAAACTTGAGAGAAATCACGACGAGTGGCCTCTTCCGGTGAACCTTGAGCTCGACGTGCCAAACCAGCCCAAACAGATACGCACGGAGAATCTGGAGAGGAAGCCAAAGGGGAAATGGATAAAGCTTCGTGCCGGCAAGTTTAAGACGGGCCCGGAGAACGTTGGGACGATTGTTTTCACCCTCCACGAGACGTGCCAAATTTACAAATCTGGCCTCATCCTCAAGGGCGTTCTTATTCATCCCAAGGAGTAAGCGAAGCACAACCAGTTTGAAGACGCGAAGCACGAGTTCTTGCAGCTAGATCGCATTATCCTTCATTGTAAAAGAGACTTTCACATTCATCCAATCAATTGGACGTCAACACGATGACAAAAATCATATCCTTCCGAGCTTTAGCTCATATGTTACCAGGATAAGCTCGTGCTCTTTTCCTCAGCACCCTAGCCCGAGTCCATAAAAGCCATGCTCGGGTTCCCGATACCCAAGCTCTGGTCCACAAAGGCCATGCACGGGTCCTCGGCTCTCGAGCTCGGGTTCTTGATTAATGAAATGTTTATTCTTATAAAATATTTTTTCTTTTTTTTTTTTTCTTTCTTTTTCCTTTTTCCTTCTTTCAGAAAGAAAGACAAATAAAAAGAAAGAAAATAATTAATAATTAAAAATTAAAAATTAAAAATTTGACTTTTGGTAATTTTTCTTTGAAAATGGTGGAAAGTATTTTTTTCATTCATTTTCAAGTTTCAGCCTAACATAAAAAATATTGTCATTTTTCTGAAAACTAACTTAGAAAATATTTTTCAAAAATATGACGTTCTTTGGGAAAAGAATGGAGGTTTTATAAGATTACATTGATTGAATAGCAAGTGTGTGACACTTGTGACGGCTTAGGCAACGATGCATAGGGAGGAGGGATGGCGGTGCGTCCATGCCTCGATTCTCAAAAATGTGTAGGGAGGGCGCATCTCCTATCCTACATCGCCTAGGGGAGGGAGTCTTTGACTAACTTATAAGCATATGGGTTTTCTACATATACATATAAATTTTCTGGGCGAAGCCCAGAAGAACAAAACCGTCAGGGCCTAGTGAGGTCCAAAGTGGATAATATGTGTACAGTGATGGATCTATGATGTTACAAGTGGTATTAGAGTTGACTCCCGACCGCGTGTGGGGCCATAGTGAGGACGCTGTGCTCGAAGGGGTAGAGAGTGTGACGGCTTAGGCGATGGTACATGGGGAGGAGAGATGGCGGTGCATCCGCGCTTCAGTCCTCGGACATGCGTAGGGAGAAGGCTCGTCTCTTGTCCCACATCACCTGGAGGAGGACACACATGGACTAACTTATAGGGGCGCGAATGATAACATTTCTGAAAGAGAAATATTTTTTTTTATTTCTATTCTTGGATGAGTTTCTAAGCCAAAAAATGCGTTTAATAACAACACAAAATTTATATTCTTGGAATAGGAATTCGTTTGATAATGAATAAAATTTCATTTTTCTGAGTGGCGGTGGTAATGGAAGGGATGGCGACTAGTGACTGGCGGCACAACGAGCGGCGGCGATGACAGTAGCCTGTGGGTGGTGGACGGCAAGAAACTCTTTTGGGTAAGAAATAAGAAAGAGAAAAACAATTTCTGATTTCTATTCCAGAAATAGAAAAGTAAAATTTTTTTGTTTCTGATTTCTATTCCAAACATATTTTTGGAATAAAAATCCGTTCTAAAAATAGAAACATGAAATTATTTTACCAAATTGATTTCTATTCCGTAAATAAAAGGCCCAAAATAAACTGCTTTTTAAAATAAATGAATAATTGCTACCATACACAACCTAAGTATCTGGATTCTCTACTTGTACATACGTGTTTTCTAAGTGAATTTCAAAAGAACAAAACATGACTCAGTGGGGTTCAAAGTGGATAACATGTGTACAGTGACAGACTTAGGATATTACAATATTCAAAATCATTCACGAGAGCCAAAAATGGTATCAAAAAGGGTGATTTGTTGAATTCATATCGGACAATTTACAATCTTCTGTTAACATTGTATCGGTCAGTGAAAGGAAGTAGAGAGATTACATGCGCTATGTAGTCTTAAATATATCTGGAGATCTCGACTGCAATCAATTTTCATATCCCTTTTCTTATCACGCATAACACTCGTCTCAAGACTATCATTCTTATGAACAATAAATGCAAGCGTAGCTATCTTTTTTGAAAATGTCAAAATCAAGGCTAACCTTTTTGACCTTTCGATAAGACGTGCTCTAACGTTTCTATGTCGATGTGAGAACCAATATTTTGGGGAAGAAATTGATGGTAAAGAGGTGATTATTTGCAACTCGCGCTCTCAAAATAGAGTTTTCTTGTCAAGGGTGCATTTTTCGCACTTAGATGTGCCAGGGAACCCGAAAAAATCATACGTGGATCGATATAATTAAATAATTTTTTGAGAAAATCCAAATATACAATTTAAGTTCCAACGTTCCACAGCTCAACTAATTATCTTTGCTGCATGTCTATCTAATAATATACAAAATTAAATATTACGTGGACCCTACATTTTATTTCTAAATGCACATGAAAAAGCTATTTTAATTTACATTTCGATTTTATACCATTCGTTGCTTCATGAAATTAACAACATCGTAGAAGAATTTTGCAACGTTTCATTTGAGGTACATTGCGTTTAAGACACACTATTAATTTCCAATCCTATAAAATGAAAATTTAACTCTACATGATAAATATACTTTTGAGGTAATTACATGTAGTCGAACTTTAATTCCTTACACTTGTGCCCTTTTTTTTTCGGGATAATAATGTCTAAAAATTATCAAATCACAAAAGTTGAAAATTTTTCTAACTTAAGTGGTCTACCAAGAGTTGAACATTGTAAGCCCAAACACAATATTCAAAAGTACGATGACATCCACGATGATGACCATTATAGAGAGCCTTTGCTAGACAATGTTTTCCAAATGCCAAATCTGATAATTAATTCAGCCTCGTTTCAAGCTATATTTTGGCCCACATTTGGTGTCACTTCATGGTTCATCTCCAGTGATACAATTGTGGGTGGCCCTTCCTCAGCTTATTAGCTGTATCTTTATGTGCGTGTTACACGTTCTCTTGTCATTTTGTGCCTCCTTTCATTCGCATTGTCGACAGACAAGAACTCCCATCGAAATGGGGTTGAATGGTTAGATAATTCGGTGGCATTAAAAGTCAAGCTTTAAGGGGTCCAATGTGACTGACCACCTACGTCGTCTCCTTTTCAACATGAAAAAAAATGCTCCATGTGACTTTGTCTTCTCATGTGCACGAACACCGTGCACCTATGAGCTCTAACGTAGGATCCATTTCTGCTGAGGCGAAAACTTTTAGTCTTAGCTGTTATGTTCGTAGATGACTAATATTTTCTATCTACTGGATAAACATTGAAGAAGTTACTTGTATATAAGTAAGTCATATGTTATGAAACTTTAGTGACTCAAAGGAACTTTGGTAGACAATAAGAAAAATTAGCGAATTAGACAAAAGTCAGTTGTAACTCAAATTACATATAGCAACTCAAAATTCATTGGCAACTTGATTGAAGAAGAGTTGGTAAGTCATTCAAACAAAGATTGCTAATTTCACAAAATAATTGGTAAATTTAAGGCGTTGATTGGCAAGAAATCTAAAAAAAGTTCGTAAAAAAGAAGTTGTTTTTGCCATAGTAATAAAAGTTAATAGATATTGGTAACTATAAAGAATAAAAGTTGATAATGCAAAACTTCTTGTTAAATTAATCGGAGAAAAGTCAACAATCACTCACTTTAAATAAGGATGGTAATTTTCCAGAAGAGATTGTAAATTTAACCTATTGAAAAGTAAGACAAATAATGTGGGTAACTCAATAGAATAGTTAGTAAAATTAATCAAAAATAAAAATAGACATCAGTAACTCAAATGGAGTTGGTAAGCAAAAACTAGTCGATAACTTAATTAGATAAAAGTTGGTGAAACATGCAACCAAATGTTGATAACTTCTCCGAATAAAATTGGTAAATTTAAGACATTAGTAAAGAAATAAATAAAAGTTAGTAAGAAATAAAAATGTTGATAATTTAAAGTAAATTAAATCCATTAGATTTCCTTTTGGTGGTTCACTTTAGGTAAGTTGTGACATTTTCACTTCAATTTTATGCCATTTGTTGTTTCATGAAATCGATAAAGAATCAATCAAAGAAGAATTTGCTACAATTTGCACGAGGGATACATTGCATTGAAGCTCAGAATGTGACTCTCATTTAAGACACATTATTAAATTCCCACTCCTATAAAGTGGAAGGGTTAAGTCAATGTGGTAAATATACTTTTGAGGAAACTACTTGTTGACGAACTTTAATTACGTAGGCTTCGCCCTTTTTATGTTTTTCGAGATAATGGCTTTGAATGATTATCAAAATGCAAAAGTCAGAAAAATCTTCAAACATCAATGCATGGTTTGCAAAGAGTTGAACATTATTAACCCAAATATCGACATTCAAAAATATGATGACATCCACAGTGACGATCAATACTGAAATACAGCTACACATTCCTTTACAAATGCGAAATTTGATAATTAATTCAGCCTCATTTCGGATTATATTTTGGCCCACATTTGCCGAAACCTCATGGTTCATCTTCAGTGATCCAAATGTTGATCGAACTTCCTCAGCGTATTGCTGTGTTCGTATGTGCGCATTTCACGTTCTCTTCATCATTTTATGCCTCCTTTCGCTTGCATTTGTTGACAGACAATGACACACTTCGATTTTATACCATTCGCTGCTTCATGAAATCAACAGCATCGTAGAAGAATATTGCAACATTTCATTTGAGGTACATTGCATTAATGGTCATAACGTGACTCTTGTTTAAGACACTATAAATTTTCCAATTCTGTAAAATGGAAATTTACCTCTCCATGATAAATATACTTTTGAGGTAATTACATGTAGCCGAACTTTAATTCCTTACACTTGTGCCCTTTTCTTTTCGGGATAATAATGTCTAAAAATTATCAAATTTCAAAAGTTCAAAATTTTTCTAACTTAAGTGGTCTACAAAGAGTTGAACTTTGCAAGCCCAAACACAACACTCAAAAATACGATGAAATCCTTACGGAGAGACTTTGCTAGACAATGTTTTCGAAATGCCAAATCTGATAATCAATTCAGCCTTGTTTCAAGTTATATTTTGGCCCACATTTGGTGTCACCTCATGGTTCATCTTCAGTGATACAAATGGGGATGGAGCTTCCTAAGCTTATTAGCTGTGTCTTTATGTGCGTGTTACACGTTCTCTTTATCATTTTGTGCCTCATTTCGTTCGCATTTGTTGGCAGACAAGCGCTCCCACCAAAATGGGCATTTGTCGACAGGCAAGGACTCCCATAAAAATGGGGTCGAATAGCTAGATAATTTGGTGGCATTAAAAGTCAAGCTTTAAGGGGTCCAATGTGACTGACCACCTACGTCGTCTCCTTTTCAACATGCAAATGCTCCATGTGACTTTGTCTTCGCATGTGCATCAACACCGCGCATCAATGAGTTCTAATCTAGGATCCATTTCTGCTGAGGTGAAGACTTTCAGTCTTAGCTATTATGTTCGTAGATGAAAAATATTTTATATCTATTGGATAGTGACGTCCTGAAATTCGAGCCATTTTGAGGGATGAATGAACATGAATTTCGTTAATGCATTGTCGGTTGGTCTTACTCGGAACTGATCGCTCCCGAGATACTGACCTTGAAGGGAAAGGCTAATGAGGACATAACTCGTGCGACTAAAGAACTTGATCCGGGAAAACAACTTGATTATGAGACTTGCGTGGGGACGATCTTGTGGATATACAGGCCAATTTTAGAGATGACTAGAAGTTGATTCGTGGATAGAGCATAATGGGACGATAGGTGATTCCGTTTACTGTTATCGAAACTGTGAACGACCCCATGTCGATTCTCGGTAATCATGTACTTTTAAATAAGAATCTATCATCCGCAATTTCATGTAATCAAAGACGTCCATGTGTGGAGATGTCTTGAACGTGATTTGGCACGAGTCGGTTATGCATAAATCCTCGAAGCCGCTTGTTAGTCCGAGATGTACCAAAATGGCATTTGGACGAAATTGACATGGCATGATAATCCAATATTGGACTTCGAATTTTCGAGAACATCCAGGACAAACTTTTGGATTATGCTTCTTCGACAATTGACAATGTCAGTTAAGCCGAGAATTTGGAAAAAGGGATTTACGAACCGAGGAAACGAGCCTACGAGGACGTGGGCCGAACTAGGCCAACATGGGCCTCATGCCCAAGGTGGGACGACCATCATGGTAGGCCCGAGGCAAGCAAGTGAGCCCATTGGACCTAACCCAACCATTTTATCCCTTCCGAGCTCGTTGTCTAACATTGAGCTGTTTCGAGTACAACTAATTTCTGAGCTCATTCCTATTCATTTTCTAGTTCGTTTTTTGGGCCCGCCCTTCATTTTCAGCCCAAGGTCAGATTGGGAAATGTGCAAGGTGGAAATGACCATTTTGCCCCTAGATATTATGAGGAAAAGACAAAACATGAGAGAGAAGATGATGTCACTTGCTTGGGGAGTTGAAGCAAGCATTAAATGGTCTTAATGAGGAGTGCAATCAACCCTCACTTCACTCTCTCTCCTCCTCTTCAGCCAAGCCAAACCGCACACTCTCTTTCCCTTATTTCATTTCCCTTCCTTCTTTTTCTCCTTTAGAACTTTTTCCAAAAACCTGAGTTGTTCATGACTTTCCTATGCTAATCACCACCCGTGCCACCCACTACTGTGCTCAGGAGGTCCAATCCGTGTCCCCCACAGCGGCCGTTCACCGGACGAAGCCATCGACTGACTCGCTTGCTGGCCAAAAGTCACCGCCTCCCTATTCTCCTGTCTTTGTATTACTTCGCTCAGTTCAACCATTTTCCTCATATTTCGACCCAACCACCACCTAGCCCAGCCACCAGTCAGTCCTCCTTGACCCCCTGGTATCGTCAATCGCCGGCCAGCCGCTCGCCGGAGCTTTGACTAGCTCGACCAACTCCTTTTCCGCCTGTGTAGTTCAGTTTTCCAGAAGTTTAGTGAGAGGCAAAGTTTGTTGCTTTGTTTCAGCCTTGGGACTGCCTTGGATCATCGTGATTGAGGTCCCCATGCGTCGCCTTTGTCGCCGCCACCGCATCTATGTCTCCGACGGGCTTAACGGGTGAGTTTAGCCATAATCCATTGTTAATGCCTAAACTTGCTTAGGGTTAGTTCTGGTTTATGAGATTTAATTAAGTTGTATTAGCCCTAAATAGGTGGTTAGATAGATTGTTAATATTAATTTAGGTAAATCTTGCTTTATGTTGCTTAATTGTGGTTTATGTTTAATTAAGCATGTTTAGCCTTGATTAACTGATTGTTTGTTGTAATTAAATTAATGATTTTTGAATTTAATTTATTAATTATTGAATTATGGATTTTACTGTTCACGCGCATTGTTCATCCAGAAGTGAAAAATGGCATAATTTCATGTGCTTTGATTCTATGATGTGAATTGGATGTGTAATTGCATAGACATCCGCATGAATTGTGTGGTTTTCGTAAAAGGGGGAAAAATGGTTTGTCTAAGGGATACCGAAATGGATCGCTTTTATGAGAAATTATTTGAGGTTGTATTTGCAAGCATGTGTGCATTGGCTAATGCTCAAAGATAAAAAGTGGATTGTGATGGTATGCGTGCGTGATTACTAAGTTGAATCCACTGCCTCGGCCGTAATTCTGGGGGTCATAGTCTGACTTGTCGGAAACCAAGCAGGGGTTCGGATGCGAAGTCGTGGTAGATGTAACATCCTGAAAATCGACCCCATTTTGGGATTTTATAAAATGGCAATATTAGTCGAAGGCCTGGTCAGTACAAATTTTCCGAACTGTGTGTTCGTGGGATAATGGATTACATGGAGGCGTCGATAGGAAATGATTCACGTACGACTCGCAATTTTGATCAGGAACGAACCCTTTGACTATGAGGACCTGGGAGGGAACGATATCCTCTAAGTACTAGACTATTGAGGAAAATGGAAATAAATCGATTCGGCAGAAGTACGAAGTTGATTTGCGGGTGATTTCCGCATGACTTCGATATGAACTACGAACGACAGTAAACCGAATCATTTTCATCTGGTACTCGGGATTGTCAATTGAGCCCCCGGGATCAAACGACAATCGAGGGATGGCCCTGACTCGAGAATTGATGTTAACGTGGATCAAAGAATGATTGACCATGGGTCAAAAGTGAGGAAAATCCAAAAAAGGCACCAAATAATCCAAATTGTACTACAGTCGCAATCGACTTAATTTAGCCCCGATTTTTAATCCGATTTTGGGAACCGACTTCTCAGTGATGTCAAGATTAAATATTTGGACGTCACCTCATTTATTTTTGGATTTTCCGTTGGACGCGGAAGTGTCGAAAAAAGGAAAATTGGACCGGGTTTCAGGCCCGCAAGTGGGCCGGCCCAAGACCGGCGGCCCAATAGGCCTTGCGCCCATCCAGCCCAGCCCAAAGGGGGCCCAAGTTGGCCCAAGTTCCTCTCTATCCTCAGTCCATGGGCTTCTCTCTCTCTTGGCATTTTCCTTTTGGGCCCAAGTGGGCATTGTTTTTGAATGTTTGTGCTTGTTTTTTTATTGGCTCTTGAAGCAAGTGGCAAGCCCACTTGCCTTGGCTTCTCCTTCAAGTTTCCAGTAGCTTTCTCTCTCCTCCTTCCTCCCCAAATTCGTTCAGCATAGCAGCCCCTCTCTCTCTCTCTCCCTTTTTCTCTTCCTTTTCCCTTCCATTTCTGCTATTTCTTGCTGTCCTTGCTGTCCTTGCTGTTTTCCAGCCGGAAAACGGCCTTGCCGCCATCACTGGAGCTGCCACCACCACCCATAGTGTAGTCACGGAATTTAGGAAGCCAGCCGCACACCCTTGGTCACCCCTGGTCGCCCCGGACCACCCATTTCAGCCTTTTTCACTCAGCTGCACCAATTCCGCGCGAACAGTAAATCCGGACTGTTTTGGTCCATTTCGGCCACTGTTCGTCGTTCGTTGTCATCCCCGAGCTTACCCCTTGTAGCCCTCGTTCCCCTCTACGCGCCGGTGTCGCCGGATTTCCAATCCAAGTAAGTTGATTCCCTAATCTTTGTTTAGGGGTTAATCTTGTTTTAGGGGTAATTAGTGTATTTGTATGTTTGTGTTCAATTAGAGTTAATTAGTGGATTATTATGGTTAATTAGGCTGATTGAGATTAGTATGTTGACTAGAGTTAGTGTTAAAGTAACTATGGTTAGTTGATCAAAGTAACTATAGTTAGTTTTAAAGTAAACAAGGTTAAAAGTTAATCATGGTTAGGTTAGATTAACTAGGGTTGAGTTAATTTTGTAACCATGGTTAGTATTAATAATTATTATTTTTTTTGGATTAAATAATAATTATATATTATTTTCGGAATTATTAATATTAATATTAATATTGTTATTACTATTCATTTCTGAAAATTAATTAATTTTGGGGAAAATAATTAATTGTGATTATTTATGGGAAATAATTTTAATTGAGTAATTTTGTGGGAAAAATGTCTATGGTCTAATTTTCTAATGTCAATAGTATTTATATACTACTGTATTAAATGACATTGGTTTAAAGAAGGGTTTTAATTATTGAGGTACATGATTATTTTGGAAAAGTATGCAAGTGTTATGATGTTGATTGGTCGGAATTGATTGTCAGACTGTAATTTGAACTGCTGATTGTTGCAACTTTCGTAAATTATTAGACTGCTGCTATTGTACGTGACTGATGAATACCGCTGCATGACATTATATGTGTGTTAACTGCAATAACATGTCGTATGAGCACGAATTATGTTGCATTCACGACTAAGCAAAAGCAAAGACAAGAATGAACTGTTTGCTGATGTGTTGCATGGTCAGATTAAAGTTGATAGCTCGGTTGAGTCGAATGACCGACAATCCTTCGCGGTTGTGCCGTGACCATTGGGTCGCCTGACAGTGGTCAGATGCGGGGCTACGGTAGTGGGACGGGCCCCATGCTCCTTAAGGAATGCCATCGGTGAGGGAGAGCCCATGACGTCGCCGTGCCTTGAGGTAGAGGACGATGCCTGGTCTACGACCAGTTGACCGCCAACCATAAGGTTGTGCCGTGGCCTTGAGGGTCGTAATAATCGGAGCATGTGTGGCCATTGAGATTTGAGAATAATTTGTGCAAGGCTCTGATTATTTGCATGTCTCATACTGTTGTTGTGAGATGATTTACAGTTTATGCAGGTCACGTGTGCCAAGGCTAAGTAGGATCGCCTGTGGTTGTGTCTACTTATTGAACTGTTCTCTGTTTGGTTTCTCCTTGCACCGTATTGACTACTGAATTAGGTTATATGTTAAACTCTTGAGGCGAGTGAAGTTCCTAACCGGGGCTTAGGGCTTTAACTTGTTGAGTTTATCTCAACCCGTCGTGGTTAACCTTTTCAACCCCTAGATGATGCAGTACTTGAGGATCGAAGAGAGCAATCCCACTGAAGCCAGCGAGTAGGCACTTGTGCAGTGTTAAGTTAGCTAGGCCGGTCCCTTTTTGAGTAGGCCTTAGCTTATTGCCTATAGTAAGGTGTGTATGTATTTGCTGGTGTGCTAGCTAACCTTCAAATATATAAAATACAATTTGTCTTTCCTCTACTACTCTTGTTGCTATCCCTGTTGTTTGGTTTGGGAGTTGTTCGTTTCCGCATGTGCATAATTACAAGATAAAATGAATTGGTCGGCGACAGTACCTGGGACGTCGTACAACTAGACCTCAAGTGAAATGGGGTTGCCGCAAGCTCGAGAGTCGGGGCGTGACAGTAGAGGCCGGGACTATGCTCTTTCAGGAATACTATCTTGGGAGAGAACCTTCGACATCGCCGCGCCTCATGGGGGAGGGCAATGCCTGGTTATGCCAGTAGACACTAGCAGGGGTTCAATTGTAACCCTGAGGGGCAGTAATAATTGAAACACGTGTGGATACAAAAGCATATGAGAAACATGGCATCATTGGTTCCGATTATGCATAAGTTGATCACATTGTTTATGGCACACATGAATTGATGACGTGCATGGTGTGGTAATGGCAAGGTGAGATCGCCTGTGACGTGACTCACATGTGATTGATGAATTGCATCATCTAACGGCCATGTGCATTGCTTGTATTGTGTGAAGTTTAACGTGCAAGGTATGGCATACAGAGTAAGGTTGCATGCGAACCAACTATTTGATTATTGGTTAACCCTGTCTGTTGTTTGGTTTCTGGTTGCTGATTGTTAGTTGTTGGGTTGTTTGAGGGGTGGTTCTGGAAAGATACCTCGGGTTGAGTTTGTGTACTAACCGTGTATTAAGGTGAGACTTGCTGAGATTTTATCTCACTGGTTATTGTATAACCATTTTCAGGCTCTTAGAATGGCGCACCTGCTGATGCGATTTAGGATCCCAAAGGATTGGGAGACCGAAGTGATGCACCACCGCTTCCCGGGTCGAGTGCATTTGTACAAGAAGTATCTCTCCACCATTTGGGTGGACGAGGGACCGAGGCAATAGATACCCCATCGATTCCTGGTGTGGTACATTAAGGAGGATGATCTGTTGATTAGTTCTCTGCGTGGCCTTGACAGGCTGCCCGGTAGGGGCCCGGAGGACGCCGATTGGGATCTCATGGAGCTGAACCCTCTTGACAGCGCAATGGAGAATCATGCCCCTACTCCATCGGTGATCAACCCGAACACCTCTAACTACGACCCAATGGAGCCTGAGTCCGATGGGTCTGAGTGATGGTGGTGTAGAACCCGAGGGTTCTTTTTGTATAGATGGATTAGCTCAATCTAGTTTTTTTTTTGTTTGGCTTAGAGGATGGATCTAACCCCTTTGTTGGGCTTGTAAATCGGAAACGATCATCCATTGGTTAATCCAGTAAAGATGTATAAATGAGTAGTTGTTATTCTTTCTGTTCATCCCTCTATTCCTGCTTGACTGTTTGATTATCTGTTTGACTGGGGATGGTTTGCCTTCTACTTGCGTATAATGAAAGATAAAATGAATGGTCGTCGACGAGTCCTGGAACGTCGCTTCCAATTGACCAAGGGAATGGGTTGTTGCGCGCTCGGGGCTCGGGGTGTGACAATAAACACTGAAAAAGTTACTTGTATAAATAAGTCATATGTTATGAAACTTTAGTAACACAAAAGAACTTTGGTAGACAACAAGAAAAATTAGTGAATTAGATAAAAGTTAGTTGTAACTCAAATTAGAAATAGCAACTCGAAATTCATTGGCAACTTGATTGAAGAAAAATTGGTAAGTAGAAGGTTGCCAATTTCACAAAATAATTGGTAAATTTAAGGCATTGATTAATAAGAAATCCAAACAAAAGTTTGTAAAAAAGAAGTTGTTTTTGCCGTAGTAATAGATATTGGTAACTATAACGAATAAAAGTTGATAGTGCAAAACTTCTTGTTAAATTAATCGGAGAAAAGTCAACAATCACTCACTTTAAATAAGGATTGTAATTTTCCATAAGAGATTGTAAATTTAACCTATTGGAAAGGAAGACAAATAATGTGGGTAACTCGGTAGAATAGTTAGTAAAATTAAAGAAATAACAATAGACGTTGATAACTTAAATAGAGTTGGTAAACAAAAACTAGTTGATAACTTAAATAGATAAAAGTTGGTATAACACACAACTAAATGTTGATAATTTCTTATAATAAAATTGGTAAATTTAAGACATTAGTAAAGAAGTAAATAAAAGTCAGTAAGAATAAGAAATGTTGACAATTTAAAGTAAACTAAATCCATTAGATTTCTTTTGATGATTCACTTCAGGTAAGTTGTGAGATTTTCACTTCAATTTTATGCCATTCGTTGCTTCATGAAAATGACAATGAATCAATCCACGAAGAATTTGCTACATTTTGCATGAGGGATACATTGCATTGAAGGTCAGAATGTGACTCTCATTTAAGAAACATTATTAAATTCCCACTCCTATAAAATGGAAGGGCTAAGCCAATGTGGTAAATATACTTTTGAGGCAACTACGTGTTGCCAAACTTTGGTTTCTCAGGCTTCGCCCTTTTTTTCTCGAGATAATGGCTTCAAATAATTATCAAAATGCAAAAGTCAGAAAAATCTTCAAACTTCAGTGCATGGTTTGCAAAGAGTTGAACATTATTAACCCAAATACGACATTCAAATATATGATGACTTCCACAATCACGATCAGTACCGAAATACTAAGCTCCACAATCCTTTTCAAATGCGAAATTTGATAATTGATTCAGCCTCGTTTCAAGTTATATTTTGGCCCACATTTGCCGAAACCCCATGGTTCATCTTCAGTGATCCAAATGTTGATGGAACTTCCTCAGCGTATTGCTGTGTTCGTATGTGCGAGTTTCACGTTCTCTTCGTCATTTTGTGCCTCCTTTCGCTTACATTTGTTGACAGACTAGGACACTCTCGGGTCACGCAAAACACTCATTCCAAGACTATCATTCTCATGAAAAATAAATGAAAGTGCAGCTATATTTCTTGAAAATGTCAAAATCAAGGCTGACCATTTTTACCTTTCGATAAGAGGTGTTCTAATGTTTCTAGTCAATGTGAGAGCTAGTATTTTGGGGAAGAAATCGATGGTAAAGAGGTGATTTTTGGCAATTCGCTCCCTCGAAATAGTTTTCCTCTCAACGGTGCATTTTCCCACCTGGACGTGCAAGGGAACCCGAAAACATCATAGGTGGATAGATATAATCGAATAGTTTTTGGAGAAAATCTAAATATGCAAGTTGAGTTCCACGTTTCAAAGTTCAACTAATTATCTTTGCTGCATGTCTATCTAACAATATACAAAATTAAATATTCAATGGACCCTATATTTTACTTCTAAATGCGCATGAAAAAGCTTTTGTAATTTATCTTCACTTCGATTTTATACCTTTCGCTGCTTCATGAAATCAACAGCATTGTCAAAGAATTTTGCAACATTTCATTTGAGGTACATTGCATTAATGGTCATAACATGACTCTTGTTTAAGACACTATAAATTTTCCAATCCCGTAAAATGGAAATTTAACTCTCCATGATAAATATACTTTTGAGGTAATTACAATTAGCCGAACTTTAATTCCTTACACTTGTGCCCTTTTCTTTTCGGGATAATAATGTCTAAAAATTATCAAATTTCCAAAGTTCAAAATTTTTCTAACTTAAGTGGTCTACAAAGAGTTGAACTTTGTAAACCCAAACACAACATTCAAATGTACGATGAAATCCTTACGGAGAGACTTTGCTAGACAATGTTTTCCAAATGCCAAATCTGATAATTAATTCAGCCTGGTTTCAAGTTATATTTTGGCCCACATTTGGTGTCACCTCATGGTTTATCTTCAGTGATACAAATGGAGATGGAGCTTCCTAAGCTTATTAGCTGTGTCTTTATGTGCGTGTTACATGTTCTCTTTGTCATTTTGCGCCTCCTTTCGTTCGCATTTGTTGACAGATAAGCACTCCCATTAAAATGGGCGTTGGTCAACAGACAAGGACTCCCATAAAAATGGGGTCGAATAGCTAGATAATTTGGTGGCATTAAAAGTCAAGCTTTAAGGGGTCCAATGTGACTGACCACCTGCGTCGTCTCCTTTTCAACATGCAAATGCTCCATGTGACTTTGTCTCTGCATGTGACTGACCATCTAGGAGCTTCCTAAGCATATTAGCTGTGTCTTTATGTGCATGTTATACGTTCTCTTTGTCATTTTGCGCCTCCTTTCGTTCGCATTGGTGGACAAACAAGGACTCCCATCAAAATGGGCATTGGTCGACAGACAAAGACACCCATTAAAATGGGGTCGAATAGTTAGATAATTTGGTGTCATTAAAAGTCAAGCTTTAAGGGGTCCAATGTGACTGACCACCTACGTCGTCTCCTTTTCAACATGCAAATGCTCCATGTGACTTTGTCTCTCCATGTGACTGACCATCTAGGAGCTTCCTAAGCTTATTAGCTATGTCTTTATGTGTGTGTTACACGTTCTCTTTGTCATTTTGCGCCTCCTTTCGTTCGCATTTGTGGACAGACAAGGACTCCCATCAAAATGAGCATTGGTCGATAGACAAGGACTCCCATTAAAATGGGGTCGAAGAGCTAGATAATTTGGTGGCACTAAAAGTCAAGCTTTAAGGGGTCCAATGTGACTGACCACCTGCGTCGTCTCCTTTTCAACATGCAAATGCTCCATGTGACTTTGTCTCTCCATGTGACTGACCATCTAGGAGCTTCCTAAGCTTATTAGCTGTGTCTTTATGTGTGTGTTACACGTTCTCTGTCATTTTGCGCCTCCTTTCGTTCGCATTTGTGGACAGACAAGGACTCCCATCAAAATGGGCATTGGTCGACAGACAAGGACTCCCATTAAAATGGGGTCGAATAGCTAGATAATTTGCTGGCATTAAAAGCCAACCTTTAAGGGGTCCAATGTGACTGACCACCTACGTCGTCTCCTTTTCAACATGCAAATGCTCCATGTGACTTTGTCTCTCCATGTGACTGACCATCTAGGAGCTTCCTAAGCTTATTAGCTGTGTCTTTATGTGTGTGTTACACGTTCTCTTTGTCATTTTGCGCCTCCTTCGTTCGCATTTGTGGACAGACAAGGACTCCCATCAAAATGAGCATTGGTCGATAGACAAGGACTCCCATTAAAATGGGGTCGAAGAGCTAGATAATTTGGTGGCATTAAAAGTCAAGCTTTAAGGGGTCCAATGTGACTAACCACCTGCGTCGTCTCCTTTTCAACATGCAAATGCTCCATGTGACTTTGTCTCTCCATGTGACTGACCATCTAGGAGCTTCCTAAGCTTATTAACTGTGTCTTTATGTGCGTGTTACACGTTCTCTGTCATTTTGCGCCTCCTTTCGTTCGCATTTGTGGACAGACAAGGACTCCCATCAAAATGGGCATTGGTCGACAGACAAGGACTCCCATTAAAATGGGGTCGAATAGCTAGATAATTTGCTGGCATTAAAAGCCAAGCTTTAAGGGGACCAATGTGATTGACCACCTACGTCGTCTCCTTTTCAACATGCAAATGCTCCATGTGACTTTGTCTCTCCATGTGACTGGCCATCTAAGAGCTTCCTAAGCTTATTAGCTGTGTCTTTATGTGTGTGTTACACGTTCTCTTTGTCATTTTGCGCCTCCTTTCGTTCGCATTTGTGGACAGACAAGGACTCCCATCAAAATGGGCATTGGTCGACAGACAAGGACTCCCATTAAAATGGGGTCGAATAGCTAGATAATTTGCTGGCATTAAAAGCCAACCTTTAAGGGGTCCAATGTGACTGACCACCTACGTCGTCTCCTTTTCAACATGCAAATGCTCCATGTGACTTTGTCTCTCCATGTGACTGACCATCTAGGAGCTTCCTAAGCTTATTGGCTGTGTCTTTATGTGTGTGTTACACGTTCTCTTTGTCATTTTGTGCCTCCTTTCGTTCGCATTTGTGGACAGACAAGGACTCCCATCAAAATGAACATTGGTCGATAGACAAGGACTCCCATTAAAATGGGGTCGAAGAGCTAGATAATTTGGTGGCATTAAAAGTCAAGCTTTAAGGGGTCCAATGTGACTGACCACCTGCGTCGTCTCCTTTTCAACATGCGAATGCTCCACGTGACTTTGTCTCTCCATGTGACTGACCATCTAGGAGCTTCCTAAGCTTATTAGCTATGTCTTTATGTGCGTGTTACACGTTCTCTGTCATTTTGCGCCTCCTTCGTTCGCATTTGTGGACAGACAAGGACTCCCATCAAAATGGGCATTGGTCGACAGACAAGGACACCCATTAAAATGGGGTCGAATAGCTAGATAATTTGCTGGCATTAAAAGCCAAGCTTTAAGGGGTCCAATGTGACTGGCCACCTACGTCGTCTCCTTTTCAACATGCAAATGCTCCATGTGACTTTGTCTCTCCATGTGACTGATCATCTAGGAGCTTCCTAAGCTTATTAGTTGTGTCTTTATGTGTGTGTTACACGTTCTCTGTCATTTTGCGCCTCTTTTCGTTCGCATTTGTGGACAGACAAGGACTCCCATCAAAATGGGCATTGGTCGACAGACAAGGACTCCCATTAAAATGGGGCCGAATAGCTAGATAATTTGGTGGCATTAAAAGTCAAGCTTTAAGGGGTCCAATGTGACTGGCCACCTACGTCGTCTCCTTTTCAACATGCAAATGTTCCATGTGACTTTGTCTTCGCATGTGCGTGAACACCGCGCATCTATGAGCTCTAATCTAGGATCCATTTCTGCTGAGGCGAAGACTTTTAGTCTTAGCTATTATGTTCGTAGATGAAAAATATTTTATATCTACTGGATAAACATTGAAGAAGTTACTTGTATATAAATAAGTAATATGTTATGAAACTTTAGTATCTCAAAGGAACTTTGGTAGACAATAAGAAAAATTAGTGAATTAGACAAAAGTTAGTTGTTACTCAAATTAGAATCAGCAACTCAAAATTCATTGGCAACTTGATTGAAGAAAAGTTAGTGAGTCACTCAAATGAAGGTTGCTAATTTCACAAAATAATTGGTAAATTTAAGGCGTTGATTGGTAAGAAATCTAAATAAAAGTTGGTCAAAAAGAATTTTTTTTCGCCATAGTAATAAAAAAATTAATAGATAATGGTAACTATAAAGACTAAAAGTTGATATTGCAAAACTTGTTGTTAGATTAATAGGAGAAAAGTCAACAATCCCTCAATAAGGATGGTAATTTTCCAGAAAAGATTGTAAATTTAACCTATTGGAAAGCAAGACAAATAATGTAAGTAGCTCAGCAGAATAGTTAGTAAACTTAAAAAAAAAAGATAACGGTAACTTAAATTGATTGATAAGCGAAAACTAGTCGATGACTTAATCAGATAAAAATTGGTAGAAAACGCAACTAAATGTGGATACTTTCTCAAAATAAAATTGGTAAATTTAAGGCATTGATAAAGAAAGAAATAAAGTCACTAAGAAAAAAGAAATGTTGATAATTCAAAGTAAACTAAATCCATTCGATTTCTTTTGGTGGTTCACTTCAGGCAAGTTGTGACATTTTCACTTCAATTTTATGCCATTCGTTGCTTCATGAAAATGAAAATGAATCAATCCAAGAAGAATTTGCTATATTTTGCATGAGGGATACCAGGTCAGAATGTGACTCTCATTTAAGACACGTTATTAAATTCCCACTCCTATAAAGTGGAAGGGTTAAGTCAATGTGGTAAATATAATTTTTGAGGCAACTATGTGTTGCCAAACTTTAGGTCCTTAGGCGTCGCCCTTTTTATTCGAGATAATGGCTTCAAATAATTATGAAAATGCAAAATTCAGAAAAATCTTCAAACTTCAGTGCATGGTTTATAAAGAGTTGAACATTATTTAACCCAAATACGACATTCAAAAATATGATGACTTCCACAATCACGATCAGTACCGAAATACTAAGCTCCACAATCCTTTTCAAATACGAAATCTGATAATTAATTCAGCCTCGTTTCGAGTTATATTTTGGCCCACATTTGCCGAAACCTCATGGTTCATCTTCAGTGATCCAAATGTTGATAGAACTTCCTCAGCGTATTGCTGTGTTCGTATGTCCGCGTTTCACGTTCTCTTCATCATTTTGTGCCTCCTTTCGCTTGCATTTGTTGACATACAAGGACACTCTTGTGTCACGCAAAACACTCATCCCAAGACTATCATTCTCATGAACAATAAATGCAAGTGCAGCTATATTTCTTGAAAATGTCAAAATCAAGGCTGACCTTTTTTACCTTTCGATAAGAGGTGTTCTAATGTTTCTACGTCAATGTGAGAGCCGGTATTTTGGGGAAGAAATCGATAGTAAAGAGGTGATTTTTGGCAATTCGCTCAATCGAAATAGTTTTCCTCTCAATGGTTCATTTTTCCCATTTGGACTTGCAAGGGAACCCGAAAAAATCATGGGTGGATTAATATAATCGAATAGTTTTTGGAGAAAATCTAAATATGCAAGTTGAGTTCCATGTTTCAAAGTTCAACAAATTATCTTTGCTGCATGTCTATCTAACAGTATACAAAATTAAATATTCAATGGACACTATATTTTATTTCTAAATGCGCATGAAAAAGCTTGTGTAATTCATTTTCATTTCGATTTTATACCATTCGCTGCTTCATGAAATCAACAGCATCGTAGAAGAATTTTGCAACATTTCATTTGAGGTACATTGCATTAATGGTCATAACGTGACTCTTGTTTAAGACACTATAAATTTTCCAATCCAGTAAAATGGAAATTTAACTCTCCATGATAAATATACTTTTGAGGAAATTACATGTAGCCGAACTTTAATTCCCTACACTTGTGCCATTTTCTTTTCGGGATAATCATGTCTAAAAATTATCAACTTTCAAAAGTTGAAATATTTTCTAACTTAAGTGATCTACAAAGAGTTGAACATTGTAAGCCCAAACACAACATTCAAAAGTACGATGAAATCCTTACGGAGAGACTTTGCTAGACAATGTTTTCCAAATGCCAAATCTGATAATTAATTCAGCCTGGTTTCAAGTTATATTTTGGCCCACATTTGGTTTCACCTCATGGTTCATCTTCAGTGATACAAATGGGGATGGAGCTTCCTAAGCTTATTAGCTGTGTCTTTATGTGCGTGTTACATGTTCTCTTTGTCATTTTGCGCCTCCTTTCGTTCGCATTTGTTGACAGACAAGGACTCCCATCAAAATGGGCATTGGTCGACAAACAAGGACTCCCATTAAAATGGGGGTCGAAGAGCTAGATAATTTGGTGGCATTAAAATTCAAGCTTTAAGGGGTCCAATGTGACTGACCACCTACGTCGTCTCCTTTTCAACATGCAAATGCTCCATGTGACTTTGTCTCTCCATGTGACTGACCATCTAGGATCCATTTGTGCTGAGGCGAAGACTTTTAGTCTTAGCTATTATGTTCGTAGATGAAAAATATTTTATATCTACTGGATAAACACTGAAGAAGTTACTTGTATATAAATAAGTCATATGTTATGAAACTTTAGTAACTCAGAGGAACTCTGGTAGACAATAAGAAAAATTAGTGAATTAGACAAAAGTTAGTTGTAACTCAAATTAGAATTAGCAACTCCAAATTCATTGGCAACTTGATTGAAGAAAAGTTGGCGAGTCACTCAAATGAAGGTTGCTAATTTCACAAAATAATTGGTAAATTTAATGCGTTGATTGGTAAGAAATCTAAATAAAAGTTAGTAAAAGATAATTTTTTTTTTCACAATAGTAATAAAAAAATTAATAGATATTGGTAACTATAAAGACTAAAAGTTGATAATGCAAGACATGTTGTTAGATTAATAGGAGAAAAGTCAACAATCCCTCACTTTAAATAAGGATGGTAATTTTCCAGAAGAGATTGTAAATTTAACCTATTGGAAAGCAAGACAAGTAATGTAGGTAACTCAGTAGAATAGTTAGTAGACTTTTGAAAAAAAGAAGAAGGCATCGGCAACTTAAATTGATTGGTAAGCGAAAACTACTCGATGACTTAATCAGATAAAAATATGTAGAAAAGGCAACTAAATTTGGATACTTTCTCAAAATAAAATTGGTAAATCTAAGACATTGATAAAGAAGTAAATAAAAGTTAGTACGAAAAAAGAAATGTCGATAATTAAAAGTAACCTAATTCCATTAGATTTCCTTTTGGTGGTTCACTTTAAGTAAGTTGTGATAGTTTCATTTCAATTTTATGCCATTCGTTGCTTCTAAAATCAACAATGAATCAATCCAAGGAGAATTTGCCACATTTCACACGGGGGATACATTGCATTGAAGGTCAGAATGTGACTCATTTTAGATGCATTGTTAAATTTCCACTCGTATAAAATGGAAGGGTTAATTCTATGTGATAAATGTACTTTTGAGGCAACTACGTGTAGCCGAACTTTAGTTCCTTAGGCTTCGCCTGTAACATCCTGAAATTCGAGCCCTTTGAGGGAAGAATGAACGTGAATTTCGCCAATGCATTGTTGGCTGATCTCACTTGAACCGATCACCCCGAGATACGATATTGAAGGGAAAGGCAATGAGGACGAACTCGTGCGACTAAAAACTTGACGCAGGAAAACGACTCGACCATGAGACTTGCGTAAAGGACGATCCTGTAGATATGCGGGCCGATTCCAGGGGACGAATAGAAGTCGATTCGCGGACAAAAAATAATGGGACGACGGGTGATTCCGTCATTGTTATCGAACCCGCGAACGGCCCTATGTCAATCCTTGATAATCGTGTCTTTTGAAATAAGAATCGATCCTTCGATTTCATGCGTCGAGGGACGTCCATGTGTCGAGAAGTCTTGAACGTGAATTGGCAGTCGAGTCGGTTACGCGTGAATCCTCAAAGCTCGCCGTCGGTCCAGTAGTACCAAAATGGCATTCGGGCGAAATTGACAAGGCATGTGAATCCAATATTGGACTTCGAATTTTCGGGAACGTCCAGGGATGGACTTTTGAACGATCTTCCTTGACGGTCGACGGTATCGGTTGAGTCGAGTTTTGGGAAAGGGTTTACGGACCGAGGAATTGAGCCTACGAGGACGTGGGCGGGAAAATCAGTGTAGGTCTCACGCCCAAGGTGGGATGGCCACGTGGAAGGCCCGAGGAAAGCAAGTGAGCCCATTGGACCCAACCGACCCCCTCACCCGTCCTAAGTCCGTTATCCAAACGCGCAGCCAATTCGAGCCCAATAAATTCCTGCCAGATTCCTATTCATTTTCCGGCCCATTTCCTAGGCCCGCCTTTCATTTTCAGCCCAAGGGCACATTGGGAAATGTGCAAGGTGGAAATGACCAAAATGCTTGGATATTTTGGAGAAAAGTCAAAAAGGAAGAGAGAGAAGATGATGTCATTTGGTTGGGATTTGAAGCAAGCATTTATGGCATTGATGAGGCCTATCTCCAGCCCTCACTTCACTCTCTCTCTCCTCTTCATCTTCTCCAAAAATCGCAGCCCTTTCTCCCCCTGTTTCCCTTCTTCCTGCAATTTTCAGCTTCTGACCTTCCACCGAAATCTGAGTTGTTCATTGCCTTCCCGATGGAATCTCGGGCCGTGCCACCCACCGTTACGCTTGGGAGAGAGATTTCGTACGGATAGTGTCGGCCGTTCGTCGAACAGAGCCACCGGACGATCCGTACGGTGGCCAGAAGCCGACTGCTCGCCGAACCATCACTGTAGCGACCAGTTTTGCTGTGTTCGGCCTTTTGACCTGTTTTCCTCCATTTTCGACCTAACCACCGCCCATACCAGCCACCCACAACTCCCCCTCAACCCCTAGGAGCCTCCGGTCACCGGCCACCAGCTCGCCGGAGCTCCGGCTAGCTTGTTTTTGCTCCGACCAGCAGCTTTCTCCTCCTGCAGTGCTGTTTTGTGAAGTTCAGTGAGGCATCCGAAGTTGTTGCTGTTGTGTGGAGCTCGGGACCGCCTTGGATCATCGTGGGAGAGTTGCCCGGGTGTCGGGTTCGTCGCCGCCGCTGCGTCCGCGTCTCCGACCCGCTTAACGGGTGAGTTTAGCTCCTAAACCCTATTTAGTGCCTAAACTTGCTTAGGGTTGGATTAATTAGTGCTAAAGGTTGATTAAGGTGTTTAATTGAGTGCATTAGCCCTAAGATAGGTGGTTAGATTAAGGGTTAAGATTAGCTTAGCTTAATCTTGCTTATTTGTGCTTAATTATGTTTAATTGCTTAATTGTGTGTTATGTGCTAATTAAGCATGCTTTGCTTGATTAAATTGATTAATTGTTTTAATTAATTGATTTATTTAATTTCTGCATTTATTAATTAAATTATGTGATTTCTGAATTAAATTATTAAATTATTAAATTCGGGATTTCACTATTCATGCACTGTTCACGACATCGTTTTTGCATCGTTTCATTAAGACTGTTCATCCGGAAGTGAAATTATGCATAATTTCATGTGCCTTGATCATATGAAGTGAATTGGATGTGGCATTGCATAAGCATCCACTTGAATTGTGTGATTTTCACAAAAGAAAGAAAATGGTTTGTCAGGGACAGGAAATGGACCGCCTTTATGAAAAGAAAGTGATTTGTCAAGAGACACCTGGAAATGGACCGCTTTTATGAGAAAGGTGGGAAAAATTGTTTGTCCAAGGGACACGGAAATGGACCGCATTTTTGTGAGAAATGATTTGAGGTTTCATATGCTGGCATGTGTGCGTTGGCTAATGCTCAAAGATAATAAGTGGGTTGTGATGGTTTGCTTGCGTGATCACTAAATTGAAACCGCCGTCTCGGGAGAGTATCTCTTGACATTCTGTGGGCATGCAGTCTCGGGAGAGTATCCCTTGATGTCTTTTGGGCACGGAAGGGCACGGTTGCGCCTCTGCGGAGGAAGGGCGCCGTAGCGCCGTAGCGCCGTAGCAATAGCACGAAAGGGCACGGTTGCGCCTCGGCCAAGTTGTAGCCCTGTGAGGCAGTAATAATCGAAGCACGTGTGGATGCGAGAGTGCATGAGAACAACGTGGCATCATTGGTTCCGATTATGCATGAGATGATCACATTATTTATGGCACGCACGCATGAATTGATGACGTGCGGGGGTGGCAATGGCCAGGGGTGAGATCGTTTTTGTGACGCGACTCGCATGTGATTGATGAACTGAATCGCATCATCTAACAACACCATGTGCATTGCGTGTATTGTCTTGACTTATAACGTGCAGGGTATGGCATACCAGGTAAGGTTGCATGCGAACCGACTTTTGTTTGTTGGTTGACCCTGTCTGTGGTTTGATTGCTCATTGATGGTTGTTTGTGGTTGAGTTGAGTGAAGGGTGGTTCTAGAGAGATACCCCAGGTTAAGTTGGTGTACTAACCGGGGCTTAGGGGAATAACACGCTGAGATTTTATCTCAACCCGTCGTGGTTAACCCTTTTCAAGCCTTTAGAATGGCGCACCCGCAGTGGAGAATCCTGCCCCCACTTCACCAGTGATCGACCTGACGAAGTCGAGTCCGATGGGTTCGAGTGACCGTGGTGTTGAACCCGAGGGTTCATTTTGTATAGCTGGATTAGCCTAGCCTAGTTCCTTTTTGGTTTGGCTTAGAGGATGGATCGGCCCTTGTTGTCGGGCTTATAAATCAGAAAATGATCCTCCGTTGGTTAATCTAGTAAACTGTATAAATGAGTAGTGATAGTTGGTCTTGATGTTCATCCCTCTATCCCTGATTGATTGATTGATTGTTTGTTGGACTGGGGATGGTTCGTCTTCCGATTGCGCATAACGAAAGATTAAAATGAATGGTCGTCGACGAGTCCTAGGACGTCACTTTCAATCGACCAAGAGAAGGAGTTGTCGCGTGCTCCGGATTTGGGGCGTGACATCGCCCATTTTGGTTTTTCGAGATAATGGCTTCGAATAATTATCAAATTGCAAAAGTCAGAAATATCTTGAAACTTAAGTGCTTGGTTTGCAAAAAGTTGAACATTGTTAACGTAGAAAGACTATTAAAAAAATATGATGACATCCATGATCACGTTCCAAGTTATCTTCAATCTTTTTCAAATGCTAGCTGTGACAATTAATTCGGCCTCGTTACAAGTTGTATTTCGGCACATTTGGTGTCACCTCAGAGTTCATCTCACGAATACTCCTCTTCACGGATACACATGTGGGTGGACCATCCTCTCAGCTTATAAGCTGTGTCCGTACGTGCGTGGAACATATTTGCTTTGTCATTTTGTGTCCCTTTTTGTCCGCATTTGTTGACAGACAAGGACGCTTGCGTTCCCTCCTAAGTGAGGGTTGAATGATCGATTAATTAGGTGGCATCCAAAGTCAAGCTCTGAGGGTCCATGTGGGTACGGATTAATTTTGTCCGCACACCTACTTTTTGTGGGAAGCTTTTTTTTTTTTCTTTTTTTCTTTCCCTCCTCTATCGCTGGTCACAAACCTTGACGACAGCCTATGGCAAGCTAGAGGGGCCAGCCGACGAGGTTGAGCTTGACTGGGATTTGGCAAGCTCGAGCTCGAGCTCACCGGCCTTAGGCGAGACTTGACCATGCTATGTCTAGCGAGTTCACGTCTCTATCTTTTAGCCTCGACCTCGTCGCCTTGCGACTTGACTCTCAAGCTTGCATGTAGCTGTCGCAAACAAATCGCTCCAAAGGAATGAGGAGAGAGAAAAGGAAAGAAGATAAAAATAAGATAAAAATAGTTAATATTACAAAAAATCCCAAATTGATACATATATGATAAATTTATCTTAAATAATCACAAAAATTCAAAATTAGTACATTTATAACAAATTTATCCCAAACTACTTTTTTAGACCTCCAAAAACCTCAAACCGGTATATTTGTGATAAATATATCATTTGTTAAATTTGATTAATATCACAAAAAACTACAAAACTAGTATAACTGAGACAAACAGAGAGTAAAATCCCAGACTGGTATACCAATCAATCGCCATATATCATCCAACTAAGCAATATTTAATGAAAACTAACAAAGCGTAAATTTGTTAAAAGTGAATTAGTTTAGGTAAATTTGTAAAATGTGTACTAATTTTGGGTTTTTAGTAGTTAAAAAATTAGTTTGAGATGAATTTATCATATGTGTACTAGTTTGAGTTTCTCATTATATTAACACAAAGAAAAAAAGAAAGAGAAAAATAAAAAATAATTAAAAACTCAATTTTTAGTAAAAAAATTTTAAAAATTCGATTTTTTTGTTTGAGATAAATTCATGAGATTGAAATAATTTTCTAATGAGATCCAAACATCATAAAACATTTTTAATCATATATTATCAAACAAAGAAAACTAACTGTATTCTTAGAAAATATATTCCTCGGAAAGTATTTTCCTTATCATTGCATTTTTTGTAAAAAAAACGTACCCTAAGTCTCAAATGAAACCAAAAGAGCCCACCGTATGTATATCGGCAATTTAAAAGAGAAGCTTACATTTGTAACACCTACTTTTCAAACTTAGACTTTGCGATTACTTGAGCTATTTTAAGAAAGCAACACAATCAGCAAGGCAAGAAAAATCTCTGTTGTTAAGCAGCTCGGTTAGAAAATCGAAAGATCAAATGCTTGCTGAAACCAAAACTAAACCATCAGGAGATCACTCACCAGAAGCTGCAGTGCTGGCGACAACCGCCTCCACATGCCTCTTAAGCTTCTCACCAAGCGGAGCCAACGATTCCGCCCTGGAGGAGCAGGTGCGCCAGGTCGCACAACCTGATCCCGCCTTAACCGTGGCGTAAAAGCCATCATGCAACCTGACCCAACCATTGATGAGAAAGGCACCATGAGCAGGGCCACAATGAAGAGCATCAGTCCTAAGTTTAAGATTCAATTGCACGTTTGTAATAAGTTTAGAACTTTCTTGTGCACTTATTCTCAACCATAAAAAAAGACAGTACTAAGAAAATGATTCATTATTTTCTTTATTGGCCAGGTGCCAATTATCTTGACTTAGCATTCGCTTCTAGGAGTATATATATCGAAGACATCAAGTAAAGAAGATGATAGCTCAGGCAAATACTTTTTGGTCCTCAACTTGACCTTAATGTGGGTCATGGACTCACAATGAAGCAAAATTGATGTCATCTTCACAGGTCTACCCTATTTTAGGAGCGTTTCCACTTACAAGGATTGCCAGCAGGAGTTCCTCCAATAAAGGCGTTTAGTCTAGATTGAGTTTTTTTATTTTTACGTGTCAGTGCACGCATGCCTCGCATTCCTTGTTTCAAGTTGTATATTTTCCTTTCCCAACAAGGTGGAAATACACCATATTTTATGTTTCAGAGTTTAGACGAAGCAGTATAAAAACTTATTCAGATTCAACTTTTAGGAGATTATATATTGGAGACATCAAATTAAAAAGATGATTGGCCTCCAGCTCGGGCAAATACTTTACATGTGAATTTAAGTTTGGTCATTGCGCCTCATCCGAAATAGCCTACCCTAACCCATCTCTGTCTCCTCTCTTGCCTTTGCCCAAAGGCCTGGCGTTTTGAAGTTGAGCATTAAGAAAAGCTATAACACCTCTCGTGAAATAATCCAGTTAATCTTTTTGACATTATATATCACCTAAAAGAAAGACCCCTTTTTTTTTATTTGTTCCGACATTTGCCAGACTTTATCACCTCCGTCGTATTCATGAACCATCGCCACGATCACCCCTGTTCAACCATTTAACTTTTGCACCACTTCAAATCTATTTCATTTTTATCTATATGTGTGAGACTTTATACGCGATGAGATCGCTTAACTTTATCCTTCTTGTTTTTATCCATTCTATCTCATCGGACGTCTCTTAGGAGAGATCCAAGTTCTCTCTTGACCAATTGAAGTTAATTTTCGCAAAAGGTGCTTTCTTGGAAGAACCCAGTTAGCTTATCTTTATGTAATGGCCCGATCTTACGAGGGATGGACAAGGAGCACACCTTGTGAGGATGGCAATGGGAACAAGAAGGAACCGAATCCCATATTGCTTGGGGATAGTGAGGCGAAGTGCCTTAGAAGGTGTGACATCAGTCTCAACTACTAACAACATGTTTTAAAGTCGTGCGAGTTTCGGCCCGAAATGGATAATATTGTTGGCAAGTGGGGCTAAAGGTCGGTCTTCACAAATATCAGAGCCAATACCCCAGCCAAAAATGTGTGGTTTGGGGATGAATCAAGTACCTTATAAGGTGTGGCATCAATCTTAACTATTAATGATGCGTTTTAAAGCTGTACGGCGATCGGTTCACCGATTAGTTAAGCTAATAATGCGTTTTAAAACCGTACGGTGATTGGTTCAGGAATGAACTGAATCCCATATCGCCAACTGTTAGGGAAATCCCTTATGATGTTTTAAAAATGACAAAATAAATCAAAGGCTACTAACGTGTTTGATGATTGAGTAACTTGGTGAAAGACACGCAAGCTGCCATGCAGATGATGGAACGTATAAAGGATATTATCAAATATCATACTTGAAAGAACTAGAAGATAGGCTCATTGTTGAGTCTACTTGTTACAGAAGGAGAAGCAAAGAGACGCTTCTGAGTCTACATGTTACAAAAGGATAAATCTATTAGACATAGACTCTGAGGATGAATACGTTCAAACTCAAGTACAGACTGAGAAGTCTACTTCAGATAAAACAGACTCAGACTTTACATACAGATGGAACATGTCCAGAATATGACAAGTTCAGAACAATAGAAGAGCAAAACGAGTATATGTTCAGACTGAAGCAAGTTCAAACTGAGATAATCTGATAGAGCAAGACACAGACCCAGAACATGTAACGGCTAATAATCTGGTTTGGATTCTACACAAAAATAGATTTGATTGACTCAATCTAATTGATTGGCAATTGGATCCCGAAGACAAGAACTTTCCTAATGAAGAAGCTCTACTTATGGAAACCTAGATTCTGCTTGTATGGGCAACTAGAATCAAGATAGGGATTCTGCTTCTGCCACTCAACAGTTACCAGATCTTCTTGATACAATTCTATCCAACGAGTAGATTGGAAGACGATCCTCTGGATACTGTCTAACGGCTAGTTTGGAAGTAGAGGAGTATATAAGGAGATTGAGGGATCGAAGAGCGAGCAAGAGACGAAGCGTAGAATCTATAATTCCAAAGTTTTGGTGTACTTTGACCATATACACTTGTCTTGTATGAGCTTAAAAGTTTGTGATCATGAGAGAAATACACAAGAGTGACTTAATGAGATAGTGTGATCTATCGCTGAGTGTTTGCACTCAAAGTTGTAATCTCTTGTTGATCATATAATGGAATCCAGCCAGAAGGCTGTTAGCGTGGGAGAGTGGACGTAGGCTTGATCTAAGCCAAACCACTATAACTGTGTTTGCAATCTTCACTTCCCTCACTCATGAACAATTGATGATTCCAAGGCTGTCGAAGTGGTTATGGACTGAACATATCCACTGGATGATATCGGTGTCCAACATTTTCTGTTGAACTGCCATGTGCTCTTTAATTCTTGAATATTACTCTTGTACATCAACGAGAAACTGAAAACAGCGATTCTCATCTCAAAGGGGGTATTGGAACACCAACAATCCATAAATAACAAATCTGACTAATTTGCAGATTCTTAATCACCATTATTCACCAGGAATTCACCATTATCTCTGCTATTGCCGGGGCGTGTGGCATCTGGAAGTTGTCGGTCAGCCCGAAATGAGCCATCAGAAACCAGACATGGGTTATGAACTCGCCCCCCCGCCGCATCTGCTGAGCGTGATCTCTCGCTTTGCACTTGCCAGCCGCGTAGATCAGCATTTCTACCCACACCTCTTTGATTACATCCCATTTTATAGGCTCGGATGGGATTCTCTCCAACTCCGACGCAAGCCGGCACCCATTGAACAGCACATACTTGACTTTGTCCTCCTTCGTCACGCTCAGATTGAATTCGGTCTTCACTTGGCCGCGCAATACATTGCAAGCCTCTTTGATCTCGGGATCATGCTCTCTCCTTGTCCCGGGTTCTGTTTCCCAGTAGGTTCTCATGCGCTCACTCTTATTGTGGCCATGAGCAGGACTAGCTGGAGCGAAGTACTTCTTGGTCTCTTTATAAATGTCTCGGAACCTGATACTTCCGATTCCAACTGGCAACATCGAAGGATACATTGCTAGGAGATGTAGCATGTACCGAGACAAGTGCAAACTCATCATGGAATACCGCATAACATTGGTGTGGTTATTCCTATCTTTTTCCCGAGTGCTGTCTGATCTGCTTTCGGGGTAGTAGCAGAGTTCCGTCGCTATGTGCCAGACTAGGATGCTCATGTCAAAGTCCAGCTCGATGCTCCATTTCAACTGATCCAGCAACTTATGTGTGCTCAACACGTGGCCTCCCCTGTCGATCCACGAGGAGGGGAGTTTCTGCTCCTCCTTCACTTTCTTACCTGTGTTCTTGATCTTCTCAAGAATTGCTAATCTGGCATCGTCTGTCACCTCCTCGCGGCCTTGGTAGAGAAACTTCAGCCCCATTTCGTCAACGTGCAATAGCTTGAGGAATCTCCACCAGCAGGAGTCATTTTCTTTGAAAGAGCACCTCATTAGGCTGTACTGGCCGATGGAATTGGACCACCTGCGCCTTTTTGACAGCGGTTGGATTCGGTTGACAATATTGAAGACAGCTGATTGCTTGTTCTTTATGAGCCAACAAGTGAACCGGTCGGAGAAAAAGATGTGAGACAGTGCGTATAACTCGAGGAAAATGGCTGCTGCTAGCAACAGGAAGGTCAACCATATATCCGTCTTCAAGTATCGTCTCCTGTCAAGCAAAGAGAAGACCACCAGGGAGACACATATAGAGAATGAGATGGCGAGTCTACAGATAAAGCCCCAACTCGTATAGACTGCCTTGGCCTTCGCGTAGAACACATCATAGATGAGGCTCAGTTCGATTTCAATGACTTTAAAAACCTCTACACAGTGCATGCGCTCGTTATGCAGATTCGACAGGCAAGTATGCAGTATCGACAGGCAAGTGTCACGTTCCTCCAAGCTGAACGAGTGATCTGCGAAAAGGCGCTGACTAGTGTTGACCAAGCTGCGCGCCGCTAGCAGTGCGCGCACATCGCCCTTGTATTCTTGGTCCTCGTCCTTCCTGGAACTCGGTTTCTGAGACAAAAGGTCCACGATTGCATCATTGATCATAATCACTGCATCATCCCGTACCTCAATGACTTGATGAGGCACAACGCTGTACCCCTCGGCCCCCTTCAACTCGCATTCCACTAAAATCTTGTTGGAATACTTGCGGCGGGGTTGGGATTCAGCGAGGGAGTCCCTGAAGTGCTCGTAGCTGGCAGCACGGAGGACCCAAACCCTCTCGCTGTACTTATAGAAACCCGAGAGCAGTATAAGAATGGCGAGGAATGATAGGATAGGATGAGTCCATGCCATTACCAGGACATAAACTGTCAAGCCCGTCTGGTTCACCAGCGTCAGCGAGTGCCTGAGCCAGAGCTCATTGTCTTCCATTGAGTAGGCGCTAATCGTATCGGGACCCCCCAAGTGCAGCAACAGAAATGGCGCCCAAAAGGTGCTTAGCTCTGCATGCGGGTCCATCTTGCTCACCGATTCACCAGCCATGATGTCCCCGATCATGTTGGAGATCATGCCGAGTGCATAGATCGCAACCGAATCGGCCAATATGTAGGCCAACCAGGTGACCACCCTGATCCAAGAGCAGTGGACGTACTTGCGGCGGTTGCCCAGACAAATGAGGAAGATTTGGAGGGCGAGGCTGAAGAAGACCGCACATCTCAGCTCCCACTCCTTCCACACCTCGCTCCAAGGGGAGAGCACCTTTGACAGCCTCCGTGCCCTGATAAGGACCAAGCCAGTAACGACTGCAAGACATGTTTGCCGACAACAAATTAGCCGATGCTGAATGGTGATTCAGATATGAGAACCAAGGCCTAATGGAGACACAGGAAGTAATGACTCAAGCATGGAATGCGGCAAGCTTTCGCAGCCTATAGCAGTAATTAGAGGGGAAGGTATCATCGGTTACAGCAAAATGCTATTCGTGGCTTAGCTTTGCGAAGGAGGGATAATATAGACCGTGAATGAATAGATACTGAGCTTATGTGAACATTCTTCAAGCTTATATAAAAGTATCGCCACATTAAACGCCTTCAGTTCTCATTGATTTGCGACATACCAATCGTTAGCATGGTGTGCGGTTGAATTCGTGGCCCTCGATGGACGGATGGACCGTCGCTTCAGCAAAAACCTTCTCGTAGCCGATCAAAAAGTTGAAAAACAAAAACGAGAGAGAGGGGGGGGGGGGTTGTTATGTAAAGGAGGGGACGGTAAGTCAACCGATTTCATCCCAACGATGGACACGTAACTTCAAAGTGGGTGTTATCTAAGTTGAATCCATTTAAAAATTTTGGTGAGTGTATCAAATAAGAGTTAGTAATGTAAAAGTAAATGGTAATTTTATCTCTAGACAAGTTCGTAATGCAACTAAAATTAGTAATTTCGGATAAGAGCAGACAACTTCACCAAAATAAAGGGGAAGTTATTAGAATAGCTAGTAATTTGGAATGGAAAAAGTGTCCAAAAGTTCTAAATTTATTGCACTTTTGCAAATTTGATCATAAGCCTTTCGATTTTGTTAATTTAGTCTTCTTAAACATTTTCGTTTTTCACAATTGAATCAATACGATCAAATTTAGCCAGAAAATGTTGACGTGGACCGATGGCGCTAACGTGACATTTTTTAAATTATATTTTAATGATATTTTAACAATTTTTTTTATTTTTTATGCCTTTTTCTTTTTATTTTTTTTACTTTCCTTTGTTTTTTTTAGGGTTTTGGAGAGGGTCAACAAGGATGGCTGACCAATCCTTGCCGGCCCTAGGTGAGGGCCGCGACACCTTCACCAACAAAAACGAGGGCAACAACCTCACTCGGGGCCCTTGCCTGGCTAGATTTGGCAAGGGCATTGTGGCCCTTGTTGATTCTAGGCAAGGGCTTAGGTGCGCTCACTTTCGTCGGTGAGGGTCACTGACCCTAGCTCCAAAAAGAAAAATAGCAAAAAAAGTAAAAGAAAAATATATAAAAATATATAAATTCAACATATTATTTAAAAAATACCAAGTCAGCACCACTCGTCTGCATTAGTAATTTCCGACCAAAATTAGTTAGATTGACTCAATTGGTAAGAAATGAAAATGTTTAGGACTGAATTGTAGGTTTAGGACTTTTTAAACAATTTTCTCAATTTGGAACCGATCTAATATACATTGGGAGGTGGCTCCAATAAGAGATTGGTTGGTAATTTTATTGAAAAAAGTAGGTAAGTAACTTCAATAAAGTGGGTGTCTTCTAGTAAGAGTTGATGGTAAAAAATTAATGGGAAAATGTCAAAAAAATCCTAAACTTTGTCTAGCTTGATAAATTTACCTTAAATTTTTTTTTTTTTGTAACACAAAAATCCCCAACCGTGTATCATTATGACACATTTGCCCAAACTTTTTTATGATACCAAAAACCCCAAACTTGTACATGTGTGACATAAGAACCAGATGTTGCCGCTGCCACGACCGTGCTTCTCTCTTTCTCTCTCTAAATTACAGAGGTGTCAATAAAAAAGAAGTGAGAGAGAGCGACCGGCCAAATTAAAAATTATAAGAAAAATTAAAATTTAAAAGAAAGAAAAAGGCCACATCCTTCCCATTTGCGAAGCTGACGTGAAGGGGGCACGTAATTTCTCTATTAGTTAGCTAAATAAGAATTTGGCCCGCTTCACCATCCTTGTTCGCATGAAATACTTTTAGGTCTTTCCAAACATCGTGTGATACTCCGCCCAATTGATCATAGACAACTGAACTCAACAAGATTTCTTTTTTTTTTATCCTGGAAGAACCACTGAACTCAACAAGATTTCCTCTTTTTTTTATCCTGGAAGAACCGCCTCATAGCAAGCGCTCGGCGTAAACTCCCATGGAGCACCGGCGCGGAGACCCACCTCCCATGGTTCTCCATTTAAGTCATGCTTTTAATGCGCACGCGGAGGCTCGAACCTCCCCCTTCCGCAATTAGAGGGGGAAAGGCCGAACCAACGCGCCCACAAGCGGGGTGGGACCTCAACAAGATATTTATCTCTCAAGGCTACAAGAAAGCCTATAATGCTTGTTATTTCATAATTAATTAGGTGGATAGTCACGTGATGCGTCGACCATACATAAAAATCTCTCCACTGCACGTTTTGCCGTCCCGATGATTCATTCGGAAATGACGTGGCACCTTCACCTGTGGTAGTTAAGAATGCCTAGATAATTGTAAATAATTACCAATATGATATAATTTGTACAACATTAGGAAAATAGGTTAATATCATAAAAAAAAACTAAAAATTATATCTACCATGACATAAATAATCCCTAACTTTTCTATATCATTAAAAATCCTAAATTTGTTTATTATGACACAAATACTCTAAACTTATTTTTTTGACGCAAAAAATCCCGAATTTATATAAGTATAGCAAATATACTCTTGATAAAACCGAAATAAATAATATATATATCACGCATATATAAATTTGGGTTTTTCTTGACACAGAAAAAAAGTTAGGGATATTTGTGTCATAGTAGACAAGTTTAGGTTTTTTGTGACGCGAGTATGTATATCACAATGGGTATAGTTTGATATTCTTCTGTGGCATTTGCTTTTGAAAAATATATTAACACAACAGTTGCCACAATTATTATGATTACTGAATTTTCATTTCCGCCTACGGTCCACATTATTCCTTCCAAAGCACACCAAAACAAAATAGCGAAATTAGAATTTTCTTCCCTTCCTTTTTTTTTTTCTCGTGCGACTCCTTGCTGGAATTACCCCACAAAATACTTATCATGCTTCTCATAGAGACTTATATTTCTTCTTCTTCTTCTTCTTCACAACAATCGAAGTCATCATCATCTTCCTCGAAACGGAGTTGACTGTCCTCGCTAGAGTCATCTTGCTCATCTCCCCTTTTGCTGTGTTCTTCATCTGATTGCTCCTCTTTATTTTCATTCTGTTAATGATAAAGAACACAAACTTATATTCACAGTGAGCCATGATACTCTCAATTCCATCACCACCGATCCTATAAAAGCTTAAACATGTTCTATGAGGTGAAATCCAACGCTCACACACACACACACAATGGGGTGAGCTTTTCTTCTCGAGGAGCTATAGCTGCTGGCTCTGTCTGCCTCAATTTTCTTCTTCGGTCTAAAATGCCTTTTTAAATGGATCCCTTTGGTAGTAAATAATAAATTCGCTTTCTTTTACAGCTGTCTTTCGTTAATTCATTCGCTTGGAAAAAACACAATTTGGAACTTTTTCTTAGTTTTTTTATCTTCAATTTGATATGCCGTGTTCTCTGTATCTCTTTCTCTCTCCGCTTCCTGATATTCTAGTTCTGTGTTTTCCTCCAATCATGTCGTGCACCTTTGGGGATGGCAAATTTTTTTCAGTGAACGAGTTTACTTTGCAAAAAGTATCACTTAATAAGAAACCGTTTACAGTAAACAAAAAATATGCATAAAGTTAGGAAAGTGAATCCCTTTAATTGGAAAATCGGAAAACACATACACTCTTAATTTTAAGTCAAGTTTGTAATGTAAATGATATTCATAAATTATAATTCATTAGCGACAGACATGGTCGAAATAAACACCCCCCTTCCCTTCTTTTTACAGAAATAAAAGACCATATAGCTATAAAAGCAGCACTTTTCTAGATTCTACTACATAAGGCAAGTATGGAGTTAAATCAAGCAAATTCATATATGCACAGTGAAGGGATTTTCCCCGCGGATGGCTACTAAAATGCATAACGAACATGTAAAGCAGAAAAGAAGAAAGAGAGCTACCTGCGGCAAACCTATTACCAATTCCTTCGCTATAATTGGCCCATCCGGCTGCATATCTCTGCACTTCGCTTTGACTTCATCCGGTACTCTAACTAATGTGATTTCTTCCAAGGTCTTGATGTGCTGCAGTCCGTCGATCTTCTTCAGCTTCTTGCAGTCTTTAATTTCCAGGTCTGCCAGGCACGGCATTGCATGTGCCTCCACAGTCCACGCGGTGAGTTCCTCCAGCTTCCACAGTTTCAAGACTCGGAGGCTCGGAAATGTTCCTTCTTCTGAGACGCTCAATGTCTCGCCATCGTATGAGTACGCAAATAATCGGAGAGTGGTCAAACATTTCAACTTGCCCAGGACTCCCATCGGATCGACTTTTAGTCTCGACATGGACAAGGTTAGTACTTTCAGGTTCGGAGGAATGTGCGACTCCAACAAGCTTTGCTTGCCCAAATATCCGAGCAGGTACAAGTTGGAAAGGGACTCGAGCCGGCTCGTCATATCAATTAGTTTAAGATCTGAAGGCTGACCAAATAGATCCTTCGATCGCAATCTGAAGTTTTCAAGCATATTTAGATTTGAGATCTGCTCGGTCGCTTTCCTTACCGCCAAGGGATGACACGTCAAAGCCAGCTTCCTCAGGCCTGTCAACTTGCTCAGCACATTCAAGATGGGACTTTCAACTCCTATGTATAAGCCCCAAATGGTTTGGATGTTGCAGTTTAAGGATTTCTTGGAATGCAGTTGAGGATGAACAGACTCGTCAAAGGACACCTCATTCATGTACAGGTGTTGCAGCCTCTCTGCCTCCCAAATAGAAACCGGCACTTGGGTTATGTTTGTGTACTTCACATCCAAAGTTTCCAAGCGTGACAATAGCCCCACTGACTTCGGAAGCCTTTCAAGAAGAGTCCATCGGAGTCCCAAATACTTTAGGTTCGGCAATATGTTGCCAAGCTCCTCCGGAAGCAAAGGCTTGTAGACGCCCTCAAGATCAAGTACCTCCAGTAAACTCGAGTCCCTCTTCCACACTAGCGGTTTTAGTAACAACGCGATCTCTCCAGCCCGTGTCCCTAGCTTCATGGTGTTGAATGACACATAGGAATAGAGTTGTTGGATGCCGCACGGCGAGGAACTATCGCTGGTGGACATTGTTTGATGTGGCTCAGCGGGAGTGATCTCCTCGCGTGCTTCTTGTGCATTTGTTTCTGATCGCTCTTGTCCTGCTCCCGGCACATTTATTTGCGCCTTTGCTTCTCCTCCTCCAGAAATATCCCTATGTATGGCGATACACGAGGCATCAAACTTTCCTTTATCATGAATAGAACGGTCATAGATCTTGAGGAATCTTTCATTCTCAGCCATCTGATAAAAGACATCGTACAACGATCCAGGCAAGCGGCACGATCGGGCACTGCCATCCCATTTCTGTCGAGCTACATGGACCATATGTCTAGACACCAGAATCTCGAAACATTCCTCTGCACCGTTCTCCGATACTGAAAATACGAGATTTGCAGCTGACCAGAGTCTGAAGAGCCTCCTTGTGGGAATCTCAGATTCCTTGGGGAACAGAGTCAAGTACAGAGCACGTTTCTTTAACCCTACTGGGAGGTCTTCAACACTCAGATACACAACATCTTGGAGTGTGGGACGATCGGGTAGCCCACTTGTAAGTAGATTGGCAAGCTCGGTGCATCTATTATCTGACGTGGGGGCAGATAAAAGTCCTCCGAGCAGAAGGATCTTCGCGGGAGAACCGCCCAATTTGCTAAGAATTCTCTCTTTGAGATGGAGTTCCACGGCCGGATCAACCACATCGAAAGCCGGACTACATTTTTCCAATAACTTCTTGCTCTGTTCTGGGTCAAGGGGGCTCAATTTGATATGCTTGGAATACCAGGGATCGATGGAAGAGGGTATGTTGGGGTCACGAGTCGTGACGATTACTCTGCTCCCGTTCCTCGAGTCCGCAAGCCCCATCATGAGCTCGTACATGAGATGCAGTTCGCACAAGTCATCGAAGACTATCAGATAACAGCGCCCCATCAGGACTCGTAGGAGCTCTTCGGACAGCTTTTCCTCATCCATACTATCCACGTCTCGCAGTTCCGAGACCCTCAGCTGCTTGAGCAAGTCTGCCATGAGATGAACCGGGTTGGGCTGGAGCCCAACCCGGACCCAGGCACAACAGTCGAAATGATTCTTAACGTCTGCTCGGTTGCAGACGCTCCTCACTAGAGCTGTTTTGCCGATGCCTCCCTCGCCGAACACTGAAATCACTCTCAGGTTGGCCCATTTGCATCTTTTATGGATCAACTGTGACACAAGATCGTTCGCAAGATCTTCGCGACCCACGATATGGGACTCATCCTTCATCTTCCTTGCTCAGGGCAGTATGCTTGGTGGCAAAGACCTTGTATTGGGTCCGCTCCTCGTCTTCTCAGAGCCGACAACGAGAAAACAACGAGACGGGCAAGATAAGGAACCGATCAAAGAAGTCCGCACAGCATGAGCGGGCTCAAGAAAATGGGATTGCACGCCGGGGAATGGAGGCTCACGGGGCTGGCCGTTCGGTTTCGAGGTGCTCAAGCCTCAAGAAGTATGATTTGCGGGTGACATTGGAAATGGCCAACACTTTAGGGAGGGAGATAAGGAAAAGGAAAAATGGGAGTGTCTGAGCTTGAATGATTTGGGGAAGAAGGCTGTGCTTGGATGGGGAATTGGCACCAAGTGCAGAGCTTTTTTTTATAGGAGTTGTCGATCCCCACCAGCTTCTAGTTAAAGAATACAGCATCGCTAACTCTCGCAAGATCACACGGAACATGATGACGTCCACGTGTCATCCAAGCTACCCACATCTACTTTTCGACATCATCATCCTTATACCAAAAAAGCCCATCCTTGTTGTTTTGTTGGGACAGCATGATATCATATTGTATTGCAATAAGCAAAATCGTGAATTTCAATTATCCATAGGATGTTCATAAAAATAAAATAAAAACCACAAACATTTAAACACATATCTACTTTGGATTGTTAATATCCAAATTTCTGAAATAATTTTAATTACCCAAAATTTTTTCAATTTCTGTGTATTTACCAACACATACGGCCTTTTTCCATTTCTCTCTCATCCTGAAACAATTTTCACTCTTTTTTTGCAAACGAGAAAAAAACACCTACGACATTGTGTCTTATTTTCGCACATCATAAAAAAAAAAAGCATTAATCATTAGCGTAATTAACAGATTAATCACAACATCATTTTTCATATTTGTTCATTTCCAACATCAAAAGTGTGCAGTCTTTTACGCGAATCATTCAATTTCTCACGTATACACCGTTAAACTCATCTCATTTTTTTCTAATTTTTTTTAAATTAAAATACCATCCCTATCTATGAGTGTCACAAGACGAAGTGAGACACCCTAAATCTTCTTTGCTAAATTAAACAGTTATAATTTTTCAATAAAGTGACTTAAACTTAATCAATATATAAGACTTGCAAGATCTTTCATGAGTTTTAGGAACTCAGTTCTCTACATTTGTGTCTCAAGATTATCGAAAAAGGAAGAATGGCTTAAACTCAAGGGGAAGATGCCCTTCGCTCCCTTAAATTTCACCTCCGAAGTTCATTTCATGTCTCTTCAACTCTTACTGTGATATATGGCCCATATTTCTTATAAAAGTCCAAACCCAGCCCATAGTCTTTTCAGCCCATGCCCCCTCAAATTCCAAGCCCTCAGCCCGCCTTTTCTAAAACAAGAAGAGAGAGAGAGAGCTCGTTCACGTGAAGAAGAAAAGCGGAAAGGAACGAAAGGGAAACAATCTCCAATTTAACTCCGTTTGGCAACGCTGGGTAAGTATATCAACCTGTCATTCGTCTAATCAAAATAATCATCAAAGTTAAGATATGAATTTATGTCAATTTGGAGTTGTTGCATTTGATTGAGGAATTATATATATACACATGTAATTTATGATATTGTGAAGATTTCGATTTGAGCTTATGACTTATCCGAAATGAAATTTTGAAGTTGGTTGCACATACTTTTTTAGGTTCATCAATGAGCCGTAAGTAGAGTGAGTACAAGTGTTTTGTTAATGGAGAGGACTTTTTGATAATGGGGATTTTTTTGGGTATGAATTGTGTATAGTTGATGAGCTTTTGAATTGGTTTTTGTTGGATATGTGTTATATATCATGTTGATGGTTTATATAAAACTCTGATATATATATATGTTGATATCAAGTTGAATTTTAATTATGTTGAAGCTACATCCTCTAGTGAAAAGACAATCATGTTGTACCCTTATTCTTGTTGAGCTGAGGGTGTGCCACCTACTTCTTCTGAAAAAAACAAAATTCATGTCTCTCACTTTACATGAAGCTATGTCAAATCCCTATTGATTTCTTTGCTTGAATCTCATTGAGTCAAGCTTAGAGGAATGGTCTGTTCGACCACCCCGATGCTTTGAAAACCAATCCTCAATCCTCTTAAGTTCTGGGCACATCCAAGGAGTGTCGATATTACTACAACAAGGCAGCCCCAATCCACTTCATCCAGGGAGTGAAAACAGGTGAAACAATGCAATATGCTGTGTGAATCTTACTACTCCACCAAGAATGATATCACATAGACTTATATTATTGATGCACCTATAACGATGTCAATAGTGAGTCTCGTAGTTTTTCCAAATGTGATTGACTTTAGTAGCATACACCTACAAGATTTGATATGATTCGCCTTAATTTAAAACAGCACAAGTTTCACTCTTTTTGAAGATGAGATTCACCTTAATCTAGTAGAAATAGAAAACGTCCATACAATAATTGCAATGCCACCTATAATAAGCAAAATAACCTCAAGGGAAAATGGTCCTCCCGGCATTGAGCGATGAAGTTCCAACTTCTGGAGACGACATCTTGCCCGTCTCGCGCTTTCCTCGTTGTCAGCTCCGAGAATATCACAAGCAGATCCAAGACAAAGCCTTTGCCAGAGGATTTCGCGACCTAAATCCCTTGGATGCCTCCAAAATACTATAGCTTCATAACATTATAAATTATCATTTCCATAAAAATTTGCAGCTCAACGACTCGAAAATCGGACTTCGCCGTTCAAATCTCCATAAACCCTGAATTTCAAGCCATAATTGCTATTAATCCTTTCCAAGGATGATTAGATACCTTAATCACTTACCGGTGCTGTGGAATGGAGTTAAGATGAGCTGTGGAGGCGTTTGTGGCGAGCACGTGGGAGTTTCGTCCCCTTCTCCCTCTTTTCCTTCTCTTTCTCTCCTCTCCCGTTTCTGCTTCTGCTCTGTTTTCTGTTCTGTTTTTTGTCTTCAGTAGCTCCACGCAGCAAGAAGAAGCAAAAAAAGATAATAGTAATAAAGGTGGGCTGGGCTAACTTAAAGGGAAAAAAGGGTTGAGCTGGTTTGTGGCCCATATATTACAGTCTACATTCCTTAAAAAAAATTTCGTCCTTGAAATTTGCACTTCTCTCAATCATGAAACAAATGATGGTATTTGCATCTTGCCTCATCCTCAAGCTCCTAAGTGGCCTCCCTCTCCATGTGATTTTGCCATTGAATCTTCACATATGTGCTTAATAATCACGACGATTTGTGACGTGCAATACGGGTAAATCTTCATACTATGTTTTCTTTGAAGAGAGAGAAGTCATTATGGTGTGGCTCAAATAAAGAATCAATTTTCTATAAATCTGTATGTGTCATTCCTCTCCTTATCCATTGAACGAGTACCACGATGTTAGGATGCATGGGAGTTCTCATTTCATATTTCATAACAGCCAAAAATCATTACAAGTATGAGTAGCTATTCTTGCTTAACGCAACTTTTTGCTACATGAAAAGATCCCTTGTCTACATAGACTCTTTTAATAGCATGCATGTGAGAGAGCAACTGTAACTTGTTCAACCACCATTTCAATCAGCTATAGCTCATAGACATGCACTGCCTAGCACTGTTGAATGGAAGTATCAAAACCATACTACGTTGTTGAAAACGCAAGCTAGTCATCAATATGGAAGTTAGAGAGATGCGGCACAGGAGCCCACATAGTGACAACCTCACTTGGAATGTATTCCCGAGCAAGAGGATGCATCCTTGCAACATGTGAATTTGATGATATTTTCACCATACGATTGTTACCAAACACTTGTGTGATTAGAGGAAATGAATGGGTACAATGTATCTAACTGGATCCTTGATATTGCTAAAGAGTGTAAGATAGTTAAAGCTCTAAGCCATTTCGTGTTAGCATCCACAGGGCACACTCTCCCAATGCCAAAGTTTTGCCGTGTACAACCAGAGTAGTTTTCAAAATAATATGTCCATCAAGAGCACTCCTAATTTTGTGTGTTATCATCCCAACAATCTGCCAGTTTCCTCTTGAGTACAAATGAAACCCATTTCCCTATTAGGTTCTGCAACTTTTCTTTTTTTTTCACATGCCTAAATCAAGTCAACCAAACTCGAGCATGAAGTCAACAAACAATTGAAGCTTATGTTGCCTCTTCCTTGGATTCACATCATTCATGCATCTCGATACATGTGACTAATTCCATACGCCTCAATGATGGTAGTCTTAGTCATAGAATCCTTGAATGTTGAGCAGAGAGAGATCTAGCAAATAGAGACCCAACCTCGCACATGCATCTTAAACTCTATTAAGAAATCTTCTATGATATAACCATATATCCATCAAATCTCTTTGCCCCACTCAATCTGTTCCTCAAAGTTGCCGCTGAAGATATGAAACGCTTCCTTTGAAAGTGTTGCCGGATTAGGAGATGGTTGAAGTTTTCCCTATTCCATGAATGCCGCTACCATGAAGAGTGGCAATTAACCAAGGAATTTTTTTTAACCCATTTGAAGTTTTGCTCTATTAGAACCGGTCCCTTTTTACGTCTCATTCTCCTTCCAGGTGTCTACTAGTCATGTAGGGAATGTCTTTTTCTTGCTTGAGTTTTCAAGTTTAAGCCTTTTCTTTCCGATCAACATTTTCAAGGCTATAAGAGTTCAAGTCCCTTGAGGAGTCCACAATCCGCATATGAACTGGTTGTGTATGATTGACATAATGAACTGAATGTCTATCATAAAGGACCAAAGATCCCAATGTTGTATGACCATATTGATTTCCAGGTGTAACACAAGGGAATTCACTATCTACTAGCTGCCCATTAGTGAGAAGTGGCATTGGATATTAAGATTTATGTCTAGAAGAAGATGAGAAATCAGGATTTTCTCATTTCCATTGGCGCCTCGTGACATTTCCTTGGATATCATTGAACTCATTCTCTAGATCATTGACAACATCTTCTCTCACTCAAGGACTCCCTTTGTGCCTTTTGTAGCAAGTTATACACTAAGAACGACACTGATTACCATATTTCCTCTCGCACTCATAACAAGGATGACATATTGGGAATGCACTCTCCTTACAAGCAACAAAGACTTTACCATTGGCTATAAGTCCAATAATATCACCACAAATCTGACATATCTAGTCATTCAAGTGCTTCAAGGGCTAGAGCGTGCTTCTGAGTCATAGTAAATTCAAACCAGCGTGTTCTTCTTATAAGACCCAGCCACCATTTATGCACTTGCTTCCAAGAGATGATCTCGACCCTTGTTTTTATCTAGTAGAATTCCGACATCAGCATCACCCACAAACTTTCCATCCTCTATTGTTGCCACCTTACAGTTCCATTCATGTTTATTTTCCTTATGTAGTGAACAACTTCCAAAGCTTTAGCTCTTTCTTGTGTGCTAGAGATGCACCCACTGAAATATATATATTGAAGCAATGTCTAATCTGAACACATCATAGTGATTCACGAATGGCTGACCAAATATGACGTTATTAACACGAACAATATGCTCTCCTTTGCATGCAAATAAGCTGATGAAGTGTTTTTCCCCCTTCAGAATTCTTGTCTCTAGCTTGTACACCCCTTCGATGGGTATAATGCATGGGCTAAAGAAGGACAAGAATTTCTCCATTTCTCGGCTTGAAACTTCCTCGCAAAATAGAATTTGCCATGTGAAACCCTTGGGATGCAAACTAAGTGAAGATTCTTGATGCACCATCTCTCTAAACTACACTTCATTTCCACACCTTAGAACATCAATTTCCTTAGACAAATGAGACATTTTCTCTCTTAAGAGAACACTCCACAAAGTTACAAGATTTAAGTCGGAGTTGAGCGAGAAAAATGACTATCGACTACAACAAAGGAGGTTGGTATTAGAACTCGCATCGAACAAAGAAATGCATCTCTCCATCATTGTACTTTGCTTCTCCAATTTAAATTCTTTCTTTTCCTCTTCACACGTTAAAGTCTCATAGGCTCATTCTAATTTTGTTTTTCTTCATCAATTCCTTTTCTCAAGTTCTGCAACTAAAGTCAAGATTCTTTGGCATTTCTCCGTCCAAAAGCACATATCTTAGAAAATAAAAAGCTCATTAAATCCACTTCCTCAAAGCCTTGAAAGTTAAAGTGCATAAGAACCGACACATACTTCGAAGGAAGGAGGAATCTAGAGTTTCCTCCTCGAAGTCGGTAGTGACACCACCAAACTTGAAATTTTCTTAATCGCTTTGTCTCTCCCACTCTGAGTTGGATCGATAATCATTTGGACCTAAAATGAAACATACGTCCTAGTAAAACAAGACTAACATGCGTTATAAATTAACACACAATCTCACAACGTCCCATTAAAAATCTAAACCCAAATATCATAATCTAAGCTCTAATACCAAAAATATCACACCCAAAATCCTATAGGGATGAAGGAGTAACATGGTCGTCCTTCCTACCCAAAGAACGCAGCCTTAAACTACACTCACATATCCAGCTCCAAAAAATCCCCGCAATGGCGCTCTCCCTCTAACAGCCACTACCTGAAAGACCTGAAAATATGATAAGAGGAAAGGAATAAGCTACCACGGCCCAGTGAGTAATACATTTCTTCCAAGCGGATTGGGAAATCACTATACACATTTACAATATCAATATAACCCACTTTGAACATAATATATATACATACCACAAATATCTCAAGAAAACAATAAAATAGGTATCAATGATCGAATCCATTGGTCAATCTCATCAAACACATGCCAAGGATCCATCCCATTGGCTAAACTCGTCAAAACACGGGTCAATGGTCCATTCCACCAACCAAACTCAAATCAAATGTCAATGGTCCACTCCACCGACCAAACTCATGTTCAAATGTCCAACCATGGTCACGCTTAACGCCCGTGACAAGACGACCAAGATTCCCCCCTTGGTTAGGTCTCCACCTACTATAAGTCGGTGGCTCGACCCACAAGGATATTCTAGACTAGTATGTGCATACCTACACACCCCTCAGGGTTCATAGAGACATTAAGCATCAACCAACAATCACAAAATCCCCAATAATCCACAACATAATCATAATCATCTCACAATTCAAGCATTTAATAAATATTGAAATGCTTTACATAAACCAGAAGCTTTCCAAGGTCCTTTGATAAAGGTTTTGCAAACCACTTTCAGGCAAATATCCCAACAAAGGACAATTCTCTCATTTAAACAACAAATGGTAGTAAAAGCCCAATCATATTTTTATGCATCAAAGAATGCTATTTTCAACTAATATCATATATTACCCATAATATCTTTTAAATATGAGTTTAAAATACAAGGAAGAAATAGTATCACTCACCTGGGAAAAGCCAAAAATCAACTAAGTGTTTATTTGAGCCGACGCACTAGAATTCCTAACAATTAACCCAAAAATAATATCAAAAGACCAAGTAAATGGACATCCTAAATAACGACTTGGTTATACTATGCCTATTTACCGATAACACGACACCTACGTGCCAACAGAAAGCTCGCCTCAAAAGGAAACATATTTCTACTCGCGAGACACGGTCATGCACTCAACTTTGTCACACCATAACTTATAGTCATTAGAAAGCTCTTTTGATGCACTACAACAACCCCAACTCAGCTGCCTCAAAACTTGGCCGAAAACAGCAGAAAATCATTTCCGAAGCTACTGTTCGCAATAATGGCAGAACGCGTGCCGAACTTCAAAATTCCGTTCCGGACAAACCGCAAGCTCAAATCGAGATCCGCAAAATGCTATAGCTTCATAACATCCTAAATTATCATTTCCATAAAAATTTGCAGCTCAACGACTCGAAAATCGGACTTCGCCGCTCAAATCTCCACAAACCCCGAATTTCAAGCCCTAATTGCTATTAATCCTTTCCAAGAATGATTAGATACCTTAATCACTTACCAGCGCCATGGAATGGAGTTAAGATGAGTTGTGGAGACGTTCATAGCGAGCACGTGGGAGTTTCGCCCCCTTCTCCTTCTTTTCCTTTTCTTTCTCTCCTCTCCCGTTTCTGCTTCTGCTCTGTTTTCTATTCTGTTTTCTGTCTTCAGTAGCTCCACACAACAAGAAGAAGCAAAAAAATAATAATAATAATAAAGGTGGGCTGGGCTAACTTAAAGGGAAAAAAGGGCTGGGCTGGTTTGTGGCCCATATATTACAGCTATGACATTGTAAATGTTCAACACTTCAGGGGGAAGATAAGGAAGAAGAAAAATGGGAGTTCCTGAGCTTCGAATGATTTGGGGAAAAAGGCCCCAAGCAAAAGGAGGTGTCGATCCCCACCAGCTTCTAATTAAAGAATACAGCATTTCTAACACCCTATTTAGTAACATTTTCGAGAACTGATTATATTTGTTTATTTTCGAAAATAAATTTCGAATAGAAATTCATTTGGTAAATTTTTTTTTCGAGAACAAATTTGTTTTTAAGAATAGATTGGAAAAACAAAAAGTTACTTTTTACTCTTGAGAACAATTTCAAGAATCAATTTTCACTCTCTTATCTTTTTTTCATTTCCCTTTCTTCTTCTTCTTCCTCCTCTCAACCCACTACCACCTCATTGCCGCCCCCCGGCAATCACCACCGCCAATCGACACGAGGCTAGGCCTCGCACTACTTGGGCGAGGTCAAGCCTCACCGGGCTGGTCGAGCATCGCCCAGATTTGTGAGGCCAAGCTGCACCAGTGGCTAGGCGAGCGAGGCTCCAACAAACTCTTTGAACCTCACCTTGCCTTAGCAAGGCTCTGACGAGCTTGTCAGACCTTGCTCGGCGGCGGCGACCGACCACTAACAGAGGAAGAACAAGAGAAAGGGAAAAAAAAAAGAGAAATATAAGAAAATTATGGTAAAAGTATTAAAAATTAAAAGAATAAAAAAAATTGAATAGTCCTATCAGACACATTTCTATCCCGAGAATAAAAATTTTTAGAGAGTTTACAAAACGCCTTCAAATACTTAGAAATTAGTTTTGGAAACAGAATAAAAAAGAATCATTTCTGACCAAAAGTTGTTTCCGAGAACATAATGATTACCAAACAGGCCCTAACTCTCGCAAAATTGCATGGAACACGACGATGTACACATGTTGTCCAAAATATCCACATCTACTTCTCGACGTCATCATGCTTTTATCCATAAGGCCTATCCTTGTTGGAACAAGCATGATGGTATATCATATTTTAATAAGAAAAATCATGAATTTCAATTTATCAATAGAATGTCCAAAAAAATAACCACGAACATTTAAACACATATCTACTTTGGATTTTTAATCTCCAAATTTCTGAAATAATTTGAATTACCAAAAAAATTTCATTTCTATGTATACACAAACACAAATGACATTTCATATTTCTCTTTTGTTAACATGTAAATTTTGCCTATTCATTTAGGGTTTAAATTGCATTGAAAATTAAAGATTAATTTTAACCCATAAACAAAATTAATTTTTATTAAATTGCATAGCATATACATTTAAAGATATTTTCATTAATGGCATTAGCATTTTTAAAAAATTTAAAAATCAATTTTTTTAAAAAAGTTAATTTTTAAAAAAATTATTATTAATTAAGCAGAACTGAGTCGGGTACAGGCCGGTCCAGTCTCTTTTCTTCTCCCTCTTCTTTTCCCGCGGGCCGGCCCATTTTCCCTTATCCCCGGCCCGCGCGCCTCTCTCTTCCTCCTCCTTCCTCCCTCACGCCGCTCACGCGTCTCTGTAGCGACAAGGGCGTACGCAAGCAGAAAGCAGAGCAACCGTGATCCTAGGGTCGGGAATCAGGCCGGCCGCGGCAGGGCGGTGGTGGCAGAAGCCATGCGCGCCTGCCGCTGGCCGTTAAAAGCAAGAGAGGCGAGCACGAGTGAGGAGGAGGCCGAGAGGGAGATAAAAAAACGGAGGGGAGAGGGAAATTGGGAGAGAGGGAGTTGTGAGTGAAAGTTCAAGCGAGAGCAGGGAGTGGGAGTGAGAGACCGCCATCCACCGTGCTCGAATCGCGGCCAACGACCCGCCTCCGTGCCCCGTCCGCGCCGAAGCCCCGGTAGGTCTTAGCTCGTCTTTTTTCCCGATTTCTCTGATTTGGAGTCGATTTCCCGAGGATCCCGGCTCAGAACGCGCGAGGCGACCGGACGTGGTCCGATTTATCGAGCTCGCCCCCATTCGCTGCCGCCGAGCTGGGTAGGGAGCGCCACCGACCGCCTCCGTTTTCTATTATCGCCCTGTTCAGACCCGCCGGGCCGAAGCTCGGGGCCGTTGGGCTCACGCGGACTCCGGCCCCGCCGGTCCTTCGTTCTGTTGATGTGTGCCTCTTGGGTCGCTAGAGTCCCGGTTGAGCTGGGAGCCTTTTATTCAGTGTCACGCACCACCCGCTCGACGAAATGCCTCATTATCGATATCTAGTCTTCGTGTCCTCATTTTTTGCTGAAATTGAGTCGCCCGCACGTGTTGTGTTATATTGTTATGTTCCTGTGGTGTTCCTGTAATGTGCGCCGGCGAAGGACGACCGGAGTTTGAGCGGTGTCGGTGTAGACGTCCGGAAATGGTCGAGACAAGGTCCGGTTGCATTAACCTTCTATTGTTCGTTGTCCTTATGCTACTGGTGATACTCGGCGAAGTAGGCACAGGTTTTGTTTTTGGTTTCGCCTGCGTATAGTCTGAGTAATTTAGTTTTGGTCGGTTCTGGGAATGACTTGACGAGAATGCGAGTGGTTATCAAGTAATCTGAGAACGGAGGCGTTAGGAGTTTTGATGTTCGAAAAAAAAAAAAAAAAAGGGCGTGGGAGGGATATCTAAATGGGCTTAGTTGGTCTAATTAGGTTTGGGCTAGTCATGGGTTTAAGTGGGCTAGAACGTTGTTTGGTTTTTGGTAGACGTGGGCTTAAAATTAGTTTGTTGAGTTTGGGCGGCTATTTATGCAATGGCTCGCCACAATGAGACCCTCTTCACCAGGATGAACCCGAACGTCACCGCCGGATTGACGTGGCCACCTGTTCCACGTTTCGTAATATGTTCAGGCCTTATTCCAATAATCGAATCTTCGATTTTGGCCGCGACTTTTGACTATCGGAAGTTCAATTATAGCTTTTTCATGAGCACCATGCTTGAAAGGGTGCTCACCAGATATGCCGGCTGTGCAATAAACCAGAACAAAGATTATGCCGCCAAAAGACCAAGCGATTCCGAGGAGCCCAACCCCACTGCACGGGTCAGTGTACTTCATCAGGTCTGTCATTGCCTTATGGCCAATGACGGTGGCTATTGTAACGTAGAGATAGAGCAACGTGGTGACGAACTCAGCGATCACAACCCTGTAGAACAACTATGTCCTTAGCTCTTGTAAGTTGAAGAGTGGAACTGGTTGCAGGTCGAAATAGTCCCTCTTCGCCGGTGGCGGCCCTCTTGATCCCTCGTCGGTCACTCCCTCCTTCGGCACAATGGCCGGTGATGGATTTCTGGAGACCCGATCCGTCTGTGAAATCTCTCCCGGTCCCTCTTTGGTCACTTCCTCCTTCGTCACAATGAGATCATCAATCAAAAAATCAAAAGCAACCAACAAAAATTCTCTCACCATTGGTTCATTGCTTGATTAACAAGGCTAGAAGATATGGATTTTGAAGTTCTCTCTAGTTGGCTTTACATTTCAGCTATGCCTCGAATCTTTACAGGATAAGTTCTCTGAATCTCTTCACAAAAAACAAATGACTTCTTACAATGAACGGGTCGTGCATCTCAATATAACGTGGCATGATTGGTTGAGTGAGTCGCCAAACTTAAAGTTATTGTTACAAGACATCTAACATTGATTTCGACGATTGTAATTGGATACTTCTTGGCAATCGGTCTGACCTTCAAAGGAGCAAACTAGTGCATCTATCCCTCCATCAGCTCCTCTAGAACTAGTACGTGTATGTTGTGTTTTCAAAAATTGAATTACAACCTTAAATTCCAACCCTAGACCCTAGAGTCTTTATTGATTTGCAAATTTTAAAGTTGTGATTATAGAAAGTAAGGGTGAGCATTGAGTGTTATTCGGCCTGTGAACCGAACCCTTTTGGTTCGGTTTATGATCATGAGCCTTGAACCTAATCTTAGCTCAAATCCATTTGGTTTTGGTTCCAAGTTTGAAACGGTCAAATTTTTGGCTAATTCATTTTGAAGCATTTTATGAAAAAATAAAATAAAATTCTTACACTTATAAAGATTTGAATCATGCCCTTCGATCTGAAGAAAGATTTACATAACCACTTGACTAAAGCTAGCATTTTTATTTAATACTTGTATTTTTTATGTTCAATAATTTAAATTTAAAGATTATACAAAAGAAAAAAGAGAAGATGTGGTCAATTCCTAGTTCTATCAGGACTTGGCATGGAGCCGATCAGTTTTGGAACCGTCTATGCTTGATTTCTAAATTGACCGAATCAATTCCCAATTTTGATTTTTTTGGAGCCGGGCATCATAAGATAATATTCAAATTCGAGGTCTAGAACCAATTTCCCCTAATCATAATTAATATGACAATATGATAATATATTGAAACTCTCCTACTTTTTTTCCAATTGAGATCGTCTTTAATTTTGTAAAAGAGAAAAATAAATCTGATTTTTCCCGTGAAAATATCTCTCAAAGAGTTTATGTCATGATATTTGGTCTATTCACATTCATAACATTTTTATGACGACAACAATAAGAAATCGATAAGAAAAAAAAATCGCTAGAATTATAGATACTGGAATTTCCCAATCCTAATTAACTGTGCATGACCATATACATTTGTCGATGACAACATGTCCAAGCTAAACTAGTGAGTCTTGGGAATATACATTCTTTCATCATTGTACAGATCCTCTCATCGTACAAAATTAAACATGAATGGACTATCTAGAATTTCTCATCCATGACATGAGACAAGGCCATAAGTTCTACTTCATTAGTTTATCAATCACAATCAATCAATCACGTAGATTGAATTGATATTCAAGTCAAATTTAAAATAATTTGGATTTTTTGTTTTATCTAAAATGATGGATGGAAAATTTGGAACCAGCAATGCTCCTCAAAGGCTCATCTCCTCCTCTCCACAATGATTGGGAGGCTCATCCAACATGAGTCACGACGAAGGTATGTGGGATTGCAATTTCTCATAGGCTAAAACTTTTCTAAGAATGTGAAATTCTACTCAATTTAAGCCATCAAAACCCTAAAGACATCAAGCCATCAAAGCTGGTTTGTGAAAATATATGAAATCCATGATATTTGATTTGAGATTAAGCCATCAAGACCCTCAAATCATGTTCAAATGAAAATAGAAGAGGAGGGATGTTATGATTCCATATTGTAATTGTAGGTTGTGTTAGAGTGATGATCTTATTGGTAGAAGTTTTTGAAAGCCAAATACTAGACCAAGTATGATGAATAATCGAACATATATTTTCTCTATGAAAAGTAAACTGAACAATGACTGCTCATAACTAGACATCCAAATTGAAATTTTAGGCTCAATTAGCTGCTAAATCATGATTAAATCACGTATCGCAATGCACAGTGAGGCAACGAGAAACTGAATTCAGACTGAAAATCACATGAGCGAGCTTAAGAAAGCACCACTTCTCATCTTGCACAGCACAACCTGAGTAAAGAAATTTGCAAATAGTCAACAAGGGAATTTGAAATGGAAATTCAAACACCAACTATATTACAAGCTCGAATAACTAAGATGTGGAGGTTAATAGAGATGGAGATTAATAGAGACGAATGAAACTTCTTGCCATATCATAGTGTGTTCTTCTAGAGATTTTGCTCTGCGGAAGCCCCGAGAAAAACGCTGAAAATGGATGCTGCGGTTTGAACGTTTAGAGAAAGGGAAGTGGTGTTGTAAGAATTGACGTCGAAAGAGGGGAAAAAATCAACAGCAAAAAAAGAAGAAGGTCCTGTTGCATTAACCTTCTATTGTTCATTTTCCTCATGCTTGAGAAAGTGGTGGCCTTGATTAACGGTGGTAGCTAGTAGCTACTAGCTACTGGGTGATACTCGGCGAAGTAGGCGCAGGTTGTGGTTTTGATTTTGCCTGCGTATAGTGGAGGGAATTTTAGTTTGGTCGGTTCTAGGAATGGCTTGACGAGCATGCTGAGTGGCTATGGAGTAATCTGGGAACGAAGGCGTCAGTGTAGGAGTTTGGTGTTTGAGAACAAGAAAAGGGCGTGGAAGGGATATCTAAATGGGCTTTGATTGATTTAATTAGATTTGGGCTAGTCATGGGTTGAAGTGGGCTAGAACGTGTTCGGTGTTTGGTAGACGTGGGCTTAAAATTAGCTTGTTGAGTTTGGGCCCAGCTTCAGTTATAATAGCGCTGGAATAGATTATAGTAAGTGGGCTTAGTTTAAGTTTAATGAACTTCGGGCTTAATTATACATGATGGATCTTGGGCTTAAGAAGGTTTTTTGAGTTTGGGTTTCGCCTGGGCTTTAGAGGAATGGGAATGGCTTTAGTCTTAGACGTGCTTGGGCTTAGTGCATTTAGTTTCGACAAAATGGGCCCGATGAGTTTCTTTTCGAAATGGGCTCATTTTTAATAAGCCCAGGCGTGTCTATGGCCCAAGCTGGCGAGTCTTGGTTTAGCTCAATGTCTCTATTTTCGGATTAAAATATAATTTTTAAGAATATTTTTTTAGAAATCAATCAAAAATTTTTTAAAAATTTCCAATTGTTCACCGCATGATTGCACAATACTAATTACAAACCTTCTCGTCATTCAGTTTTCACGGCGACGTGGACGTTCTGGTCCCTCAGCTGTTGCAACTGTCCTGGTTTACACATCAAAGGAAACTTCCATACAAATGTGCCATCTCCCAAGACCACATATGAAGTCCCATTCGTGGTTAAGCTCCATCTACCCGACGGAAGCAAATTGACAAGCACGGAGAGTCTTGCGAAGAAGCTGAAGGAGAAATGGGTCAAGCTTTGGATCGGCAAGTTTGCAATGGACCCGAAGAACACGTGTGAGATATATTTTTACCTCCACGAGACGTGCCAGATTTTCAAATTGGGCATCCTCCTCAAGGGCCTCCGTGTCTACCCCGAGGATAAAACATTTAAGTGCAGAGCAAAGTGCCAGGATTTGCTAGTTAAGCTGTTGGGCGAATGGGGTTTTTAACATATGTACACCTCATTTTATTGATTTCTATCGCCTGGGTTGATTATTTATCGATCACATGAACCGAGTCTATCCGGACGTTCCACCGTATTGACCCCGCGGTTGGCCAACATGCGTCCGTCCTTTGATCCCTTTGTTTTACTTCTTGCCCATAGCAAGCATGGCGTTTGAGCAAGGAGTTTCGATGCTCCTATGCTCGAAACGAAGTACGTCACGGAGTCAGTAAATGAGATTTTCTTCGTCTTTTCTCCCGTGGATCATGAGGTCGTTCTTTAGTATGTGCGTGTAGTATGTGCGTGAGCCCTTTGCTTCCACCTAAAGAATGTAGAGAAGAATTTTAAGGTGTTCTTGGGGCGTGTTCATTTCACGGAAAATTAATGATTTAGAAAATATCTTGCAAAAGATAGTCGCTTATATCATTTAGAAAAATAAATAAATAAAATAATTTCATCGCCTATAAAAATAGTTAGGTATAGATTGTAATCGATAATGAATATATTTTCCTTTGACTACTTTTTCTAAACGATATTAACAATCATTTTCATAAAATATTTTTCAAATTATTCATATTTCATGAAACGGATGCACCATTAATATTGGTTTATGTGATCAACGTAGGTGGTAAATCTTCTTCATTTAGAGTTATGAGGATAGGGCAGCTGATTCAAATATATTAGAAGGAGATAACATCTCTCTCTTGTTAAAATGATGTAAACAACCATTCGTAAAAGAGCAAAACGAAGATAGATTTGGTGTTTTTTCTCCATTTGCTTTTCTTGGAGAGATCGTGAAATGTGCAAATGACAGATACAAAGCAGACGGTGCGGCTTCTACATTGAGGAAAGCGAGAACGCTTATGAGATATCAACAAGGGACTGACTGCAATTTGATCTTGTCGGAATATTAATTATTATAGTAGGCTATGGATTCTCTCAATCGATGAAGTAAATAAACTTAACCTACAACCAAGGGTGGTCGCACTAAGGAAAAGTTTATGATGTATTTGACAAATTTCGAGATTTATATTCTCCATCCCCCGACCTTTATAAATTACTCATCTCGCATTCTAATCCATTCTTCAACGGTTATTATTGTAGTCCTAAGATTAACGAGGAAATAGCACAGAGGTATGGGGATGTTAACATGGCACATGACTCGAACTTGATACTGATGAGGAAATTGAAAGTAGGTATGCAATAGTGATTGTCGTAGTATGTTATGAATCCTCTAGAGTAAGGGATTAAATCGATTAAACAAACTATCAATGGCAGTTGCTTTAGGGGAAAAACTGGCTATATTGTAGCAAAGTTTTAACATCTGTGGAGTATCTTCAGCCCAACTTCTACACAAGGCCCATTACGGGCTCCAACCCATTAAGTGTAAGACTGTCGGAATTTAAAGGCTTACAGTCAATGCTGAAACTAAATCTCTCTTGCTGAAACTCGGCATGGCAATTTAACCATGAAGCTTCATGGAAGATGGAATACATGTGTGTAAGGATTTCGTAGGCGTCACAGCTGATTAACATGGATCTTCTTTCCATGTTTGTGTTCCCTAAGCTCATCGTGCTCGAGGGAATTGAAGTTGACTTGTGAGAAAACTTTACAAAATTAAAGAGCCTCAATGGTGAGAGATTGAGAGGAATAGAGAGAGGAAAATAGAGTGATGGTGTTTGTAACTGCAGCTTGTTTTTTCAATTGTTCACCCATGATCAGTATTCTCAGCCTTCAAAGGAAGATGGAAGTGACTGGTACGGAATCCAGGGATGGCGAAGGTAGGAGAACACCGCCTCTCAACTCTCTAGCCATTAGAAGAATAAAAATCAGGAATCGTCTTATCGACGTCGGCGAGATGTGCGATCTGATCCATGTGTGATTTACACACATTTCCAATCATTTTTCTATGATTAAGATACTCGGTAGTTTTTTGCTACTAATCTTTTTTAAGTTGATTTTCGACACTTTTTCATTTTTATTTTTTAAATTAATAATTTGTCTTATCTATTACCAAATTTTGTTTAGCTTTCTTACCGTCACATTAAATTTACTAACTATTATACAAAATTAATACTCACTTTTATTTGGTGACATACCACTTTTATTCCAGATCAAGTAACTCATATTGGCGCCTGAATTTTTTTGCTAATATATTGAACAAGCATAAAAATGATATGAGTCAATAAAAATAACGACCATGTGAAAAGTTTCGATCCCATTCAGCGGTGCTTTGAAAGACAGGTCCAAGTCATTCCATTCGCCGAAGATGTTTCTCTCCACGGTCGATTTGCCGGAGCTATTGCCTCTTCCTTTCAGCTCCATCACCATCAATCGATCGTCCACCGTCTCTGACCAGTTACGGCCGCCGACAAATCTCCCTCGCCGGCCACCATAGCCTCTTCCGTAACGGGTCGGTGCATCGACTCTCATCATCGCCGATCGAACTTCTCTCCGACTCCCTCTCTCTCATTTAACGCATTTGGAGGTTTCCTTTTAAGCTCACGGATTCACACTCTGCAGGAGAATTCACAACGACAACCACAACGCACTCTCTGAAGTTTGGTGCGCTCGAGAGCCTGAGGAACCGAGCGATGCAATAACACACGTACAGACCGAGAAATCCATCGCCTAGCTTCGTCTTCGCGAGATTCTCCAAGGCTTTCAATGTCTTTCATTTATTAGCAAGGTAACCATTTGGATCTCCCCAAGGAAGGGATACGGTCGATTCTTCAAGACTCAATCATACGGTTGTTCTGTATTGCCTTTTGCCGAAAACCTTCAAATTGTTATCCCAATTATCGTCTATTACTTGGTCTCAAATTCATCGATTCCTCTCTAGCAAATTTTAGCTGGGTTTCTCATGTTGTATTATTCCTCGCCAATTGATGGGAATTCCTAGTTATGTAACACCTCGCCCTTCATGCTCACCACCTGTTCGACATTTTGTCTCAGATATGACAACGACGAATTCATTGCTCAATTTGAGATTGCACTGAATTGACTTGTATGTTGTTCTTTAATGTACTGCTCATATATAACGAATTGATACTTCATCCTTTGATGGCCTAGAGTTCTCCTTCCCCTGGTGTTTTCATTTTTTACTTTGTTCTCAGCGAAGCAAATACTGCTCTGGGAACGTGGTTGAATTGTCCTCTAACAGAAAGCCTCTGTATTTATTTCAAGCTTGAGGTGTTCAAAGTGCGCACACATCATAATTGTCAAGGTGTTAAGTGGAGAAATCCTCTAACTGTAAATTGTGCATACGTTGGAGCTGTAGTTTTTCTTTCGCATACTAATTGCTGCTCTGTTTTGGGCTCGGTTGGGACTCCACTTCACATGTGATAGACACGTTGGAGTATTGTTTATGTCATGCTTGCCATGTATGTGCAAGCACATGGTGGTTTATCTCAGTTGTCACCATTAGCTTGCACAATGATCATTTCAGGATGTGTTATTTGTTGAATTTGTACACCCACCTCATCATAGGCTCGCTGGAGATGTCTATTCTTACTTTACATGGCTCAAATTTACTGGACTCATTGTTGTTCTTGCTGTAAATGTACAAAAATATGTTGGTTTCCAGGTTATTAATGCTTTGTATATTCATAACACGGTGTAGTCATGGTTGTAAGTGCTGTCTGTGACTTAAATTTGCTGGATTTGCATTCATGCCTGCTGTCCATATCCATTCTTGTTCAAACAACAATCGTCATGACTTGTCTATGTGCTCTCTTGATCATATGAGTTGAGGTGAGAAATCCATGATAGTTTTCGAGGGAGATAGTCATGTTGTCAAGCTTGAATTTGCTGAAATTAAACATGTGCCCCCTGCAAAAGCATTGATGGTCTTCATTTGACTTTAATTTGTTCTCATCTTGAGCATATAAGCCTATATACATGGATGATATGCTTCAAGTCCATTACCTAATATATAATCATGGATTTAGGCCTTTAATGTTTTGATTTTATTCTAGATTTTGCTGACTTCACTGTTTTACTCATGAGGTGTGCTAGTTTAATTTTCATTTGAGTGTAGTTTTGGTTATTCATGTTAAGGTGACAAAGTATGCTTGATTTGCTAGTTATAGGGACATGTGTGGGTAATATTGGAGTGGGTAATTTGTAAATCTTCCGAGCTTGATGAGCTAGACTTTGCAGTGAATTCTCTTAGACATGAATTTGAATGATTTTATTGCCATTTGTTGATTAGTTTGATGCTTCTCTAGTGCATGTTAAGGACTTGTTTGGTAACTATTCTGTTCCCAGGGGCAATTTCTACTCAGTAATAATTTTTTTAAATTTTATTCCCAAGACCAATTTCTAAGTATTTGAAGGCATTTGGTAACTATCTAAAATTTTTATTCTTGAAATAAAAATGCACTTGGTATGACCCATCAATTTTTTTGTAACTTGGAATTTCTTTTAATTTTTTAATAATTTTATACATTTTTCTCCTTTTTTTTTCTTTTTTCTTTTTCTTCTTCATCTTCTTCATATGGCCAGCAGACGAGGGCTAGCAACCTCGCTGGAGTGTCGTAAGCCCCCGGCGAGGCCGATGACCGGCTAAATGAAGAAGATAAAGAAGAAAAGGAAAAAAGAAAAGAAAGATAAGAAAAGATAAGAGAGAGAAAAAAAGAATCGAAGTTGAATATGGAGTTGTTTGTAGGAATAAAAAGGTAACTTTTTTTTACTTCTTGATTTTGTTCCAAATCCATTTTAGGAATAAAAAATTTACCAAATGGATTTATGTTTTTTTTTTGTTCTTAGAACCAAAAGAAAAGAATCATGCATTATTTAGCCAATTACCAGACATGTCCTAAGTGTGCAGTTCATCTCCAGTCACCCATGTTCTTCTTCTACTTCATCATGTGGCGTTGCTCTTCATCCTCGTCTCTTCTTCACCACCAAAGCGCCTACAAAACTCTTTCCTCCCCATTGCCAATGTCCACCATCACCACCCTTCCTCCTTCAACCTCCTCAACCTTCCCCAGTCTGATCTCGCTTCCAACTGAGCCATGCTCCTCTACCATCAACTCCACTGTTGGTGACCTCTTCCTCTAGAGCCTCATTGACTTGTCCTACCCCTAGGTGACATTTTCTTTTCCTTAAAGAATCATATGAACTTTAATTATGTCCCTTTAATTGTTCATAAATGGTGATACCTGATTTTAACCCATAAAATGAAGCTATATATGCTGTCACGCCTCAACCCTCGAGCACGCGACAACCCCTGTTCTCTCGCGGTCATTTAGATGCGACGTCCTAGGACGTGTCGCCGACCATTATTTTTATCTTGTAATTAAGCACATGCGGAAACGAGCACAAACCCCCAGTCAATTACAAAAGCAGGGATAGTAGGAAAACCGAACAAGAATACATTCAAAAGTACTGCTTTATTTATCTACTGATTAACTCTAGGAAGTTTACAAGTACAAGCCCTTACCACAGTCATCTTCCTAACGAGCCAATGAAACTGACAAGCCAGGGTTAATCTACTCCCTTCAAAGACGGCCATGAACCGTAACACGCGTCGATTCTCCATCCTACGGACCTGAAAATGGTTAACCACGACGAGTTGAGATAAACTCAGCAAGTTAAAGTCCTAAGCCCCAATTAGGGACTTCGCTTGCCTTGGGAGTTTAACATAAAACCTAATCTATCAAATCAAACAACACCACCTAAGAGAAAATGATAGCATAAGATAGTTTAATAAACATGTACAATCATAGGTGACCTTACTTGGCCTTGGCACACGCAACCTGCAGAACTGTCATTTAAATCATCACGACATTAAGAGGCATGCGAATAATTTAAGCATCGTACACAGTTTTCTCATGTCTTACATCCACACATTCTCCGATTATTACGACCCCTCCTCCTAGGCCACAGCACAACCTTATGGTTGGCGGTTCCTGGCCAAGCCAACTTCGTTCTCTTTACCTCGAGGCACGGCGACGTCAAGGGCTCACTCCCAAGACGGCATTCCCGAAGGAGCATAGGACTCGCCCACTACCGCAGCCCCGCAACTGACAGAGGCCCGGGACCCGCCCACTACCGCAGTCCCACAAAGTTAACCCCTCCCTGTCAGGCATCCGATCGAAGTCAGGCGACCCACTGGCCATGGCACAACCCCATAAGGATTGGTAGTCTTCCAGCAACGCCGGGTTCCCTCTCTTAATGTGATCATGCAACACATTATCAAGCAATCTATTTATATCTTTGCTCTGTTGTGAATGCACATACAATTCATGCTCATGCAACATGACAGTTGCCACACATATAATGTCATGCAATACAATCCAATCATGCGGTAAAATTACGACAAACCAAAATTCCAAATCCAACCAATCAACAATCACGTACATTCCCTAATTTTTGGGAATAATCAACAATTTGCACTTCAACAAGCCTTAATAATCAAGAACACAACAATTTGAAACCAAAATTTGATTCTGTATGAACAGTAATTGTGAATAGTAATCCGTGAACAGTAATTTGTGAACAGTAAATTCGTTTGAAATTAAATAAATAAATAAATAAAATAAATAAACTTAACCATGGTTAACAAATTAACTCAACCCTAGTTAATCTAACCTAACCATGATTAACTTTTAACCTTGGTTACTTTTAAAACTAACCATAGTTACTTAATTAATTAACCTTAGTTACTTTAATACTAACTATAGTCAATTAACTAACCCTAGTCAGCCCTAATTAACCAACCTAATTAACCAATCAACCTTAATTAATCACAAACACACAAATACACTAATTAACCCCTAAGCAAGATTAACCCCTAAATAAGAATTAGGAAGTTAACTTACTTGGATCGGAAATTCGGTGACATCGGCGCATAGAGGGGGACGAGGGCTACGAGGGGTAAGCTCGGGGACGACAACGGACGACAAACGGTGGCCGAAATGGGCCAAAACAGCCCCCGGAACACTGTTCATGTGGAAGGGAGCTGCTGGGCGGAAACGGCCAAAACGAGCGGCCGGTGACAACCAGGGGTGGCCAGCGGTGTGTGGCTAGCTCCCTGACTTCCGTGGCTACACTTTGGGCGGTGGTGGCGGCTCCGACGACGGCGGCAAGGCTGGATTCCGGCAGGAAAACAGAAAACACAACAAGAAAAGGAAGAGAAAGGAAGAGAAAAGAGAGAGGAAAAGGGGGTGGCGGTCCGATGATGGTTTAGTGGCTTCTCGTTGACGGCAAGGCAGCAAGGACAGCAGCTGATGGTGACTGGTCTGGGGGAAACACAGCAGCACAACTACTGTTTTTGGAGGAAAACCAGAAAAGAATAAAAGAGAAAGAGAGAAAGAAGGAAACGTGGGAGAGTGGGGAGGAAGAGAGAGAAATGTGGGAGAGGAGAGAACGTGGGGAAGGGGCTGCTGAAACTTGAGGAGAGAGAGAGAGGGAGAGAGAGAGAGAGAGCAAGCAAGAAGCCAAGTCCAACTTCCCTTCCAAAACCTCACCTCCCTTCATCAACTTGCCCCAAAATATCTCATTTCCTTGACTTTTCTTCTCTATCCTCCAACATTGAATGCCACTTCTAGAAGGGGGCAAAATGGTAATTCCTCAAAGTATAGTATACCTTACTATACGCGTATACGGGCCAAGATACCATACGGGCTAGAAGAAAATCCGTTCGGGCTCAAATCAAAGGGAAACGGGCTAGAAAAAACTAACGGGCTCAAAGGCTTGAAGTTGGGCTTCCTTGGGCCCACTTGGCTAGCTTGGGCCCACATGGCCGACTCCTCATAGGCGCAAGGCCCATTGGGCCTCCAATCGGTCAAATTCCTCTTGGTTCCAATTTTTCTGCCCGTTGAATCCTTTTTCCGATACTTCCCGGGCTTACCAAAATTCGGGATGTTACAACTTTTCCCCCCTTAACAAAATTTCATCCTCGAAATTTGCAGGACTTTCTGCATCCTTAAACCAATGGGGGTATTGATGCCTCATTGCATCCTCTTTTTCCCAAGTCGTTCATTCTGCCTCATAATGCTGTCAAACACTTTCAGTCGCCAAAAACTGCCAAATCACCCGATCATGCCCAAACCATCTTTGTTCCAAAAGGCTAAGAACTTGTCCACTTTTGCAAAAAAGAAAGTTGCAAAAAGTTGGTTCTTCTTCTTTTTTTTTTCTTTTTTTTTCCACCCAACTACTGCCGCTTTTGGGATTCGAACTCCCGTTTCAGACTAGCGGCTTCATCCCCGCAATACCACTCGGCTATAAGTGCCGATAGTGCCCAAAATTGCTTCCTTTATCCATTTAAGGCCAAAATCTTTATTCGCTCCAAACTTCGAAAGGTTTGATATGTCTAGGGCTCAGCTTTCCTTTCTTAACCAATCAAGATGTCCCTATCATAGGTGACACCTTAAGGAAAACATGATTCTCTACTTAAAATTCCAAAGGCCTTAGTCCTTTACTCGCATAAACTTTTTAGCAACTTTGCACTATCCCTGATATCTTCACAACATCCATCAACTGCAAAACCATCTCTAAACCAGTGATCGTCCTTTCTCTGACCTTGTTCCAATAGACTAGAGTTCCACAAACTTGACCATATTTTTGCTATGCCATTCCGACAAAATCTTATCTCACATGCACTCTCTTTTTGCACAGTACGTAGTTCAGTTCATTTCTGCCCCTTTCGACATCCTAGAAGCTTGCCAGGAGTCGCTCTTTGCTCAGGCACTCTGGCCTCGGCAACCACTCCCCGCCCTCGTCGGATCAGTTGTTACGGGCATCTTCGAACTGCACCACTACTAGCAAAAGTCCATTTTAGACATGCACCATCTCATAGAGGTATTATCCGCTTTGGCCCGTCCCATACCAAGCCTCACGGTTTTAACCTCGTCTGAGCACTTCAAAGTACAAAACTTCCTCCAGCTCGTCAACCATGAGCTGTTTCCACGGGGTCACTTATCGATACTTGAATTCTGATTCACCGAATTTCCATCAAATCGCTGTCCGAATTCCACAAACCACCGATTTTTCTTTCAACATTCATTTCACGTTTTGAAAATTAGTGCAAACCAAATATCATTTATTGCACCAAATGTCATTTATCGCACTAAAAGCTTTTGAGTACTTCACATCCTTACTAATACCTCGAGAAGAAAATCATTGATAATGCTACTTCACCATTTATCTACCTAACATCAAGGGGTAATTAATTCTTAATCCACCGAAGACAAAAATCCATTCCTCAAATCCCTATCTTATTTACCTCTCAAAATAATCCACCTTGGGTAAATTCTTATCTTAATTGAATCTAAGACTTCTGAGCAATAAATCATCCACTGTAAATCTTATCAAAGATTATCACAATTTAATAGATCATCACTTATGGTCCCATACCTACAACTCCTCATATCATCAAAATAGAACTTATCTGATTTCCATTAAATCCAATGACCTCAATTGTCGTGACGCGTAAGCAACCAATCTTCCTTGTTGCCTTACCACGCAGTCAAATCCCTTATACGATACCTCACTATAAATTTCATAATCTCCGATACTAGACTAAATCCTCAAAACTGGTGCAGTAATCAGCTTATACTTAAGCTCTTAAAAATTGTGCTCATACTTATTCGTCAATTCAAATTCTTATATCCTTTATTAACCTTCGTATTAGAGGCGTAGCTATCGTAGAGAACCTTTCTACGAATCATCTGTAATAATCTATCCGACTTAGAAATCTTCGAACCTCTGTTACTGTCATAAGTCTTGGTCAATTCATGACTGCCTTGATCTTGATGGATCCATAGAAATCCTTTCGTCCAAAATCACACGACCAACAAAACAACGCGAGTAAATCCAAACTCGCACGTATTAAACTTGGCATACTGTTTATGCTCTCGAATGGTCTATAACACCATCCTCAAGTGTTGTTCGTGTTCCTCTAAATTCCTCAAATATTCCAACATATCATCCATGAGCATGATTCCGAATTTCCAAATACGCCTTAATCACTCAATTCATCAAATCCATAAAAGCAACTGGCGCATTAGTTAATCCAAACGGCAGTACGGTAATCTCGTAGCGACCAAATACCAAATCACACATGGTATGTCGTCTTTAATTTATCCTCCTTTTTAATTCTCAACTACTGATAGCCCGTCCTTGGGTCTATCTTGGAAATTACCGATGTTCCTTAAAGTGGGTCAAACAAGTCATCTATCCTTGGTAATTGATACTTGTTCATGACCATCCCTTGGTTACACTACCAATAATCAATGCATAGGTGCAATAATCAATTCTTGATTCTTCAACTAACAAATTAACCATAATCGTCCAACAACCTTAGCAACCTTCGTCCAATAACCGAGTTACTTCCAACGACGAATTTCAAAGGGATCAAGGGTCCTCCTTGATTCCAGTAAACTCGAAACTAACCCCACCTAATGGGTTAAACTAGATTACCTTCCAATAGCAATCCATTGTAATTCGATACTTAATAATCCTTTCCAACAATCACATCAAAATCGTACATTGCCGAAACAATCAAATCGATCCATTCCTCTTGATCGCCAATGACCATCGTACTATTTGAACATGCGGTAGGATGTCCTGCTATAACATCGCACGATTCTTTAACTGGGTCAACATGCTAAGAACCACTTCCAACAATTTCGGTCTTAACCCTCAATGACTTAACAAAGTATTCAGTTATAAACAAATGCGTAGTTCCAAAAACCAATTAACGCATAAGTAGCATGATCACACTAAGAGTTATACCAGTAGTCACAGCCTGCAAATCCTTTGCCTCCTTCCTGATAACTGCATACAATTAATCTTGCGACAAAGGGCAATTGAAGTTGCTTTGCGGAGTATTCTCAGTCAGTTGTCCCACTTGTGACTGTTGAGGTTGCTTCTTTGGTGGTTAATGAGACACTTTCTCGCAACGTGACCTTGTTAGTCGCACTCAAAAACACGTCCTTTCTTAACATAACACATTTCCCAAGCTGATAATTAACTCCATAAAATGCAAACCAATCCAGATGCAGCTACTCATTCTGCCACGTCCTTTTTAATTAGCCGGGCTCCCTTGTATCATCCATCATAGTCCTTTAGGTTCAGGGGTATCAACTGATCCTTGATTTCCAATTTCAAACCATCCCTAACCTTTTGACTCGGTCTACTAAATTCCCAATCATCCTCTGTACATACTTCGAGAGCTCTACGCAAACTTAACCTCCTATTGCACAACCGACAAATGATTCTGACGAAGTTGCAGGAATTCAGTTACCTTATGCTCTTGTGTGCACTCAGAAAAGTATTCTCCGTTGAACGCTTCGACAAAGACACACCACTCGGGGACCGTACCTTTGGGCAAAACCCTTCCTTGTCACTTCCCACTACGTGCTAACGTTATCTTGCAATTGGTACTCTGACAAGGCTATCTTATCTTCCTCTGAACATTCCAACAATGCGAACACTTACTCCAATTCCTTGATCCAGAGGGTTGCGACCTCAAGGTTACTCGCCCTAACAGACTTGGACGGCTCTAACTCCAAGAACAGTTCAACCAACTTAAACACCGATTGATCGTCTATCCCCTTTCCAACCAATGGAACTTCTAACAACGGCGGCAATAGAACAACATCTTGTTCAATCCAACTTAGCACTAGCCCATCTTTCAACTACCCTTCCTCAAGAACTCTCGAATTAGGATTGTTCGTCTAATAGAATTATCATAGAAACCTTATTTCCAACTCCACAAGGAATTAGAAATCAAGAACGACCCGCTTATAGCTAGAGAATCAAATAAACAAACACAAGCACGCGGTGTTTTCCTAACTAACTATCCCAAAACCCATCGCACCTTATCACTCCATATATTGACCAGGCTTTGATACCAAAATTGACGGGGTTGTCACGCCCCGACCCTCGAGCATGCGTCAACCCCTGTTCTCTCGCGATCATTTAGATGAGACGTCCCAGGACGCGTCGCCGATCATTATTTTTATCTTGTAATTAAGCATATGCGGAAACGAACACAAACCCCCAGTCAATTACAAAAGCAGAGATAACAGGAAAACCCAACAAGAACACATTCAAAAGTACTGCTTTATTTATCTACTGATTAACCTTAGGAAGTTTACAAGTACAAGCCCTTACCACGAGCATCTTCCTAAAGAGCTAATAAAACCGACAAGCCAGGGTTAATCTACTCCCTTCAAAGACGGCCACGAACCGTAACACGCGTTGATTCTCCATCCTATGGACCTGAAAATGGTTAACCATGACCGGTTGAGATAAACTCAGCAAGTTAAAGTCCTAAACCCCGGTTAGGAACTTCGCTCGCCTCGGGAGTTTAACATACAACTTAATCCATCAAATCAAGCAATACCAATGCAGAGAGAAAAAAAGCATAGGAAGATAGTTTAATAAACATGAGACACAATCACGGGCGACCCTACTTGGCCTTGGCACACGTGACCTGTAGAAACTGTCAGTTAAATCATCACGACATTAAGAGCATGCGAATAATCAGAGCATCTCACACAGCTTTCTCATGTCTCACACTCACACATGCTCCGATTATCACACTCCCTCCTGGGCCACGGCACAACCTTATGGTTGGCGGTTCCTGGCTAAACCAGCTTCGTCCTCTTTACCTTGAGGCATAGCGACGTCAAGGGCTCACTCCCAAGACGGCATTCCCGAAGGAGCATAGGACCCGCCCACTACCGCAGCCCCGCAACTGATAGAGGCCCGGGACCCGCCCACTACCATAGTCCCACAAAGTTAACCCCTCCCTGTCAGGCATCCGATCGAAGTCAGACGACTCACTGGCCACGGCACAACCCCATAAGGATTGGTAGTCTTCCGGCAACGCCGGGTTCCCTCTCTTAATGTGATCATGCAACACATCATCAAGCAATCCATTTATATCTTTGCTCTGTCGTGAATGCAACATCGCTCATGTTCATGCGACATGCCATTAGATAACCACACGTATAATGTCATGCGGTACAATCCAATCACTCATGAAAATTCCAAAATTCCAAATCCAACCAATCAACAATCACGTACATTCCCTAATTCTTGGGAATAATCAACAATTTACACTTCAACAAGCCTTAATAATCAAGAACACAACAATTTGAAACCAAAATTTGCTTTTGTATGAACAGTAATTGTGAACAGTAATCCGTGAACAGTAATTTTGTGAATAGTAAATTCGTCCGAAATTAAATAAATAAATAAATAAACTTAACCATGGTTAACAAATTAACTCAACCCTAGTTAATCTAACTGAACCATGATTAACTTTTAACCTTGGTTACTTTTAAAACTAACCATAGTTACTTAATTAATTAACCTTAGTTACTTTAATACTAAGTATGGTCAATTAACTAACCCTAGTCAGCCCTAATTAATCAGTCTAATTAACCAATCAACCTTAATTAATCACAAACACACAAATACACTAATTAACCCCTAAGCAAGATTAACCCCTAAATAAGGATTAGGAAGTTAACTTACTTGGATCGGAAATCCGGCGACATCGGCGCGTAGAGGGGGACGAGGGCTACGAGGGGTAAGCTCGGGGACGACAACGGACGACAAACGGTGGCCGAAACGAGAGGCTAACGGCGACCAGGGGTGGCCGGCAGTGTGCAGCTAGCTCCTTGACTTCCATGGCTACACTTTGGGCGGTGGCGGCGGCTCCGGTGACAGCGGCAAGGCTGGATTCGGGCGGAAAAACAGAGAACACAACAAGAAAAGGAAGAAAAAGGAAGAGAAAAGAGAGAGGAAAAGGGGGTGGCGGTCCGGTGATGGTTTAGCGGCTTCTCGATGACGGCAAGGCAGCAAGGACAGCAGCTGAGTGGCTGGTTTGGGGGAAACACAGCAGCACAGCTGCTGTTTTTGGAGGAAAACCAGAAAAGAACAAAAGAGAAAGAGAGAAAGAAGGAAACGTGGGAGAGTGGGGAGGAAGAGAAAGAAACGTGGGGAAGGGGCTGCTGAAACTTGAGGAGAGAGAGAGAGAGAAAGCAAGAAGCCAAGCAAGAGGCCAAGTCAAACTTCCCTTCCAAAACCTCACCTCCCTTCATCAACTTGCCCCAAAATATCTCATTTCCTTGACTTTTCTTCTCTTTGTCCTCCAACATTGAATGCCACTTCTAGAAGGGGCAAAATGGTAATTCCTCAAAGTATAGTATACCTTACTATACGCGTACACGGGCCAAGATACCATACGGGCTAAAAGAAAATCGATTCGAGCTCAATTCAAAGGGAAACAGGCTAGAAAAAGCTAACAGGCTCAAAGGCTTGAAGTTGGGCTTCCTTGGGCCCACTTGGCTAGCTTGGGCCCATGTGGCCGACTCCTCATAGGCGCAAGGCCCATTGGGCCTCCAATCGGTCCAATTCCTCTTGGTTCCAATTTTTCGACCCGTTGAATCCTTTTTCCGATACTTCCCGGGCTTACTAAAATTCGGGATGTTACATATGCTCTTACGTGCATTCTTGTTATCAAACAAGTTGGAGACATTATCCAAAAAGGGCAATACACCAAAATTTCCCTAATTTATATATGTCTCGTATCTATAGTGTTATTTAGTCAATTATTTTTTTTTAGTAAAAATATGGTTGTTATCCACACGATTTTATGGTGGGGTAGCCAAACAAATGAATACCACATTGATAACATTGTTAAACTGAATTGGAGATTAAAGAGTTGGTATTCCACAACATCACTAGTGTAAAAAAAAAAAATTCTTGTTCAACAGTAAGAGTGACTCCATCAAGCTAGTGTCTATTAATAGTTTTGTCACCTTCAGCAAATAATTTATAGGAGCAAAAAAATCCTCAACATCTAGTCTCAGCACCGATTGAAATAAAAGGTTTAAGTCATGAGTATGATCCATTATCTTGATAAATATCCTAACCAAAATCTCATTTGAATTTGACTTGATTTTAAATAGTCGAGTTGAATTGGAACTGTTGATTATGATGTTTTGGTTTGGTTACATACATGCCGAATCCGATTTTCTTTTTTCAATTGTGAATTTTGTAGTATATCAATATGCTCTCAATGTACTTGCCCGCTTAAGGTGCGTGGGTTCATCACCTGACAACTATTAGTATTTGTTCATCTATGATTATTAACAATTATTGCAAGTATATGTCATATTACTTAACACGACTATCAATTTTTTTCTGCGAGACCAATCCACCATGTGATTATCATCATTGTCTGAAATCTACAAAGTATGAGTGAATTTGTAAGCTTAGCCCGCCAACAACCCAAACTGTTTATGCTGGCCCAAACATGAGGAAGCATTATTTGGTGGGTTGCAAGTGTGTATAGTTAAGACCCATTAAAACCCGTGGGTTCTACTACTCTAAGATCATGACAATCCATTCCTTGAATTATTAAGTTACTGTCTTTTAGAATTGTACAAGCTAGCAAGTCACTCCAAAATAGAATGATGTTTTAAAAAACAAAAGAGATGGTAAAAAATTTGACTCCATAAGAGAAATTTGCTTGAAGCACAAGTGACTTAATTTGATCAATATCCATTTCATGCAAAAGTCTACTTTTAATCCGTTGAACATGGGGATGATAAAGAGCAATTCCATGTTATGCTTTACCTATTTTTGTTTTTTGGTCTAATGTTATGCTTTACTTCACCTTGTGATCAGGAGGTCATTCTTTAGTATATGATACGCATTAGCCCTTTGCTTCCACGTGAGAAATGTACAAAAGGACTTAGAAGTGTTTTAATATATTGAAGCGAGATATCATATCTCTCTTCTACTTTTCTTTTTCCTTTTCCTTTTCCTTTTCCTTTCCCTTTCCCTTTTCCTTTTGGGACTAAACAAACGCGCATAAAAGTGCAAAAGGAAGACACATTGCATCTTTTTTCTCCTTTTGCTTTTCTTGGATAGATCATGAAACGTACAAATGAAAGACTCAAAGACGACATACAATATTAAATTGATGAAAGCAAGAATGCTTACTTGATGCCGTGGAAGATTAAACTGGTCATTATCGACAAGGCCACATGACTTTTTGTATATAAATGTAAGACAAACAATAATTATCCATCTTTAAAGACCTTCTTATCCACCTAGATTTTTTTTTTTCCCTATGGGGATAGGCATATGCATTGTAACATCCCACAATCCCATGTCGAATAGTGAGAGACCCTATTGAGTGATTCATAAGTAAACACCTACCCCAAATAGACACCACCTTGTGTGAGTACGTAGAATATTCCTTTTGAAGGCTTGGCCCACGTGGACAAGATCAGATTTTCTTACAAATGAAATCAGAGCAAGACCCATCAATAGCTGTCTTGTGCTTTGCATAATTCCTACAAAAAAAAAGAATTATTCTTAATTGATATTTTTAACTAGTGTTTGAGGCCCTAGTTAACACAGCCATTGACTTAGGTATACATTAAACATCTTTACATTTAGATCTGATGGTCCCATACGAATTTCATGTGAATTCCATTAGACATGATAGTTTACATATATTATGATAATATATAATACATCTATTTAAAGTTTATGCTAATTGTGTCTTTCTTCTTGCAGAGATAATAAGCACTTTGAATGTCGAAGATTACAAGTCAAATGGTGCCTCGAAACATTAGTTAACCGCCTCTCACGGAACATGTATAGCTAAGTACAACTACGTGAGTCAGCATGGGGACAATGCCTTGTTCCATGAGATTAAATAAAAGAAATGGTGAGGGTAGACCTAAAGAAAGTATCTATTTAATCGCCAACATTGCTAGAGATATATATTATGATCAATAAAAAAATAATGTATATACAAAATAACGTGTAATATATTATTAAGAAGCATTAGGATATGACTCACTTTTTCCCTTACTCAAAAAGGGCGCTTCTATTAACATAGATCTTGACAACACTTTATAAATTTGGCATTGCTCTCAGGAGACCGTTCGGCACGTGCTTTCGTATAAGATTTCCATCCATTCAGGACAAATTCATCGATCCAAAGCCCAAATGCATAGATACTGAGGCTCAATTTATTTCATAAAAAATGAATTGTCTAGAAAATATTTTCCTTGTAAAAATAAATGAATGAAAAATATTTTCATCGTTTACGAAAATATTTAGACATGTATTGTTTTCAATAATAAAAATATTTTTGTTAGTTAGTTGTTTTGAGCAATACAATTGATCATTTTTAGGAAAATATTATTTAAATTATTCTTTTTCTATGAAAGAAATGGAGCCTCAAAAAATATATACGGAAGGAGCATCGGCTAAACATGGAAATTTGAACTCGATCGAGCGAACTGGGCAAAGGCAGGGAGATGACGGAAGGCCCACCCTCGTTTCTCTAACCTTTGTGAGACAAGTTATTGTGCCAGTCAATGCTGCCTCCATCGACCTTAAGAATTGGCATTTAGAGTCTATGAAGTATTGGTGGAAAATATCAATCAAAGACACATACACTTATGACAAGTATGTACATCTAGTCCATTTGGATGTTGTCTGATCCGCTAGAAGAATGTCATGCAAAGAGGCACAAAATATATTCAGAGTGTCTTTGTGGAAAAGGAAAGAGTGAAGTTTCATATTCTGAAGCTTGCAGTTAAAGAAGAGTGTCAGAATATATAACTATTATATTCTTTATTGGGGCCATTCATCATAAGTTATTATAAACCTCTCATGATTGGCAATTCCTTACGTGTCATATAAGATAAGTACTACCTTCTCTATTGTGGCCATTCATCAAAAGTTATAGCTGAAGTGATCATCAATTTTGTTAAAAAATATGTCTTGAGTTTGAGTCTGAAAATGAAAGTTTCTTAATTCAAGTAGATTTTTATTTTGAATAGGTTTCCAATTTGAATGATTTCCTTGTTGGAGAATGTTTCATATTTTGGATCCAATTCTTGTCTACAGATAAGAAGTGGATGTGCCTTGTAAAGGCTATCAAAGAGGAGCTTCTGCTTGTGAATTACATCATGAAAATATCTAAGAATGTTGAAGCCAATTAAATCTTGTGGTAAGATCAGTGTAATTCCTTATAAGATTGAGAGAATATTTTATAAGGAATTGTGAGGTTAAACATTGTGTGAGTTATTGGGTGTAAATGGGAGTTAGAAAACACTAACAATATTTGAATAACTCGAGTATAGCTGTAATTTCTATTGTGTCACTTAATTTGAAGTGGAATTCTTTATTGCTCTCATTGTAGATATAAGTCACTACGATTGAACCACATAAATCAAGTATTTGATTTATTTTATCACTGTCTATTTTATTTTTTGATCACTTGTTTCTACAACAATTGGTATTGAAGTTAGACTTGGTTGAATTGAAACAAATCGATAGCAATAGAAGAATGAAAAGTGATGATTGACAAATTTGATGGGAAAGATTTTAGTTTTTGAAAGATGTAGATTAAGGATTATCTTTACTAGATAACTCTTCACTTATCTCTATATGGGAGAAGTCAGAGTTGATGAAGTAAGCTAAATGGGAATTGGTAGATAAACAAGCATTGGATGTTAGTCGATTGATATTGGCTTGTAATGTCTTGTTTAATATTGTGAACAAGAAAACCACTATGGGACTAATGGAAGTCTTGTCAGACATGTACAAGAAGCCCTATGCGATCAACAGAGTCTATTTGACGCGACGTCTGTTGAATTTAAAGATGAGCAAAGGTACACCAATTGCTTATCATTTTAATGAATTCAATGTGATCATTAGTCAATTGAATTTAGTTGAGATTGACTTTGATGATGAGCTACGTGCTTTCGTTCTATTATCTTCAATGCTTAATAGTTGGAATACCACTATAACTATTATTAGTAATTCCTCTAGGTCAACAAGCTTGATATTCAATGGGATTCGAGATTTTATTCTAAATGAGGACATTTGTAAAAGAGAATTTGGTGAATTTCTATCTACTGTTTTAGTTGGTGAAAATAGAGGAAGAACTTATACACGTGTTACTAGGAGTTGTATTGGCAATTCCTTATATGTCATAGGACATAAGTACTATATTCTTCATTGGAGCCATCCACTACAAGTTATTATAAATCTCTCGCGATTGGTCATTCCTTATTTGTCATATAAAATAATCACTAGATTTTCCATTGGAGCGAATTACCACAATATATTCTAAATCTCTTGCTATCGGCAATTCCTTATGTATCATATGAGATAAGTATTGGATTCTTCATTATGACACATAGCACAAGTTAATCTAAACCTTTCGTAAGCAGCAATTCCTTAAGTGTCATGTGAGATAAGTAATAGATTCTCTATTGGGCCAATCACCATAAGTTATTCTAAACCTCTCACGATCAACAATTCCTTAAGTGTCATGTGGGATATGTACTAGATTCTTTGTTGTATCGGCAATTCCTTGTGTGTCATATAAAATAAGTATTAGATTCTTCATGGAGCCATTTACCACAAGTTATTTCAAATGTCTTGTGATTGGCCATTTCTTGTGTGTCATATAAGAAAATTATTAGATTCTTCATTGGGGCGAATCACTACAAATTATTCTAAACCTATCATGATTGGCAATTCCTTATGTATTATATGAGATAAGTAATAGAATCTCTATTATGGTCATTCACTACAAGTTATTCTAAATCTCTTACGATTGGTCATTCCTTGTGTGTCATATAAAATAATTACTAGATTCTCCATTGGGGCGAATCATCACATGTTATTCTAAATCTCTTACGATCGGCAACTCTTGTGTATCACATGAGATAAATACTAGATTCTCCATTAGGACCAATAGCCACAATTAATCTAGACCTCTCACAATCATCAATTCTTTAAGTGTCATGTGAGATAATCAATAGATTCTTTATTGGGGCCAATCGCTAAAAATTATTCTAAACCTCTCATGACAAGCAATTCCTTAAGTGTCATGTAAGAAATGTACTAGATTCTATGTTGGGCCAATTGCCACAAGTTATTCTAAACCTCTTGCAATTGGCAATTCCTTATGTCATATGAGATAAGTTTTAAATTTTCCATTGAGGCCAATTGCCATGAGTTTTTATGAATCTCTTGCGATCAGCAATTCCTTGTGTGTCATATAAGCTAAGTATTAGATTCACCATTGGAGCCAATGGCCATGAGTTATTTTAAACCTCTCGAGATTTGTAATTCCTTGTGTGTCAAATGAGATTAAGTACTAGATTCTCCATTTGGGCTATTCGCCACAAGTTATTTTAATCCTCTTAGAATTTGCAATTCATTGTGTATCATATGAAGTAAGTACTAGATTTTCCATTTAGGGCCATTCGTAACAAGTTATTCTAAACCTCTCGTGATCAGTGATTCCTTATGTATTATATGAGATAACTAATGGATTCTCCATTAAGACTATTCACCACAAGTTTCTTTAAACATCTCGCTATTGATAATTCCTTGCATGTCATATGGGATAAGTACTAGATTCTCCATTAAGGCTATTCACCACAAGTTTCTTTAAACATCTCATGATCGGCAATTCCTTGTGTGTCATATGAGATAAGTACTAGATTCTCTATTATGGCTATTCACCACAAGTTTCTTTAAGCATCTTGTGATCGGCAATTCCTTGTGTGTCATATGAGATAAGTACTAGATTCTCCATTAGAGGCATTCTTTGCAAGTTATTCTAAACCTCTCATGATCGGCAATTCCTTATGAGAAGAATAATTATGCAAGCAATAATCTGAACTCCACAATTAGATGGTGAAATGAGATAGTGTACATGTTAAATTGACTATGTCCTCTTATGCAATGGTTGGTTGAAAATTGGTGCAAAGAGAAAATGGCTCAGGTCTGAATCAAGTTGAGTGATATGCAATGCAAAAGGTGAAATTGCTACTTGTGGAGAAGAAAAATGTATACTTAAGATGTTGAAATTACATGTTTATTTGAGGTTGGTACTTTCCGCAAATTCACCCTGTATATGAAAGGGTTTATTTTGCTAAGACTAGTGTACCTTATAAAGTTTTGTTAAACATAATTTGATCAATTGAGTAAAGAACTCAATCACAAGATATGATGTTTGCACGGGGAAAATGAAAATGAGATTATTTACAATTGACGTACTACGCAAAATCTTACGCTTTGCTGTCCAAATTACAATTTTTAGAAAAAAAAATTTCACTTCTTATTCTTTTTCTTTTTCTTTTTTATTCATACTCATTTCAGTTGAATAAAAGAAAGCATGCGCGTTCCGGTTCAACACCATTTGACCGTGCAAATGGTGTGGAAGTAGCAATCAAGGCTAGTTTAATTCGTGAAAATGTTTTCAGATTTCATTTTCAATGAAAATTTCAACAATCATGATTTCATGCATTTAGATTTTTATCTTTGAAAATGTCATGTTCGATTAGTGAAATTATATATCCTCGATATGGAGAGAACACTATGAAAAAACACGACAAATCTTGTTAGGGAAAAAGACACCACAAATATCATAAGTTTTGTATAACGTTCACTTGACTATCCTAACTTTTTATTTGATTACTTGACTATCCTAACTTTTGTACAATGCTTACTTGAGTGTCATAACCTTTTTCCGATCACTTGAATGACATATAACTTTTCAATCGATTACTTGAGTGTCATATAACTATTTAAAAATGTTCACCACAAGTACTATGTAACGTCTAGTTTCCGGCACTTGGGTGAATGTTTTTAAATTTTTTGGCATTCAAGTGATCGATTGAAAGTTATGGCATTTAAGTGGTCGAAATAAAAAAAGATTATGGCCTCTATTAAGTATCATACGAAAGTTATACAACTTGCAGTGTTCTTATCTCAATCGTCGTGTTGACTACGAAATTAAGATATTTCATCAAAACAAAAGTTTTGTATAACAAGTTTTGATTTTTGATTTTATTTTTTTTGGTATTTGGCATTATAAAAAGTGGAGAATAGTATCATTCACTTAGAATCTACTTATAATATATGAAAAACCAACGTGGTCTTTATAAGATAATTGGATTAGTCTTCTTTACCAAACATCCAAACAAATATAAGGAAATACAGATTACTTGTTTCTAATAAAGTTCAAATTATCAATTGCCAAAATAAGGAAGGAATTATTCCAAAAGTGTCATTTCACGCTAACTTATCACATACATGTTAAGGAACGGGTGGGAATTTATTTTTGCCAACTGAAAGATCATATTCTTTTATAGAGGAGTCGCCATAATATTTATATGGAGCTTTCACAAAGGAATAATAGATGGTTTTTAGGTTACAGAAATGCAAAGCGGGAACAAATGACTTTGTTCATTATATGTGCATCTTCTTCTCCAAGGTGTAGTATATACTACTCACTAGTAACTTAACCCGCTTTGTGCGCGGACATGCATGTCTATTTCCACATTTTTTAATCATTAGCATTCATTAATATGAGATGCCATACAAGAGAAAACAATGAGATTTGAATAGAGGCAATATTTTATATATTTGTAGATGTTCTATTTTTTCCCCTATTTTAGCTTTTTCGATAACTAAGTCGATTCTAAGATATTAAAATTAAGTGCAATTTATTCATGGGATAAGAATAATCTATACTAAAAATCATAAAACAGTGATTGTAAACTGGATGAATTTTATAATTAAGTGAGATAGATGCAAATAAATAGCCTATATTTGATATCCTAAATATAGTATTTTTAAATGATTGATATTTTTTTAGGTGAGATTTATTCAAATGAAATAATTTATATTGCAAATTTTAGATATTATATTTAGATAAAAAATGTTAAGATCAAAATACTTGCTTATATCTACTAGTATTTTTTCAGAAATAAAACACATCATTGAAGAATAATTTAAAGATATCTTTAGTTATCTATTCAAGTTTAAACTAAAATTTTAAATTGTAGATTAAAAAAATTGTATTATTAAAAGTAAAGCCCTTCAAATTTGTCCTTATCCATGATTTTGAAATTTTGAAATTGAATTTCTTCAATCATGATTTTTATGCAATTAATAGCTTAAAATTACGTATTTTTAATTTTTAACTATTTTTTTACTTTTATTAAGAGGTTTTATCACAATAGTAATTTTTTTTGAAAAGTAAACTATAATTTTCAAGAATGTATTGAATATATTTAATCTTTATCTATTTTTTCAATTTTAATCTCGTATATTTTAATTGTAGATACAATAGACAAAAATTGTATTGCTAGCTCATTAAAGTTTTTATGATATTAAATCGAATGAATTTCTCTAACATTGTACATTTTATATATATAAAATAAGTTATAATTTAAAATAGCAATAGTTTATTTAAAAACATGTATTTAGTATGTTCGACTTTTTTATTTTTTAATCCATTGTCTGTATTTTTAATTTGAAAATTATTTTCTTTTATTCTTTTGTTGGTTTAAGAAATTTTGATGAGTAAAAAATTATATCATTCAATAATGCTACACACACACAAAAAAAATGCATTATGAAATGTAGCGTACCAAATCTGCATTACGTTAACAAAGGGGTACAATCTTTAATTTCCAAATGAGATAAAGAACCCATATATTTATTTTCCTTCAGTAATGGAAAGAAAATTTTGCAAGCCTTAGTGATAAAATTTGCAATGGAACAATACAAACTTTTATTATCCTGGATTCTTCACATGAGCATAATTCAAGGTCTTAGTGGCTTAGTCTCAAATCATATGTCATGATCTTTGATTCCATTTCGTGAACTAGATTTGAGGGCCTAGAAGGCTTATTGTCTAACCGAAAATGGTTGAGGTCTTGATGACCTGAATATTAATGAGGTCTTGATGACTTGTTGTTGACTTGATGACCAATATCTTGATTGAGATCTGACGTAAATCACATATAAATTTTTGCATTTTTGAAGTTTTTAATTTTTAAGAACATTTTAATAAAAAATCTAGAGAATTTAAAGTCTCAGTCTTCTCAAAATGAATAGAGGGGCCTCCTATTCATAGAGAATTTCCACCAATATTTACTTTGATTTAAATGAATATCCAATCCATTTCAAATTTGATTGGATAAATGCCAGTTGCCAATATCTTAATTTAGGTTATATTGTTCTACTCATGAATATATATCCTAATTTGATTGGACAATTGCAGTTGCAAAAAGAATTGCTGAGCATTGAAATATTATTGCAAAATTTGTGATTGGCTCAAAATCTTGCCTATTTATAATACTTTTAATAAACTAGATTTAAAATAAGAGAATTTTGTATCTGGCTCATAATTTTCAGTCTATAAGTACATTTAAGAAACTACACTCAAAACAACCGATGCTGGTGTACAGAATAATATAAAGCACGTTCTCTAAACTAGATATTTTTTTTCAATCCAAAGATAAGAGATACAATCTGATATGCGTTCTCTTTATCAATTTTTCAGCCTTTATATTCCATATATATATATATAATATCTAAAATTTGGGAGATGATAGAGTGTGATTGAAAATATTTTCTCTACTTTATCTTTTTTTTTTTACAAGTTCAAACTCAATAAGAGATAATATATCTGTACACTTTATCTTTATCTATTTTCTAGAAATTTAAATTGAATGGGAGATATAAACTAATTTTGACAAGTCGTTAAGTTAAAAAAACTTATTGGTAAACTTGAGCCACGTGGCAAAGCTAACAAACGAAAAGGTAAAGTGAAGCGGATAAGAAAACATATCTCAGCATCTATTTTGACTAGATAATAGATTCTCCAAAATTTATGTGACGCCTTACCCTATTAACCTGCCATGTTCTAGGCTAATTTCTACATAGTCAACGGTAAGATGGCATGTGATTTGTTTAGACCTTGCATTTGGAAGTTTCACAGCTATTTCATTGTCAATTTTTCATTTGATTTAATTTTACTGAGGCCGAATCTGGAAGCAAGAAAATGACAATAAAAGGAAAAAAAAAATAAAAGTTTACTTGAAAAACATATATGGTTCGGCCCATGGCAAGGGATTGAACTTCTATTAACAAATTGGTTTATAAGTTTCTCCATTCAGCTATTACCGGATATATGAATTGGATTTACCAATAGACAAGTTTAATGCTACAAGCAAAGCAAGGTTTTTTTTTTTTTCCCCTCAATACATAACGACTCGTTTTTAGCCTTTGCTAGGTACGTGCCATTCGTATAAATTTTTTGTGTTTTAATAAAAGAACATATAATATTATCTCAAAAGAGAGGACTTGAAAGATGATTATCTTGATTACTTCTGTTCATTCAAAGGATATGCATCTTTCATTTTAATATTATGGGCAAAAGGGTCACAATAGTTCTAAACCTATTGTATTTATGTCAATTTACTCATAAATCTTTTAATTATACCAATTTAGTCTTAAACATTTTAACTTGATGCCAATTCAGTCATAAACCTTTTAATTGGTGTCGATTTAATCTTGAGCCTTTTGATTTGGTGTCAATATAGTTCTAAACCTTTTTATGGTACCAATTTAATCATAAATCTTTTGACTTAGTGCCAATTCAATCTTTCCGGTTAATTTTAGTCGGATTTTATTGATGTGGATGCCGGGCAGCTTACATGACACCACTCAAACGATGCTCGGTGAGGACAATGTCATGTAAGCCACCTAATGGGGTTGCCTTGGCCTAGGCGAGGGAGCCCTTGCTTGGGCGAGGGGAGCCCTCGTCAAGGCTGCCCTTGCCTATGCAAGGGTTGGCCTCGCCCTAGCCAGATCGGGTGAGGTCGACCGTCATCGAGGTTAGGTCTCACCCTAGCCAAGCGAGGCCAGCCTGCTCGAGCATGGCTGGTTGTCACGCCCCGAACCCTGACCACGCGACAACCCCTTACCATGGTCAATTGAAAGCGACGCCCTAGGACTCGTTGACGACCATTCGTTTTAATCTTTCGTTATGCGCAAGCGGAAGACGAACCATCCCCAGTCCAACAAACAATCAATCAGGGATAGATGGATGAACAGCAAGAATAACCATCACTACTCATTTACACAATTTACTAGATTAATCAACGGAGGATCGTTTTCCGATTCACAAGTCCAACAACAGGGGCCAATCCATCCTCTAAGCCAAACCAAAAAGGAACTAGGCTAGGCTAATCCAGCTGTACAAAATGAACCCTCGGGTTCAGCACCATGGTCACTCGGACCCATCGGACTTGACTCTGTCAGGTCGATCGCTGGAGAAGCAAGGGCAGGATTCTCCACTACGGGTGCACCATTCTAAGAACCTGAAAATGGTTAACCATGACGGGTTGAGATAAAATCTCAGTAAGTTCTTCCCCTAAGCCCCGGTTAGTACACCAACTCAACCCGGGGTATCTCTCCAAAACCACCCCTCACTCAACCCAACCACAAACAGGGTCAACCAACAATCAAACGTCAGTTCGCATGCAACCTTACCCGGTATGCCATACCCTGCATGTTAAACCTCATTCAATGCAAGCAATGCAACCAATAATCGAATAGTCGGTTCGCATGCAACCTTACCCGGTATGCCATACCCTGCATGTTATAAGTCAGCACAATACACGCAATGCACATGGTCGTTAGATGATGTAGTTCATCAATCACATGCGAGTCGCGTCACAAGCGATCTCACCTGGCCATTGCCACACCCTGCACGTTATCAATTCATGCGTGCGTGCCATAAATGATGTGATCATCTCATGCATAATCGGAACCAATGATGCCATATTTTCTCATGCACTCTTGCATCCACACGTGTTTCGATTATTACTGCACCATAGGGCCACAACCGAGGCGCAACGGCGCTACGGCGCCCTTCCTCCGCAGAGGCGCAACCGTGCCCTTCCGTGCCCAAAAGACGTCAAGGGATACTCTCCCGATACCGCATGCCCAATGAACGTCAAGGGATACTCTCCCGAGACTGCATGCCCAACGAACGTCAAGGGATACTCTCCCGAGACCGCATGCCCACATAACGTCAAGGGATACTCTCCCAAGACGGCATGCCCACAGAACGTCAAGGGATACTCTCCTGAGACGGCGGTTTCAACTTAGTGATCACGCAAGCATACAATCACAACCCACTTATTATCTTTGAGCATTAACCAATGCACACATACTTGCATATGAAACCTCAAATCATTTCTCACAAAAGCGGTCCATTTCCGATGTCTCTCGGACAAACCATTTTCCCCACCTTTCTCACAAAAGCGGTTCATTTCCAGTGTCTCTCGGACAAATCACTTTCTTTCTCATAAAGGCGGTCCATTTCCGGTGTCCCTCGAACAAACCATTTTCTTTCTTTTGTGAAAATCACACAATTCAAGCGGATGCTTATGCAATACCACATTCAATTCACTTCATATGATCAAGGCACATGAAATCATGCACAATTTCACTTCCAGATGAACAGTGCCGTGAACAGTGCACATGAACAGTAATCGTGAACAGTGAAATTTCCGAATTTAATAATTAAATCATTTAATTCAGAAATGACATAATTTAATCAATAAATCCATAAATTAAATAAATCAATTAATTAAAATAATTAATCAATTTAATCAAGCAAAGCGTGCTTAATAAGCACATGACACACAATTAAGCATAATTAAACAAGATTAAGCTAATCCAATCTTAATCCTTAATCTAATCACCTATCTTAGGGCTAATGCACTTAATTAAATACCTTAATAAGCCCTTAGCACTAATTAACCCAACCCTAAGCAAGTTTAGGCACTAAATAGGGTTTAGGAGCAACTCCTGCAACCTTTTTTTTTTAAAAAGGAACGGAGACGACGCCGCTGCAACGGCAAGTCTTCGCCGGCGTTCGGGAGGTAGCCAGGCCATCGTCCAGCGTCGGTCGTTCGGTCCGACCGACGCCAGCCACCGCCGTCACCCCCTCACGGTCGAAACAACCGAACAATCGCTCGAGCTCAAAACTCAGGCCCCGACACCCTCGCTGGCCGAAAACGACGCCACAAAGACGCTTCCCCCCTCGCCGACTAGACCAACGAAGGAGGCAGCGACAGCCATAGACGCAGCAGCCCCGTCGAGGATGGATATTCCCAACAAAATTTTCAGATCTAGTTTAAGCATTATATCGAACACCTAATGGGCGCTACGGAAAAGAGTGATTCTCAGTGCATTCGAGACTCAAACTCGGGCGGGGACTCTCGACAAAGCAAACCGAACCGAGACCAACTCAACGGGAACCGGCGGGGCCGGAGTTCGCGTGAGCCGGACGGCCGCGAGCTCCGGCCCGGTGTGCACGAACAAGGTGAAAACATAACACAAAGAAGGGCCTATCGGGTATAGTTTGAGGGCGCCGACTGAGGGGCTGTCGGGCGGAGCTTGCGCATGGCCGAGGCGTCAGCTAAAGTTCTCTGGCTCTCCCTCGGATCCCTGTCCTTTCTTGGTCTTCTCCCTCCGACTTCCTCTTCTCTCCTCTCTCCCTCTCGAGCTCGTTTTTTTTCAGCTTTTCTATCTCTCCGTTTGGTTTTCCCTCTCCGTTTCTGCTCTGTCAACCTCTCTCTCAGATCTCAGTTCCCGTTTTCCTTCCCCCCTCCCCTGTCTTTTCTTCTGCGGCTTTTCTTCTGCTGACTTCCTGCTGCTGCTTCTGCTGACTTGCTGCTGCTACTTTCCTCTCTGCTGCAACCTGCTCTTTTCACGTGTTGCCCCTCTTTTTTATTTCCCTTCTGCAGGCTCCCTTTCCACGCGTGGGAGAAGAAGGGAAAAAGAAGAAGACGGACGGGCCGGGCCGGGAAAGGAAAGGAAAGAAAAGTGGGCCGAGCCCACACGGGGAAGGAAAGAAGAAGAGAGGGGGCCGGGCAGCCCGGCCTTCCGCCCGGACCCACTTTTTTAATTTTTTTTTAATTTTTTGATAAATTTTAAAATTAGTGATGCAAGTGATCCTAATGTCTATATGCGATGTGATTTTAATGAAAAATATTTTTTGTTAAGGGGTTAGAAATTAATCCCTAATTTTTTTAATGCAATTAATAAACACTTAAACAAATTGCCAAAATTTAGGTGTCAACAAAGACGTGCATGGGGGGCGTGCTGCAACTGCGAAGGAGAAGAAGACCAGAATAAAAAAAAAGAAAAAGAAAAAAAAAAAAAAAAAAAAAAAAGAAAAGAAACAAAAAAACAAAGAAAAGGCCGAAAATAAGATAGGGGCCAAGAAGAGGGGCTTCGCCACGGGCATGCTTCCGTTGGGCAGAATCGGTCACGGGCTGGTTCTTTTCTTTGGCTGGGCTAGGAAAATAAAAATAAAAATTGGGCTTTTTTTCTAAAAAAATCCGTGTGGGTTTGTTTCTTTTAGTGGGCTTGAGGTCGGCCCGGTTCCTTCAGCCCAACCCGGACCGGCGGCATCTGAATCGGGTCAGCAAGGCCGGGTTTCCTGACCCGGTCCGAATCATTTCTTTTAAAAAATATATAAAATTAAAAAATGCAGAAAATATTTAAAAATATTAAAAAATCATAAAAAATTTCGGAATTTCAGAAAATTCATGGAAAATTCAGAAACCTGAAAATTTATAAAAATTTTCAAAAAAAAAGTATATATATATATATATATATATATATATATATATATATATATTTTAATTAAAAAATCAAAAAAATATTAAAATATTGAAAATTCCAAAAAAAATTTCAAAAAATCCCAAAAACCCCAAGTTTGTTTTAGAGTTTCCTAAAAAGCTCTAAAATAATTCTTGGACAATTTTCTCTTAAAAAAATGTTGGAAAATCATCGGTCTAAAATTGTGCTCAAAATTGAACAAGCCCTTACGGCTTCACCTTAGGGTTTTAATTATCCTCGGATACAATTGCCTTTGATTGCATCCTTATGATGCGATGATTATGGTTTTCCCTTAGTTTAATTAGAGCTGCTATTTATTTATCTCTTAAATGCTAGGTGTTTATTTTCTCTTGCAATTTATTTAATGTTTTCTTTAATTGCTGATTGTTATTTTGATGATTGCGAACCCGCATGATCACCTCACATGCTAGTGGTTAAGTCTAAAATCAATCCGAATTGCTTGACAAAAGTCTTTTTGAAATGAACAAGATTAGGTATCGAAAGGGCACTAATTGGTTAATTAGTGTAATCAAGCCCCCGACCCTAGAATCTCTGGTTGCGTAAAAAGTGAGGCACACTCCCATGCCTTGCTTGGTTTCTAGCCGACCCCAATAGGCTAGTGGCGACTCCCCATTTGAAGATTTTCATGAACACCCAATGTCACGCGGGGTATGGGCTTGGGAGAGCCTATGTCTAATGAGGGTCCCGAACCCACCTTTTGGACAATACCCCTAAATCTATTAGATATTTTCTTTCCCCATCGGGATGGAAAAAATAGGTTGCGACACTTATGTGTCATACAAGATAATTATTAGATTCTTTATTGAGGTTAACCATCACAAGTTATCCTAAACCTCTCACAATTGACGATTTCTTGTGTGTCATGAGATAAGTATTAGATTCTTCATTGGACGAATAGCCACAAGTTATTCTAAACCTCTCATGATTGACAATTCCTTCAAGTATCATTTTAGATAAGTACTAGATTTTCTATTAAGACCAATCTCCGCAAGTTATTCTAACCTCTTGCGATCGGCAATTCCTTAAGTATCATGTTAGATATGTTCTAAATTCTCTGTTGGGACTAATTGGTACAAGTTATTCTAAACCTCTCGTGATTGGTAATTCCTTAAGTGTCATGTGAGATATGTACTAAATTCTCCATTGGAGTCAATCAATGCAAGTTATTCTAAACCTTTCACAATCGACAATTCCTTGTGTGTTATATGAGGTAGGTACTAGATTCTTCATTGGGACCATTCACCACAAGCTATTCTAAACCTCTTAGGATTCGCAATTCCTTGTGTATTATATAAAATAAGTACTAGATTCTTCATTAAGACCATTCGTCATAATTTATTATAAACCTCTCGTGATAGATAATTCTTTGTGTGTCATATGATGTAACTACTAGATTCTCCTTTGGAGCAATTCATCACAAGTTATTCTAAACCTCTCGTGATCGGTAATTTCTAGTGTGTCATATGAGATAAGTACTAAATTCTCTATTTGGGACATTCTTCACAAGTTATTCTAAACCTCTCATAATTGACAATTTCATGTGAGATAAGTCTAGATTCTCCATTAAAGCCATTCACCATTAGTTATTCTAAACCTCTCATAATATTAGATTCACTATTGAGGCCATTCATTATAAGTTATTCTAAATTTCCTGTGATGGGTAATTCCTTGTGTGTCATATGAGATAAATATTAGATTCTTTATTAGGACCATTCATCACAAGTTACTCTAAACCTCTCACAATTGATATTGTGTCATACAAGATAATTACTAGATTCTCTATTGAGGCTAATCACCACAAGTTATTCTAAACATCTTACAATTGGCAATTCCTTGTGTGTCATGAAATAAATATTAGATTTTTCATTGAGATCAATAGCTACAAGTTACTATAAACTTCTTATGATCAACAATTCCTTCAAGTATCATGTTAAATGAGTATTAGATTCTCTGTTGAGACCAATTTTCATAAGTTATTCCAACCTCTTGCGATCGGCAATTTCTTAAGTGTCATGTTAGATAAGTACCATATTCTCTGTTGAGACCAAATGTCATAAATTATTATAAACCTCTCGCGACCGGCAATTCCTTAAGTGTCATATGAGATATATACTAAATTCTCCATTGGGGCCAATTGCTGCAAGTTATTCTAAACCTCTTATGATCGACAATTCCTTGTGTGTTATATAAGATAAGTACTAGATTCTTCATAGGGGTCATTCACTATAAGCTATTCTGAACCTTTCGAGGTTTGCAATTCCTTGTGTATCATATGAAATAAGTATAAGATTCTCCATTAGGGTCATTTGTCACAATTTATTATAAACCTCTCGTGAACAACAATTTTTGTTTTTCATACGACGTAACTACTAGATTCTCCTTTGGAGCCATTCACCACAAATTATTCTAAACCTCTCATAATCGATAATTCTTTGTGTGTCATATGAGATAAGTACTAGATTCTTTATTTGGGACATTCTTTACAAGTTATTCTAAACTTCTCATGATTGACAATTTCATGTAAGATAAGTCTAGATTCTCCATTTGAGTGATTTACTACTAGTTATTCTAAACCTCTCACGATACTCGATTTACCATTGGGGCCATTCACCATAAATTATTCTAGATCTCTTGTGATTGATAATTCCTTATGTGTCATATAAGACAAGTATTAGATTCTCCATTAGGACCATTCAACACAAGTTATTCTAAGCCTCTTGCGATTGACAATTCCTTGTGTGGCATATAAAATAATTACTAGATTCTCCATTGAGGCTAACCACCACAAGTTATTCTAAACCTCTCGCGATCAGCAATTCCTTGTGTGTCATGAGATAAGTATTAGATTCTTCATTGGGGCAAGTTATTCTAAACCTCTCATAGTCGACAATTTCTTTAAGTGTCATGTTAGATAAGTACTAGATTCTCTATTGAGACCAATCACCACAAGTTATTATAACCTCTCGCGATCAACAATTCCTTAAGTGTTATGCTAGATTAGTAGATTCTCTGTTGTGACCAATTGCCATAAGTTATTCTAAACATCTTGCGATTGATAATTCCTTAAGTGTCATGTGAGATATGTACTAGATTCTCTATTGGGGTCGATCGCCGCAAGTTATTATAAATCTCTCATGATCGACAATTCCTTGTGTATTATATGAGACAAATACTAGATTCTTCATTGGAGCCATTTGCTACAAGCTATCCTAAACTTCTCGAGATTTGCAATTCATGTATCATATGAGATAAATACTAGATTCTCCATTAGGGCGACACGCCACAATTTATTATAAATCTCTCTTGATAGGCAATTCTTTGTATCTCATATGAGGTAACTATTAGATTCTCCTTTAGAGACATTCATCTCAAGTTATTCTAAACCTCTCATGATAGGTAATTCCTTGTGTGTCACATGAGATAAGTATTAGATTCTCTATTAGGAACATTCTTCACAAGTTATTCTAAACCTCTCATGATCGACAATTTCTTGTGAGAAGAATAATTATGCAAGAATAATTCAAACTCCAAAATTAGATGGTGAAATGCAATAGCATACTTGTTAAATTGATAATGTCCTCTTATGCAATGGTTAACTGAAAATTGGAGCAAAGAAAAAATGGCTCTAGACTCTGAACCCATGTCGAGGGATATCCGATGCAAAAGGTGAAATTGCTACTTGTAGGGAAGGAAAACATATAAATAAAATATTGAAATTACATATTTATTCAACGTTGGTACTTTCCACAAACTCATCCTATATACGAGAGAGTTAATTTAGCTAAGACTAGTGTAGCTTATAAAGTTTTATTAGATGTGATATGATCTATCTAGTAAAGTACTCAATCATGCGATATGATGTTTGCATGGGAAAAATGAAAATAAGAGGTTTTACAATTGGTATACTACGCAAAATCCAATGCTTGGCTGTCCAAATTACAACTTTTGGGAAAAAAATGAATTTAACTTTTTTTTTTCCTTTTTTTTCATTTTTACTCATTTCACTGTAATAAAAGAAAGCATGCACAAAACATTCTGATTCGGCACCATCTGACTATGCAAGTGTGGAATTAGCAATTAAGACTAGATTTCATGAAAATGTTTTCAAATTTCATTTTCAATGAAAATATGAACAATCATGATTTTGTGCTTTTAGATTTTTCCCCTTGAAAATGTCATGTTTGACTAGTAAAATTATATATCCTCAATATAGAAAGAACATTATGAAAAAAACGTGACTCGTCATGTTGAGAAAAAGAACACCACAAGTACCATGACTTTCATATAGCACTCACTTAAGTGTTATAACCTTTTTTTTAATCACTCGAGTGTTATAACTTATGTACGGCGCTCACTTAAGTATTATAACTTTTTTTGATCACTTGAGTGCCATAATTTTTAAAAACGTTCACCACAAGTGCTATGACACATTGAAATTCCAACATTTGGGTGAACTTTTTAAAATTTTTTTGCTCTTAAGTGATCAATTGAAAATTATGGCACTCAAATGAATGTTTTAAAGAAGTTATGATACTCAAGTGAGCCCTATACGAAAATTATAGTACTTATGGTATTGTTATCCCAATCATGTTGAATGCAAAGTTTAGACATTTAATTGAAATGAAAATTTTGTAAAGCGAGCTTTCATTTTCTTTTTTTGTAGTTTGGCAGTATAAAAAGTGGAGAATATTCTTCATCATTCTCTTAGAATTAACTTATAATATATTAAAAACATGGTTTCAGTGTGGCCTTTATAAGATAATTTGATTAGTCTTCTTTACTAAGCATCCAAACAAAAATAAGCAAATACAAGTTGCTTGTTTCTAATAAAGTTCAAATCATCAATTGCCAAAAGAAGGAAGGAATTATTCCAAAAGTGTCATCTCACGATAATTTGTCACATACATGTTAAGGAATGGACAAGAATTATTTATTACCTACCGAAAGATCAAATTCTTTTATAAAGGAATCACCGCAACATTTGCATGGAACTTTCACAATGGAATAACAAATGCTTTTTAGGTTGCCAAAATGCAAAGCTGGAACAAATGGCATTGTATACTATATGTGCATCTTCTTTATCATGGTGTACTATATACTAGGAACTTAATCCACTCTATGAGCGGACATGCATGTCTATTTGCACAATTTTGAATCATTAGCATTCATTAATATGAGATGCCATACAAGAGGGAAAAAAAATGAGATTTGAATAATGGCAATATTTTATATCTTTGTAGATGTTCGATTTTTTTTTCTATTTTAGCTTTTCAATGGCTAAGTCGCTTGTAAGATATTAAAATTAAGCGCAATTTATTCATGGAATAAGAATAATCCATACTAAAAATCATAAAACAGTGATTGTGAACTAGATGAATTTTGTAATTAATTGAGCTAGATGCAAATAAATAGCCTATTTTTGATATCCTAAATATAATATATTTAAATGACTAATTTTTTTTTAGGTTAGATTTATTCAAGTTACATAATTTATACATTCAAATTTTATATAGTATATTTATATCTAAAACAAAATATTTTCAATTCAATATATTTCCTTGGACTTACCAGTGATTTTTTCAAAAAAATAATTTCAAAATTTTGAAATTAAATTTCTTCAATCATGACTTTTTTTATGCACTCAACAGTTTAAATTACGTATTTTTAATTTTTATATTTTTTTAAAATTTTAGTAAGAGGTTTATCCCAATAGTAAATATTATTAGAAAAGTAAACTGCAATTTTTAAGAATATATTTGAAGATATTTACTCTACATCTATTTTTGCAATTTTAAAATTAAATATTTTAATTGTAGATAAAATAGGCAAAAATTATGTTGCAAAAATTATAGCTTGTGAAAGTTTTTATGATATGAAATCAAATGAATAAAAAGTTATATCATTTGATAATGTTGCACAAAAAAAATGCATTATGAAAAGTAGTGTACCAAATCTGCATTACTTTAAGAAAATGGGTATAATCTCTAATTTCTAAATAAATAAAGAACACATATTATTATTTTCCTTTAGTAATGAAAAGACAATTATGTGAGTCTTAGTGATACGATTTGCAATGGAACAATAAAAACTTTGATTCTACTTTGAATGCGATTCAAGGGTATTAATGGCATGATTTCAAGTCACACACTATCTTGGATTCTTCACATGAGCACAATTCAAGGATCTTGGTGGTTTGTTCTCAAATCAAATCAGATAGCACTATCTTTGATTCCACTTCATGAACTAGATTTGAGGGCCTTGAAGGCTTGCTATCTAACTAAGATAGTTGAGGTCTTGATGACCAAATCTTGATTGAGATTGTGATGGCGTAAATCCACACAAAGATTTCTACATTTTTGATTTTTTTTTAAATTTTTAGGAACATTTTGATAACAAATCTATAGAATTTAAAGTCTCTATCTATACTTCTTAAAATGAATAGAGAGGCATCCTATTCATAAAGAATTTCCACCAATATTTACTTTGATTTAAATGAATATCCAATCCATTTTGAATTTGATTGGACAAATGCCAGTTGCCAATATCTAAATTTAGGTTTTATTTTTACTCATGAATACATATCCTACTTTGATTGGACAATTGCACTTGCAAAAAAGAATTGCTAAACATTGAAATATTGTTGCAAAATTTGTGATTGGCGCAAAACTTACCTATTTAAAATACATTTAATAAACTACATTTAAAATAAGATACTTTTGTAGCTAGCTTATAATATTCACTGTCTATAAGTACATTTTAGAAACTACATTCAAAATAACCAAGGCTGGTGTAGAGAATAATATAAAGTACGTTCTCTAAACTAGAATTTTCTTTTCAATCCAAAGATGAGAGATACAATATTGATATGTTTTCTCTTTATCAATTTTTTAGCCTTTATATTCCATATCTATATATAATCTAAAATTTGGAAGATGATAGAGAGTGATTGAAAATATTTTCTTTACATTATCCTTTATTTACAAGTTCAAACTCAATAAAAGATAAGATATACACTTTATCTTTATCTATTTTCCAGAAGTTTAAATTGAATGAGAGATATAAACTAATTTATGAGTCTTTAGGTTAAAAACTTAATGGTCAACGTAAGCCACGTGGCAAAATTGACAAGCAAAAAGGTAGAGTGAAGCATATAAAATAACATCTCTCGTCTCCTATTTTAACTAGATAATAGATTCTCCAAAATTAACTAGATAATAGATTCTCCAAAATTAACTAGATTTATATCACATCTTACCTGTTAACCTCCCGTGTTCTAGGCTAATATATATATACTCAACGGTCAGATGCCATATGATTTGCTTAGACCTAACATTTGGGAGTTTCACGGCGATTTGATTGTCAAGTTTTCATTTGAATACTAAGGCTGAATCTCGAAGCAAGAAAAGGAAAATAAAAGGAAAAAAGATAAAAGTTTACTTGAAAAACATATATGGTTCGGCCCATAGAAGATATGAAATTTCTATTAGAAAATTGGTTTGTAAGTTGCTCTATTCAGCTATTACTAGATATGTGAACAATATTTATCAACAGCCAAGTTTGATGTTACAAGCAATGCAAGGCTTTTTTTTTCCCCCTCGATACATAATGACTACTTTTTAGCATTTGCTAGGTACGTGTTTTTCACATAATTTTTTTTGTGATTTAATAAAAGAACATATAATATTATCTCAAAGAGAGAGGATTTAAAAGATGATTCTGTTCATTCAAAGAATATGCATCTTTCACTGTAATATTATGCAAGATTGGGCCTATTCAAATGCAGAATACTTAGTAAAAAGCTTTGCAATATAATTTTATTGAGCTTACCCATTGGTTGAGAAAGTACTCACAAGATGTGATACTTGTCAAGAGGCTCAGGGTAGACATGGATCCCATCAATAAGTGCAATAATCAACACATCACCATATGACTTCTCTGGTCAGTCATTCAATCTTCCTTCTTGTCATTTCTTTTTTGTGACACTTTCGTCTCATTGTTAGTACTTATTTCTCTGCTTGACTGTAGATTTTATTTTACCTTGGATTTTCTTTATCTTGTTCTCATATCCATTTCCTATTATCCTCATGAATTGTCGCAAGATTTTTTTTATGCCTTTTCTCTTAAAAATTCATTATTAGGTAATACATATTTTACTTTTTTTTCTTCATTCCCCCTATTGCTCCATGGGGAGAAAACTCCATAAAGTTTCTACTATAAATATTATCTTTATCTAAATTTACTTGTACACAATTTGGTTGCTCAGAAAGTTGTTATGGCTTTTCATGTAAAAAGCTTGATTCTTTTTTTTTTCTTTTTAACTTACATAAATGGATTACTTTGCTTTTTGGATTTTCTTTTTATTAACCAAAACATTATCAATTTTTAAGTTCTCTAAAGGTGCTCTCTTTAAATTTTTAGACGTGGCTTTTAATTTTTTTCTGCCTCTATATTTCATACTATATTTTTATAAATTTCAAAAGAAAAAAATAAGAAGAGGAAGAAAGTGGAGGGCAGGTGTTACAGGTATTTAGCCTTGAAAGACACTCTTCCCAATTTTTGGTCTTGACTTTCAGATGAAGTAAGGCATTTTTATATTACCTAATTTTGGGATTCTATTAACCAACACATTATAAATTTTTTAAGTTCTCTAAAGGTGCTCTCTTTAAATTTTTCAGACGTGGCTTTTAATTTTTTTCTGCCTCTATATTTCATACTAGATTTTTATAGATTTCAAAAGAAAAAAAAAAATAAGAAGAGGAAGAAAGTGGAGGGCGGGTGGTACAGGTATTTAGCCTAGAAAGACAGTCTTCCCAATTTTTGGTCTTGACTTCATGATGAAGTAAGGCATTTTTATATTACCTAATTTTGGGATTCTTTTAACCAACACATTATAAATTTTTAAGTTCTCTAAAGGTGCTCTCTTTAAATTTTTCAGACGTGGCTTTTAATTTTTTTCTGCCTCTATATTTCATATTAGACTTTTATAGATTTCAAAAGAAAAAAAAAAAATAAGAAGAGGAAGAAGGTGGAGTGCAGTTTTACAGGTATTTAGCCTTGAAAGACACTCTTCCCAATTTTTAGTCTTGACTTCATGATGAAGTGAGGCATTTTTATATTACCTAATTTTGGGATTCTATTACTTTTAATCTTTGTGAAAGGTAGAAGTGTGTCACACAATGGGAGAGTCACTAGTCAACTTTTCAATAGACTTCCATTATGTGCATCAAAATACTTATAAAATCATTATAGATGGACTAAAAACCATCGATAAATAATCTTGCAATACTCTCAAGCATTTTCTAATAATATGGCCAAACTTTGATAAATGAGATTAGTGAATATACATTCTCATTAACGGGTAGCTTCCACTTTTGATGCAATTCCAGACAAAGAAAAATAATTCAAGAAGAGATTTGATTGATGATTATCAATAATATAAGTAAATTAATCATTATAAAGCAGAAAACTTAATAATCTAATAAAAAATGGATGATGTAGAGTGTAACTATTAAAAAATGGAATGATAGATGTAATCATTGTTATACTAAAGGGTGAGACTTTTTTTAAGTACCTAATTCATTATGAAATATCAATTGTTATTTCAATCTTTGAATGTGATATCTAAGTTCTCTAGTAAACCACTCAACGACATAATAATATAGTTCTTTACCTCGTAATTAAAATTTTTAAATCTCATTTGGAGATTAATTTTTTTTAGATAAGTTATTTTTTATTGACTTGTGTATCTAAGAATGAATAAAGAATTTAATCATGTTCTTAGTGAAATTGATTTTCCTTTTTCTGAAAGGAAGCAACCTATCATAGAGACAAAGAACAAATTAATTATGGACTCTCATATTCCACTTTATTAACTTATTTTTGACTAAATGATCTTACTAATATTAATTTGCAATTATAAAAGTAAGCAAGTAATACAAAAAAAAATGACTTGGTCTAAGAATAAAAGAAAAAAAAAACAATTGTGGTAACTGTCAACTAAGGGAGAGGCCACATGTCAACTCCTTAGTGGCTCCCTTTCAATGCACCAAGATACTAATATTATAGAATCCATTTGATCTATCACATCACAGCAACTTGAGGAAAATGAGATTCCCAAAATTATCCATAAGAAGTGAACATCTTTTTGTTTTTTTTCATAGATTAATTTAGCTAAAAGGACAATGATGTAGAGGAATTGAGTTGGTGAAGATGAGACTATCGTCTCAATTAGAAGCCAAACCATGCAACTTTATATAACTGCAACATTGAGTAGTGTCTTGGTGAGATACGGAAATGAGAAGTGCATTTGTGTTGTTGACCTTTCGAATGCCAACGATTCGATTCATTCCATATTGTGATTATTAGACAGTCGTTGATGTAATGCCTCTTCGTTGATTGGTGTGACTGTATTTGGCTTGGTAGATGTTGAGGATAAGAGTGTTCGATCAAAATGAGTTTTCAACAATGGAAATATCTAGCTTCTGTATTCCATCGAAAGACATATATGTTGAAAGATCTAATGAAGAAATATAGAAGAGCTTGAGCATTCAAAAAGCCGCCGATGAATAATACAAAAGATTACGACTCATACAAGTTCAAGGAGTTTTTTTTTTTTAGTGAAAGGTTCAAGGAGTTCAAGCGAATACAAAGATTTGCATTTTCCCATTGGGTTGGTAAAGAGAATAAATATTATCATTAAAATATAATGTTCATGAATATATGGTTAAACGAAATGGAATTAAGCAAGTTACATATAGAAGTGAAACTTTGTATGATTGCCAATTAAATTTAAAATCTTTCAATTTTGATAATGTAATCCTAAACTTTTGAGTGAAATTTCAATATAGTCATTTTTGTCAAATTTCCATTGAAAATGCTGACGCAACGGTTTAATTATTACCAACCGTCTTACGTGATACAACTGACAATCTAACAAAATGATCTTTGTTATTTTGAGTAATTTGATGAATTCTTCTTTTTCCCAGTCATCTAAATTTTTCTCTCCTTTTATTTCTTTTCCCTTTACCGTTGATCTTCTTCTTAATTTAAGCCAACTGTTCATATGCTTTCGAATCAAAGCTCTCTTAGCATCAATTCACCATGACATCAAAGCCTCCCAACGAGCTCTAGTATGTGGAATTTAACTAACTACTTATAATGTTAAAAGTCTAGCTCAAAAATTTAAGCATATAATTGAAAGGAGATCACATCATATAAAATCTCATTGAGTCAAATATTTCAACATTCTTGTTTTCTTGCTCTAAAACGCCACTGAATTTGTCACGCACCATCTCCTTAATCCTCAGCGTGATTTTGCTTTCTTTCCTTCTAAGTCTCTACTCACGATCTTACGGCACCGTGCCCGAACTTTTCTTTTTCACTGACAACCCCCATGGCATTCATGTTCACACCGTGGCTGCTTAGCTAGAATGTTGAACGGACGAGACCATCGAGCCCAATCGTGTCTTTTCACTTGCAGAAGTTTAAAAATTCTGAACGGCGGAACCTTAATAACTTACCAGCCTTACACATGGAATAAAAAGCCGGCATTGTATGGTTTTTAGATCATGTGGACCGAGTCTATTTGGACCGTTGAGCGTGTTGGCCCCACAATTTCTTTCCTTTGATCCCTCTATTTTCCTAAGCAAAGCATTCGATGGCTCCCTAAATTAACTTGCGATAACTTGAAGAGTTTGACGTTCCTACTCAAAACAAAGCACGTCATAGAATCGGTAAATGAGATTTTCATCATCTTTTCTTGTCCTTTTTGTGTACAATTGCAATAAACTTATTAATATATACAGCGACAGGTACTCAAATTCCTTGAAAGAAAATGGAAGCTGGAGCAACAACGGATAGTTCAATTACTTATGATGAGGAAACTGATTGCGGGCCTTCTCTCAACACTTTAGTCCTCATGAGAAAAGCAACCACCCCAGTCAACATTTCATCCATTCCCATCAAGGATTGGCGTCGTGTGGTATACAAAGGAGTGCTCCTGAAAAACAACACACAGGCAAAGTCCCATTTCTCTTTCAACTCCATCTGTCTGTTTATCTATCAGCACTAACTGCAAGATGTGTGGTCAAGTCGGTCTATTGATCACATGAGGTCTTGAAGGACCTTTTACGCAATAAATTGAATCAATGCAGGAACTAATTAAGTACACTACACACCATATTCCAAAAGGAAATAGTGGTTAGTGAGAATTTCCATGGTGACATTGAAGACATAGATTTTATTTGATGATACTGTTTGGTTTCTTTACCTGGGAAAGGCACATCTCATACATTTGTGCAATAATAACAAAACTCTCATAATCAGTCATAGTGATTTTCTGGGAAGAAATTTTCACCTCACAGTGGATTTGACAGAAGTTTTGGGTTGATGAGAAGCTCCACAAGAACTGCTTCCTGGTCCTTCCAAAGGCATGTGACATTACTTGGAGCTACAAAGGAAGTTGCTCGAGTTGGATCACCGAGAAAGAAAAATGGTATCTCTATCACAAATTTGATCAATTATAAGATTTAGAACACTAGTGAATGTGGCATCCGTATGTTATATATCTGGTTGTCATGCATCAGATCGCGATTTAGTAAATACTAAAATTCTCTAGGTTCAGTTTCCGCAGCGCTATCGATGTACATGTCTTCGAATTGAAGAAGTTATCCTGGCTCTTAATTCAGGGAAGATTCAAGACAAGAGCGCTCTCTCCCCATACTAAGTACGAGGTCGCATTCGTGGTCAAGCTCATCGGAACTGAATATGAATGGCAATATCCGGTGGATCTCGTGCTAGGCCTGCCAGATGGGACCAAAAAGACTGGCACGGAGGATCTGAAACTGAAGCCGAAGGAGGAATGGATAAATCTCCGTGCCGGCGAGTTCACGATGGGCCCTGAGACCGTGGGGACGATTCATTTTGTCCTCTACGAGACGTTCGATCCTGAAAAGTCGGGCCTCATCCTCAAGGGCATTACTATTCATCCCAAAGATTAAGCAAAGCATAACCAGTTCGATGCCGTGGAGGAAGAGTTCTTTTAGCTAGATCACATTATCCTCAATTACAAAAAAGATTTTTATGTTCATTTAATATGACGTGAACACAATAAGAAAAATCGTACCCTTCTGTTGTTGAAGTAAGGAATTCCTGACATGGGAATATAGAGGAGAGGATCTTCATCTATGTTGAAAATAATCTAAGCATTGGATTTATCCTAATGTTATGTACATGTAATTATCATCTTACAATTTTTAATTTGAAATCTTGGATTGGCTCAACACATGGAGTAGTGATGTTGATTGAGGATCTTCCCTTTGCGGACCTATGCAGAATTTAGAATCAATTTAAATAGACAAAACCAACTGAGGCGAAAGATAAAATAGGATATGGACTGACTTGTGTCGATTTATTATTTTTTATTCGTTGGCCATATGCTAATTGTCTTAACCAAGAATTCACTTAAAAAATATATTTATACTAATAAAACGAGAGTGAAAAACTACACCAAAAAAGGTGATTTGTTGTTTCTAACGAGAACGATTCACAATCCCTTTCTTATCACTGTACCACTCAAGCTCCACGGATGCATTCTTTATTTTTACATGCTAGTGCCCTAGCGCCGCTAATTCTCCTTGTATCTTTTTCTACCCTAAGAGAAGGGAATACCCTCTTGTTGTTTTACTTCCCGATTATCCCAAGGTCCAGTTGTATACCGAGATGAAACCTTTTTTAAGAATTATTTAGGTCCGGCTTTAAGAGCATATATATTGATAAAATGAGAGTGAAAAACTACATCAGAAAAAGGTGATTTATTGTATTCTAAATTCACAATCCCTTTTTCACCATTATACCACTCAATCAAAAGATAATCTTTTAATTTTTCGCAAAGCAAATAGAAAGATTGCGAGTGACATTCACTCTCAGAAACGAAGAAGACGGGAATAAGGAAGAAAGAAGGATTTTGGGGTTATCTATCTTCTGGGATTGTGATTTTTTATTTAGAATTTTGTTGACAAAAATGCCCCTGCTTCGGTTGTTGGGAAAATCACTTGCTTGGCCGGCGAATATTTGGCCAATCGGCGAGCTTATCCTTATTTCAAACTAATATTCTCAAAATCTTATTTGAGATAAAATCTACCCTAAATCCCTATTTTTTAAAAATATGACTTCACTTTATGTCTTTGTTTGAAATTTTTATTAAAAAAATTTCCACTTGCTCACTTCTTCGATCCTCTAGCCTCTCTCATATTACTTTCTAAGTTCTCCCTCTCTCATATCAATCTTGCCTTCTAAATTTTGAGAAAAAGCCTCCAAAAAGCTTCTCCCGCGGTATTCAAAACATATTCAATTTGAGTCTTTATTCTATTCTCTCTCCTCTTTGATCATTTTACCTTCTTCGACACATTGCAATTGGCCTCTTTTTGAAGGGAAATTAGCGAATTTCAACTCTTAAAGGTTTTCTGCCGGACTCTTGTGTGCTTTGCGTTTGTAGATTCCCTATGACAGGAATAACCGGTTTCCGGCGCTTGTGACCAGGGAAGACGCATTCGCATCACTGCTGAACTAGAGGGTGGGGATTGTAACAACCTGGTTCGACAAGGGCGAGGAGTGCTCACCAAAGCCAAAAGGCTCGGACAAGAAATAGCTCATAACAGGCTTCTAGGATAGTCAAGGGGGGCAAGAGTGAATGGAATTGCACACCGAACAGGAGGAGTGATTTGGAATCATATATGAAAGAACTGGAATCAACTTAAGGGGTACCTTTTGTAATGACAGTATTTAGCTTTAGAATTCCAAAGTTAAGCATACTCTCGTAAAAGCACTACTAAGATGGGTGACCTTCTCAGTGCCTACCTATACTCCAAAGGACAAAATTGTGAGGTTCAATATCAGATGGACCAAAGTGGACAATGCCTCAATAAGTTAATTAGGGACGTTGCAATATGGTAGTAGAGGGAGATCTTCTCTAGTAGGTGTGTGGTTCGAGACGAACCATGCAAAGGCTAATGGGCGCTCCTCTAGAAGGTTTGTGGCTAGGGGATGAACCACGCGGAAGCCAGTCGGCATGTAACTACTCAGTTTGTGAGAGCAAAGAGTGGTTGACAGGGCCATAAGGCTTGGACAATGAGCAACTCCTAGTAGGCTTACAGGATGGTGAAGGGGAAATGAATGAATTGAATTGTACATCGAACAATGGGAGAGCAATTCTAGAATGTTTGTGTGTGTGAATTGGAATCAACTCACAGATGCGTCTTTTAACACAATAGCAATGCTTAGGCATGCTTAAGTGGGAGCACTACTATGATGAGTGACCTCTTGAAAAGTTGTTCACCTATATGTCAAAGGATAAAATTGTGAGATTCAGTATGGAATAGGTCAATGTGGATAATACTTTAGTAAGTTAATCTAGGGATGTATATGACCAAAAAAAAATCTAGGGATGTCATAGGGACTAAGTGCGGAGGTTGATGACGGTGGCGTAGGTGTCAAGCAAAAACTGGGGTCTCGTCGGGATCGTGGCCAGAGTCACGCTCAGCGCGATCGGCGAGGATCGGGGAGTGGGGGCTCGCTGCGGGGTAAGGGAGGTGGGAATCGAGGAGGTGGAGGAGACCAGAGCTGGAAGGAGAGTTCCTGGAAAAGAAGTTGGCGGATGGCGATGGTGGCGTTATTTGATTGGAGGCGGTGATCCTCCATTTGGTTTGATGCGGCGAAATTGTCTTCCCCTTCATCATCGAGGTTGCTAACCATGCCATTACTATTGCCTTGAGAATCGCCAAAACGAGGGCCCCTATTACGCACATAGGCAAGAAAAGGGGTGGAACCCGCAGAAAAAGAAAAGGAAGAAACCAAATAAAAGGAGGGAGAGCCACATTTATGTTTGGATGTAAAAGACGTGAGGTCCACAAAGATAAAACGGTCAAAACATTATTAAAATGAATAGATTAGTAATAGAGGGGGGGAATTCTTCTTGAAACGTTATTGAATTTTGAGGGAAGTGTGTGAAGAACCTGAGTACACTTATCTCTAATCATAAAAAAAGACCACACTAATTGAGACGCAAGATAAAATGGGATTTCAATGGACTTGTGTTGATTTATATTTTTGTTTATTGGTCATGCGCCAATTATCTCAACTAAGAATTCGCTTTCAGAGTATATATATTGAAGACATCAAATAAAAAAGACAATTTGCCTCCAGCTGGGGTAGAGCTAGAGACAAACAACTCAGTCTCTCAAGAAGTTGAATTTGTAGATTTTTCCGGACAGGTGGCGCATCTTGATGTCATTTGTCAACACTTCTCATGCGAATCTAAGCTTAAATCATTGCGCCACATCCGAAATATACTACCTTGACCCACCTCTTTAGTCTCTCCCCCTAGTCCTCTCCTGCCTTTGCAAGGAAGTACTGGCGATTCAAGTTTAACATTAAGAAAAGCTAAACACATCTCGTGGATTAATTCAGTTAATTTTTACAAATGTGAGGGCATTATATTTGTTCCAACATTTGCCTGACTTTATTACCTCTGTCGAGTTCGTGAACCATCCCCCGATCATCACTGTAAACTATCTATCTTTTTGTGCCACTTTAGATACGAAACATTTTTAGTTATATATGCAATCATATCACTTAACTTTATCTTTCTTCTAAATGTTTTTCCATCGTTTCTTTTTTATCGGATGTCTCTTAAGAGACCCTATTTCTCTCTTAACCAATTAAAGTTTATTGTCACAAAAGGTGCTTTCTTAGAGGAAGTTATCTCTCCTGAGCAATATGCTCCCAAGTGCATCAAAGATTTATTGCTATGCGTGAACTATTATCAACAATCGATAATTTCGAGTTCGTCGAAGTGATTATAGGCTTAATACATCCATTAAATGATATTTATAGGCAACATTAATTGTCGAACAGATATATGCTTTTTAATTTCTTAAATTCTATTCCTGGCCAATAATGAGACCTTGAAAATAACCACTCTCATCTCAAAGGTGGCATTTGAAACACTTATAATCCATAAATCACGGATCTATCTAATGTGCAATTCTCAATCATCATTGTATTTAAATGGTAAAATATTTGAATATTAAATCATACATTCATTTAATAATTTAAACATTTTCAACAATTGACAGGAAGTCTCATAAAATTTCGCAGATGGTATTGACACACAATAATAATTTATTGAACTGTCGTGTTTTTTTTTTCTTTAATTCTATTCCCGTAAAATGAACAAGACACCGAAAATAACAAATTTCATCGCAAACGTAGTCTTTGGAACGCCAACAATCAATAAAGTACAGATCTGTCTAATCTGCAGGTCCTTCTCAATCCCCACTATTCACCAGGGATTCACTATTATCTCTGTTGTTGCCTTGGGGTGCCGTGTCGGGAAGTGGTCGGTCAGCCCGTAATGAGCCATGAGAAGCCAGACATGGGTTATGAGCTCGCCGCCCCCCCGCATGTGCCGAGCATGATCCCTCGGTTTGCACTTGGGAGCCGCGTGGATCAGCATTTCCACCCACACCTCACTGATCACTGACCATCTCCGCCAACGCGAGACGCCCTCGCCCTCCAGCTCCAACGCCAGCTGGCACCCCTTGCTAAGCACGTACTTGACCTGGTCCTCCTCCGACACGCTCCGATTGGATAAGTCCTTCATTCGGTCAAGCAACGCTTTACGATCCTCGAGGATGTTGGGCTTGCGCTCTCTCCTTTTGCGGCCACGAGCTTTAGGCAAGGGGAAATCCTCGCTGGGCTGTTTATAAATGTCTCGGAACCTGATACCTCCCATTCTGGCTGGCAACATCGAAGGACACATGTATTGGAGATATATCATGTACCGAGACAAGTGCAAACCCATCAAGCACTTCTTCTTAACAGGGCTCTGGTTATTCCTTTCTAGCTCCCTAGAGCAGTCCGTTCCGTCATTGAGGTAATAGCAGAGCTCTGTCGCTATGTGCCAGACTAGGATGCTCATGTCGAAGTCCAGCTCGATGCTCCAGTTCAACTTGTCCAGCAACTCGTGTGTTTCCAACGCACGGAATCCCCTGTCTATGCTCCTGCCGGGAAGGTCCTGCACGTCCGTCGCTTCCTTCTCTTTGATCTTCGAGAGAATTAGGTTTTTGACATCGTCGGTCACGTCCGCGTAGCCTTGGGAGAGAAACTTCACCGCCATCTCATCCACGTGCAATAGCTTTAGGAATCTCCACCGGCAGGAGTAATTGTTTTTTAAGGACATCAGGTTGTATTGGCGCATGGAATTGGACCACCTGCTCCTTTCCAACAGCGGTCGGATTCGGATTCGGTTGATGAAATAAAAGACAGCCGAGTGCTTTTTCTCAATGAGCCAACGGGCAACCTGGTCGGAGAAAAGAACGTGAGCCAGTGCGTATAACTCGACGAAAATGGCCGCTCCTAGCAACAGCAAGGTCAAGAATAGATCGGACTTTGAGTATGGTCGCTTATCGGTAAAAGAGAAGAGCACCAGGGCAACACAGATCGAGAATAACATGGCGAGTCTACAAACAAAGCCCCATCTGGTATAGACCGCGTTTGCCTTCGAGTAGAACATGTCGTAGATGAGGCCCAGTTCGATTTCAATGACCTTGAAATTCTCTGCACAGTGCTTGCCGCTCAGTATCGACAGGCAGTTATCGCGTTCCTCCATACTGCACAAGTGCTCCGCGAAAAGTCGCTGACTAGTGTCGGCCAAGTGGCTGGCCGATAGCAGTGTGCCCGCAACGCGCTCGGATTCTTGGTCCTCCAAGTCCTTCCCCGTACTCAGTTTTTTAGAGGAAAATTCTGCGATCGCAATGCCAATCATAATAGCATCTTCATTATCTATGTCGATTACATGATGAGGCACGACGTTGTACCCTTCCATCTCCCTCAACTCGCGTTCCACCTCAATCTTGTCAGAATCCTTCCGGCGGGGTCGGGACTTGGTGAGGGAGTCCTTGAAGTGCTCGTCGCTGGCAGCCCGGAGGACCCAAACCCTCTCACCATACTTATAGAAACCCGAGAGCAGTATCAGAATGGCAAGGGATGAAAGGGTAGGATGAGTCCACGCCATTACCAGGACATAAACTGTCAAGCCCGCCTGGTTAACCAGCGTCAGCGAGTGCCTGAGCCAGAGCTCGTTGTCCTCAATCGCGTAGGCACTGATTGTGTCGGGGCCTCCCAAGTGCAGCAGCAGAAACGGCGCCCAGATGGTGCTTAATTCCGTGTGTGGGTTGCTCGACAATTTGCCGGCCTTGATTTCCCTGATCGTGTTGGAGATCATGCCGAGCCCGTAAATCGCAACCGAATCGGCCAACAGGTAGGTGAACCAGGTGACCCCCTGGATCCAAGCATGAGGGAGGTATTTGCGGCAGCTGCCGAGACAAATGAGGGCGATTTGGAGGGCAAGGCTCAAGAAGACAACGCCTCTCAGCTCCCACTCCTTCCACAAGTCGCTCGAAGAAGAAGAGAGCACCTCTGACAGACTCCGCGCCCTCATAAGGACCAAGCCAGTAATGACTGCGAGACGTGTTGCCGGTAACAAATAAGCGGGTGCCGAATGATTCAGAGATAAGAACTAAAGGGCTAATGGAGAGAGAGAATGTAATGAATCAAGCATGAAACAAACACGGCAACCTTTCGCAGCCTGTAGCAGTAGCTAGAGGGCGATGTATCGGTTAACAAGCAAAATAGGCCTCATGGCTTAGCAATGCGAAGAAGGAAAGGTTTATTCAAAAGGATCACCCCCACATTAAACGTCATTAGTTAATCGTTGAATTGCGACATACCAATGGTTAGCATGGTGAGCGGTTGAATGCGCTGCCCTCGATGGACGGACGGACGGACTGTCTCGTCCCCCCCCCAAAAGAAAAAAACGAGAGTGAGAGAGGGAGAGAGCGCGGGGTGTACGGTAAACCAATTTCTTAACGATGATGGGTATGTTGTCTGAACGTGGGCAAGCTATAAGCCTTTATAGTGCCGAAACCAAGTGTCTAAATAAAAGTTAGTAATGTAAAAATAAATACTTATTTGGTCTACAAAAAAAATTGATAACACAAATAAAGTCGGTAACTTCCTGTAAGAGTAGACAACTTCAACAAAAATTAGTAAGCTATTATCATAGTAGGTAATTCGGAATAGATCATATAAATGTGGGAAAATAGCTACAATCTATTGCATTTATGTCAATTCAATTTTAAACCTTTGGTCATAAACCTTTTGACGATTTGTCAATTTAGTCCATCTGATCAATTTTGACTAGAAATTATTGATATAAATGTCGACCATCCAACGTGATACGACTAATGTTAACGTAGATAATTATTAGAATTTTTAAAAAAAATTTCTTAATATTTTCTTTCCTTTTCTTTCCCTTTTCTTTTTGCCGATGGCTGTCCACCAGCCACTGGCCATAGGCAATGGCTGCCCTTACCTAAGCGAGGCGTTGGCCATGCCAAGGCGAGTGTCAATGAGGGCCCCTGTCACCAGATCTGGCAAGCCCGCCCTAGCTTGGGCAAGGGTTTAGGTGAGGGTCTACCTTGCCAATGCTCACCCATGCCGACTATCGCCTATGGCCGGTGGCTGGCGAACGACTATTGGCAGAAAGAAAAGGGGAAGAAAATAAAAGGACAAAAAAAAAAGAAAAAAGGTGGTAACTTACTCAAACTAAGTGGGTAACTTTCATACGATTGGTGCGTTATGCGGAAAAAAGGTGGTAATTTGTAGACAAGCAATTAGATATTGGTGATTTAACATATGAATTGGTGACCTACTAATAACTTACTCAACTAATAATTTCCTAGACACCCATTTGTAAACCCAAAGCACTTCTGGTGAACCTATATTTCTAAAGATTTATTGATATCCAGAATGTTTACGTCTTTCAAACGAAACAATAGAATCGTCCCGGCTTTGACTTTAACTCATTTCCCTATCAAGTAAATGGACAATTTGGTGCAATCACGTTGCCAAAGAGTTGGTTACAAACAGAAAATAAATTAAGGGTTCAAAAAATTTGGAACACTCTCTCTCTCTCTTCTTCTTTTTTTAAATTCAGTTAGAGTATTCAATGGCCAAGATGTACTCTCATCATTTTTATCTTAATTTGCACCTACTAGTGGGTGGAGATTAGCACATAAGAATTCAATGGCCAAGATGTACTCTCATCATTTTTATCTTCTCGTTGGTTTTTCTTTTCCTTGTTCCAGATTTCCCTCCTATGCTTCTCCTGTCAAGTTGTGCAACCGTTCCGCCAGTCGCTCCCCTCATCATTTTTATCGACACCCATGCACGCACCAGCCACCATCGCCACCACCGTGCGTCTCTCTCTCTCGATCGATCAAGAGAGAGAGAGAGAGCCACATTAAAAAAAACCAAAAAAGGGAAAAGAGAAAAAGAGAGAGAAAGACCACATCATTCCCATTTGTGAAATGGATTCGAAGGGAACACGTGTTTTTCCGAGAAAAATTATAAAAAGTTATAAATCTATTATACAGATATCAATTCAATCCTAATTTTTTTTAATTTTGCTAATTTAGTCATAAATATTTTGACGATATGTCAATATAATTTTTCCAGCCAATTTTGACTTGAATTTGCTAACGTGAAAGTTCAATCAACACCAATTGTCCTACATTACACTGCAGCTAATATAAACAATATTTAAATATTTTCTGATTTTTTTTCTTTTTCTTTCATCCCTATTTTTATATGCTAGTTGCTAGCCATAGGCAAGGGTCATCCTTGCTAAATCTAGTGGGACCAATGACCTCCGCTGGCCATCACCAAGGCGCCGGCAATTGACAGAGGGAAATAGAAAAAATAAAAAAGGAAAAGGAAAAGAAAGAAAGGAAAAGGAAAAAAATTGAAAAAATTTAGAAAATTTTCAAAAATTGTCCACATCAACGCCATCTAAGACAGCCAGCGTCTATGTTAGTGATTTCCAGGCAAAATTGGCCGGAATGACTACATTTACAAATTGTCAAAAGGTTTATGACTAAATTAATCAAATTAAATGGTTTAAAATTGAATTGGTATTTGTATAATAGATTTAGCATTTTTCTAGTAATCATCCATTTTTTTTGTTACCTAACCTTTGGCATCATTAATCACCACATATCACAAAATCCAAATTTGGTCCCACAAATTAGGAAAAAATTGAGCTCCCACCACCCTCCTTCTTCGCATGAATTTACTCTACATTAAATATTTTTATGTCTTTCAAAGCATCACGTAACATTAATTTTACAAAATATCATTCTTTTAAGGTTATGAGAAAGTTTACAATGTTGAATAGTCCATAATTAGTTAAGTAGAATGTCCTGTGATATTTCAGGCATTCATAAAGATATCCCCACCGATGTGCCATTATTGCATTTAGTATCCAGGTTGTATTGTCCCAACAATATACTCCGAAATTGACACGGCACATTTACCTATCATAGTTAAGAATGCCGACACGCATCATTAATGGAGATAGATGTAAATAATTAATGATGTCATATTAATTCATGCGACAGAGACCGCAATGATTGTAATTACATCGTCCGGGGACGCTACATTAATTCTTTGAAGGTAAAGTTACCACAAAAGGATTTCTTTATTAATTAAATGAATTTTCATTTAGCTTTACGATCAACATTTCTCCCAACGGACACCCAAACAAGATGAGGAAAATTAGACTTTACTTCTTCTTCGTCATAGATAAGACATAACGTTCCAAAAAGAGAAATTAAGGATTTTTTGGACATTGCAATAAATGTTGAAGAAGAATGCACGAGAATATGCTCAACAAAATGAAAATATACTCGCAATCTTAAAAGATATAGATAATTAATGAAAATATTATAGTTGTCTCCAACCCAGGAAAATACCATACAGAAAATCTTAAGAATGTTTAATATAACATTGCCAATAGTCATATTCGTCTTATTCACAATAATCAATATCATCATCGTCTTCCCCTTAAAGTCATCTTCGTCTTTTCCTCATCTGCTGTACTCTTCATCTGATTGCTCCTCTTTATTTCTTATTCTGTTCATGATCAAGAACACAAACTTATTACCTTCATAATGAGCCACAACACTAACAATCCATCGCCACTAACACTATAAAAGCTTAACTATGTTCTCTGAGGTAAAACCCGACGCATGCACTGGGAGTTAAATCAAGCAAAAACCGGGAGTTAAATCAAGCATTGCACGGTCAGAAAATGTTCCCTGTGGATGGCAACTGAAGTGTCTAACAAACATGAAGACCAAAACAAGAAAGAGAGCAACCATGCTACCAATACCTTCGCTATAATTGGCACATTTGGCTGCATATCTCTGACCGTTCGCTCGAGTTCATCCAGCACTCCAACCAATGTGATTTCTTCCAAGGTTTTGATCTGCACCAGTCCGACGATCGTCCTCAGCCAGGTGCATTCCTTAATTTCCAAGTCTTGGAGACACGGCATTGCATTTGCATGTATAGTCCACTCGGTCAGATTCTGTAGCTGCCACAATTTCAATACACGGAGGCTCGGAAATGTTCCTTCTGAGGCGCTCAATGTCCCGCCGTAGTATGAGTCCGCAAATAATCGGAGAGTGGTCAAACATTTCAGCTTCCCCAGGACTCCCATTGGATCGTCTTTCAGTCTCGACATGGACAAGGTTAGTACTTTCAGGTTCAGAGGAAAGCGCGACTCCAACAAGCTTCGCACGCCCAATTCTCCGAGCAGGTACAGGTTGGAAAGAGACTCAAGCCCGCTCATGTCGCTCATTTCATGTTCTTTCTCAGTCCAGTTGCATGGATCCTTCAATCGCAATCGGAGATATTTAAGCATCTTCAGATTCAAAATATGCTCAGTTGCTTGCGATACCAGCGTGCCATCCCACGTCAGTGCCAGCTTCCTTAGGCCTGTCAACTTGCGCAGCACTTCCAACTTGCGACTGTCATCATCTATGACTAAGCCCCAAATAGTTTGGGTTATGAATTTGTCGACTTGAGCAACACTTAATGATTTCTTGGAATCCAGCTTCACCTCGGTCATGTATAGGTGTCGCAGATTCTGTGCCTCCCAGATTGAATTTGGCAGATCGGATATGTTAGTGTACTTGAGATCCAAAGTTTCCAGGCGTGACAATAGCCCCACCGACTCCGGAAGCCTTTCAAGGAGAGTCCATCTCAGTCCCAAATACTTCAGGTTCGGCAATATGTAGCCAAGCTCCTCCGGAAGCGAAGGCTTGTAGACACCCTCAAGATCAAGTACCCTCAGCAAACTCGTGTCTCTCTTCGGCACTAGCGGTTTAAGTAACGCTGCTATCTCTCCGGCCAGTGTCCGTAGCTTCATGGTGTTGAATGACACGTAGGAACAGAGTTGTTGGATGCCGCACAGCGTGGAATTGTCGCTGGCAGACATTCTTTGATGTGGCTTGGCGGGAGGGATCTCCATGCGTGCTTCTCGAGCATTTGTTTCTGAGCGCTCTCGTCTTGCTTCCGGCACATTTATTTGTGCCTTTGCTTCTCCTCCTCCAGAAATATCTCTGTGTATGGCGATACGCAGGGCATCAAACTTTCCATCATCATGAATAGAATGGTCATAGATCTCGAGGAATCTTTCATTCTTAGCCATCTGATAAAAGACATCGTACAATGATCCAGGCAAGCGGCACGATCGGACACTGCCGTCCCATTTCTGTCGAGCTACTTTGACCATGTGTCTAGACACCAGCATCTCTAGACATTCCTCTGCGCCGTTCTCCAACGCTGAAGATACTAGATCTTCAGCTGACCAGAGTCTGAAGAGCCTCCTTGTGGGAATCTCAGATTCCTTAGGGAACAGAGCCAGGTACAGAGCACATTGCTTCAACCATTCTGGAAGGTCATTGATACTCAAATTCACAACATCTTGGAGTGTGGGGTGATCGGGAAGCTGATTGACAAGATTGGTGCATCCACTCAACGTGGTGGCGGATAGAAGTCCACCGAGTAGAAGGATCTTTGCGGGAGAACCGCCCGATTTTCTAAGGATCCTCTCTTTGAGACGGGGGAGTTCTCTGTATTGATCGTCCCCATCAAAAGCTCCACTGCTTTCCTCCAATAACTTATTGCTCTGTTCTAGGTCGAGGGGGCTCAACTCGAGATGCTCGAAGTACCAGGGATAGATGGAAGAGGGTATTTCAATGTTACGAGTCGTGATGATTACTCTGCTCCAGTTCCTCGAGTCTGCAAGCATCATAATGAGCTTGTCCATGAGATAAAGATCGCTCAAGTCATCCAGTACTATCAGATAACAGCACTTCATCGAGACTCTTAGGAGCACTTCGGACAGCTTTTTCTTGTCCATACGATCCGCGTCTCGCAATTCCCATTCCGGGGGCCTCAGCTGCTTGAGCAAGTCGACCATGAGATGAATTAGGTTGGGCTTCGGCCCAACGCCGACCCAAGCACAGCAGTCGAAATGATTCTTAACGTCTGCTCGGTTGGAGACGCTCCTCACTAGAGCTGTTTTGCCGATGGCTCCCTCGCCGACCACCGAAATCACTCTCAGGTTGGCCCGGTCACCTCTTTTATCAATCAACTGAGACACAAGTTCATTCACCGTATTTTTGCGACCCACAATATGGGACTCATCCTTCATATTCCTTGCTTGGGGCAGTTCGCTTGGTGATGAAGCTACAATGCTTTTCCTGGCATTGAGCGCTGAAGTTCCAACTTCTGGAGCCGACATCTTGCCCGTCTCGCCCTTTCCTCGTTGTCAGCTCCGGGGAGATCCGGAGCTGACCCAAGACAGAGTCTTTGCCAGAGGATTTCGCAGTCTCAGTCCCTCAGATGGCTCCAAAAGGAACCGATCGAAGGAAGTCTGCGCGGCACGAGTGGGCTCAAGAAAACGAGATTGCGTGCCAGGGAATGGAGGCTCACGGTGCTGGCCGTTCGGTTTCGAGGTGCTCAAGCCTCAAGAGGGGTGATTTGCGTATGACATTGCAAATGGCCGCTTCAGGAGGGGAGAGAAGGAAAAGGAAAAATTGGAGTGTCTTGAGCTTTGAATGATTTGGCACCTAGCAAGCTCTTTTTATAGGAGGTTTCGATCCCCACAGCCAGCTTCCAATTGAAGAATACAGCATGAAGTATTCTGTCTTGGATGGGGAATTGGCACCAGCTTTTTTATCGTACGATCGCACAGAACACTACCACGTACACGAGTGGACCGAATGAAGTCATATGGTATTGTAATAAGCAAAATGGCCCACAAACATATAAACGCATATCTAATTTGGATTTTTTTTTTTTTTTTGGTAAAGGCTAATTTGGATTTTTAATATCCAAATTTTTTAAAAATTTAAATTATCAAAAAATTTTCTATTTCTGTGTATCTACCAACATATAGGGAATTTCCTATTTTTTTTCTTGTTGATATCTAAATTTTGCTTGTTCATTTAGGATTTAAATCGCATTGAAAATTAGAGATTAATTTTTAACTCCTGAATAAAAATAAATCATTAAATTGTGTAACATATATTTTAGAAGCATTTGGATTAATAGTAATAGCATTAATTAAAAAATTATTTTTAATTATTTTTAAAAAGAAAAAAGAAAGAAATGAAAAGGGGAAGCAGGACTGAATCGGGTTCAGGCCGGCCCAGCCTCTTTCTTCTCCCTCTTCTTTTCCCGCCGGGCCGGCCCATTTTCCCTTTGCCTCGGCCCTGCCCGCGCGCCTATCTCGTCCTTCTTCCTTCCTCACGCCACTCACGCGTCTCTGTAGCAACAAGGACGTACGCAAGCAGAAAGCAGAGCAGCGGTGATCCTTAGGGTCGGGGATCAGGCCGGCCGCGGCAGGCTGGCGGTGGCAGAAGCCATGCGCGCCTGCCGCTGGCCCTTAAAAGCGAGAGAGGCGAGTGCGAGTGAGGAGGAGACCGAGAGGGAGAGAAAAAACATAGGGGAGAGGGAAATTGGAGAGAGGGAGTCGTGAGTGAAATTTCGAGCGAGAGCAGGGAGTGGGAGTGAGAGACTGCCATCCACCGTGCTCTAATCGCGGCCAACGACCCGCCGCCGTGCCCCGTCCGCGCCGAAGCCCCGGTAGGTCTTAGCTCGTCTTTTTTCTCGATTTATCCGGTTTGGAGTCGATTTCCCGAGGACCCCGGCTCGAAGGCGTGCAAGGCGACCGGACGTGGTCCGATCTATCGAGCTCTCCCCATTCGCTGCCGCCGAGCCGGGTAGGGAGCGCCACCGTCCGCCTCCGTTTTCTTTTATCGCCCTGTTCAGGACCTGCCGGGCCGAAGCTCGTGGCCGTTCGGCTCACGCGGACTCCGGCCCCGCCGGTTCTTCGTTCTGTTGATGTGTGCGTCTTGGGTCGTTTTTTTAGAGTTCCGGCGCGATTTTGAGTCCCAGTTGAGCCGGGAGCCTCTCGTTCAGTGTCACACGCCACCCACTCGACGAAATGCCTCATAGAGATCTAGTTTTTGCGTCCTCACTTTTTGCTGAAATGGAGCCATCCACACGTGTTGCGTTCTATTGTTATGTTCCTGTGGCGTTCCTGAAATGTTCGCCAGCAAAGGATAATCGGAGTTTGAGCAGTGTCGGTGTAGACGTCCAGAAATGGTCGAGACAAGGTCCGGTTGCATTAACCTTCTATTGTTCATTGTCCTTATGCTACTGGTGATACTCGGCAAAGTAGGCACAGGTTGTGGCTTTGGTTTTGGTGCGTATAGTCAAGTAATTTAGTTTTGGTCGTTTCTGGGAATGACTTGACCAGCACGCGAGTGGTTATCGAGTGATCTGGGAAGCGTCAGTATAGGAGTTATGATGTTCGAGAAAAAGAAAAGGGCGGGGAGGGATATCTAAATGAGCCTAGTTGGTTGGATTAGGTTTGAGCTAGTCATGGGTTTAAGTGGGCTAGAACGTTGCTTGGTTTTTGGTAGACGTGGGCTTAAAATTAGCTTGTTGAGTTTGGGCCGCTATTTATGCAATGGCTTGCGGCAACGAGACCCTCTTCACCAGGAAGAACCCGAACGTTACTGCCGAATTGATGTGGCCACTTGTTCCACGGTTCGCAATATGTTCAGTTCTTCTTCCAGTGATCGGATCTTCGATTTTGGACGCGACTTTTGACTATCGGAAGTTCAATTATAGCTTTTTAATGAGTACCATGCTTGAAAGGGTGCTCACCAGATATGCCGGCTGTGCAATAAACCAGAACACAGATCATGCCGGTAAAAGACTAGACGATTCCGAGGAGCCTGACCCCACTGCACGGCTCAGTGTACTTTATCGAATCTTTCATCGGCTTATAGCTGATGACGGTGGCTATTGTGACGTAGAGATAGATCAGTGCAGCAACAAACTCGGCGATCACGGCCCTGTAGAACGACCATGTCCTTAGCTCTTGCAAGTTGAAGAGCGGAACCTGTGGCGGGTCGACATAGCCCCTCTTCGTCGATGGCAACCCTCCTGATCCCTCTTCGGTCACTCCCTCCTTTGGCATAATGGCCGGCGGCGGGTCCCCAGAGACCCGATTCATCTATGGGATCTCTCCTGGTCCTTCTTTGGTCACTTCCTCCTTCAACACGATGAGATAATCAATCAAAAAATCAAAAGCAACCAGCAAAAAATTCTCTCACCATTGGTTGATTGCTAGATTAAAGACATGAATTTTGAAGTTTTCCCTAGTTGGTTTTACGTTTCAGCTATACCTCGAATCTTTACTGGATAAGTCCTATGAATCTCTTCACAGAAAACAAATAATTTCTTACGATGAACAGGTTTTGCGTCTCGATATAATGTGGCATGACTGGCCAAGTGAGTCGCCAAACTTAAAGTTATTGTTACAAGACATCTAACATTGATTTCGACAGCTATAATCGGATACTTCTCGGAGATTGGTTTGATCATCAGAGGAGCAAACTAGCGCGCCTATTCCTCCGTCAACTCCTCCAGAACTAGTATGTGTATGTCATGTCTCGAAAAATTGAATTACAACTTGAAATTTCAACCCTAGACCCTAGAGTCTCTATTGTTTGCAAATTTTCGAGTTGTGATTACAAAAAGTAAGGGGAAGCATTGAGTCTTGTTCGGCTTGTGAACTAACCGGAGTCATACTTGTTGGTTCGGTTATGATTGTGAGCCTTGAACCTAATATTAGCTCAAATCGGTTTGGTTTTGTTTGCAAGTTTGAAATGGTCAAATTTTTGGTTAATTCATTTTGAAGCATTTTATGAAAAATAAAATAAAATTCTTACACTTATAAAGATTTGAATCATGCCCTTCGATCTGAAGAAAGATTTACATAACCACTTGAATAAAGCTAGCATTTTTATTTGATAGTTGTATTTTTATGTTCAATAATTAAATTTAAAGATTATACAAAAGGAAAAAGAGAAGATGTGGTCAATTCCTAGTTCTATCAGGACTCGGCATAGAGCCAATCAGTTTAGCAACCGGCTTTGCTTGATTTCTAAATTGACTAATTCAATTCCCAATTTTGATTTTTTTAAAAGTTAGGGATTGTAAGATCAGATTCAAGTTCTAGGTCTAGAACCAATCGCCTCTACTCGTAATTACTATGACAATATGATAATCTATCGAAACTCTCCTACTTTTTTTCCAATTGAGATCATGTTTAATTTTGCAAAAGAGAAAAATAAATCTGATTTTTCCCCCGAAAATGTCACTCAAGGAGTTCATGTCATGACACTTGGTCTATTCGCGTTCTTAACATTTTTATGATGGCAACAATAAGAAATCAGTAAGAAAAAAAAAATCGCTAGGATTTTAGACACTAGAATTTCCCAATCCTAATTAACTATGCATGACCATATACATTTGTCAATGACAACATGTCCAAGCTAAACTAGTGAGTCTTGGGAATATACATTCTTTCATCATTGTACAAATCCTCTCACCGTACAAAATTAAACACGAATGGACTATCTAAATTTTCTCATCCATGACATGAGACAAGACCGTAAGTTCTACTTCATTAGTTTATCGATCACAATTAATCACATAAATTGAATTGATGTTCAAGTCAAATTTAAAATAATTTGGATTTTTTGTTTTATCTAAAATGATGGATGGAAAATCTAGAACCAGCAATGCTCCTCAAAGGCTTATCTCCTCCTCTCCACAATGATTGGGAGGCTCATCCAACATGAATCACGGGGAAGGTATGTGGGATTGTAATTTCTCATAGGCCAAAACTTTTCTAAGAATGTGAAATTCTGCCCGATTTAAGCCATCAAGCCATCAAGGGCAGTTTGTGAAAGTATCCGAAAACCGTGATATTTGATTTGAGATTAAGCCATCATGACCCTCAAACCATGTTCAAAAGAAAATAGAAGCGGAGGGATGTTACGATTCCATATTGTAATTATAGATTGTGTTAGAGCGACAATCTTATTGGCAGAAGTTTTCGAAAGCCAAATACCAGACCAAGCATGATGAATAATCGAAGAGATATCTTCTCAATGAAAAGTAAAACGAACAGCGGCAGCTCATAACTAGACATCCAAATTGAAATTTCAGGCTAAATTAGCTGCTCAATCATGATTAAATCACGTATCGGAATGCACAATGAGGCAACTAGAAATCAAAATTCCGACTGAAAATCGCATGTGCGAGCTTAAGAAAGCACCGCTTCTCATCTCTGCACAGCACAAGCTGAGTAAAGGAATTTGGAAATAGACAACAAGGGAATTCGAAATGGAAATTCAAACGCCAACTATATTACAAGCTCGAATAACTAAGATGTGAAGGTTAATAGAGATGAATGAAACTTCTTGCCATATCAGAGTGTGTTCTTCTATAGATTTTGCTCCGAGCAAGCTCCGTGAAAAACGTTGGAAATGGATGCTGCAGTTTGAACGTTTAGAGAAAGGGAAGTGGTGTTGTAAGAATTGACGTCGAAAGAGGGGGAAAAATCAACATGGGAGTTTGGTGTTTGAGAACAAGAAAAGGGCGTGGGAGGGATATCTAAATGGGCTTTAATTGATTTAATTAGGTTTGGGCTAATCATGGGTTTAAGTGAGCTAGAACGTGTTCGGTGTTTGGTAGACGTGGGCTTAAAATTAGCTTGTTGACTTTGGGCCTAGCTTCAGTCATAATAGCGCTGGAATAGATTGGAGTAAGTGGGCTTAGTTAAAGTTTAATGAACTTCGGGTTTAATTATACATGATGGATTTTGGGCTTAAGAAGGTTTTATGAGTTTGGGTTTTGATTGGGCTGTAGAGGAATCGGAATGGCTTTAGTCTTAGACGTGCTTGTGCCTAGTGTATTTAAGCTCAGGAGAAGCAGCAACTCGTGGCCGCTTCCCGTGAACCTCGAGCTCCATCTACCCGACGGAAGCAAATTGACAAGCACGGAGTAGGTCAAGCTCCGGATCGGCAAGTTTGCGACGGACCTGAAGAACGTGGGCGAGATATATTTTTACCTCCACGAGACGTGCCAGATTTTCAAATTAGGCATCATCCTCAAGGGCCTCCGTGTCGACCCCGAGGGTTAGGAGTTTAAGTTCAGTGCAAAGTGCCAGGATTTGCTGGCTAAGTTGTTGGGCGAATGAAGTTTAACATATGCACGCTTCATTACGTTGATTTCATCGCCTGGGTTGATCATCACTTATCGTACTCCCCAGCTCATCAATATCACGCATTGTTCTTTTTCATTCGGTTAGCAAACGAGAAAACTTTACTGAAGCAATCTCGTATTCTCCTCCTACTAAAATATTTGGAATACTTGAGAGTTATCATCGGCCCACATGGGAGGATTATTCATGTGCACACCACGATCGTCTTTTGTTGCTTACAAAAGTTTAGAAATCATAAAAAAAAAAAAATGGAACCTCCATAACTTAAGCAGCCTCACACGTTAACTGAGAGCTGATGTTGCATTATTTATTGATCCCGTGAACCGAGTCTATGCGGATGTTTGACCGTATCGACCCCGTGGTTGACCAACAAGCGTCCGTCCTTTGATCCCTCTGTTTTACTTCTGCCCGTAGCAAGCAAAGCGTTCGAGCGAGGAGTGTCGATGCTTGTGTGCTCAAAACGAAGTATATAACGGAATCCGCAAATGAGATTTTCTTCATCTTTTCTGCCGATGATCATGAGGTCGTTCTTTAGTATGTGCATTGGCCCTTTGCTTCCACCTCAAGAATGTTGAGAAGATGTCTGAAGTGATTTTAGCATGTGTTTGTTTCACAAAAAATTAATGATTTATAAAACATGTTTTTAAAATAATTGCTTATATCGTTTAGAAAAATAAATAAATGAAAAAATTATTCATCGCCAATAAAAATAATTAGGTATATATTGTAATCAATGATGAAAATATTTTTCTGTTGACTAATTTTTCTAAACAATATTAACAATCGTTTTTTTTTGTAAAATATTTCAAAATTACTCATTTTTCATGAAATGAATGCGCTATTAATATTAGATCATATCATTTAGAGTTAACAAGATGGGACGTCTGATTCAAATATATTGGAAGGAGATGTCTTATCTCTCTTCTTATTTGTCCTTCTCTTTTTCGGAAGGCAAAGGCCAAAAATTATGTAAATAACCATGCATAAAAGAGCAAAACGAAGACATATTTATTCTCTTCTCTCCTTTTGCTTTTCTTGTAGAGACCGTGAGACGTACAAATGTCAGGTACAAAGCAGACGGTGCGGTTTCTAGATTGAGGAAAGTGAGAAGTTAGTTTTAGCATTGTAGTAATTATAATTATTAAGGAAATTAAAAAAAGAAGGGATGAGATAGCAACAAGGGACTGACTACAATTTGATCTTGTGGGAATAATAATTATTATAGTAGGCTATGAATTCTATCAATTGATAAAGTAAATCGATTTAACCTATAACCAAGGGTAGTTGCTCAAGGAAAAGTATTTTGACAAATTTCGTGATTTATATTCTCCATCACCCGACCTTTACATACTACTCATCTTGCACTCTAATCCACCCTTCAACAGTTAGTATTGATGTCATTAAATTAATGAGGAAATAGCACGAAGGTATGGGGATGTTAACATGGGACACGACTCAGACTTGATACTGATGAGGAAATCGAAAGTAGGTACATGATATTGACTATTGTAGTATGTTATGAATCCTCTAGAATAAGAGATTAAATCGATTAAACAAATAATCAATGGATATTGTTCTAGGGGGCAAACTGGCTATATTGTGGCAAGGTTTCAACATTTATGGAGTATCCTCAGCCCAACATTTACACATGGCCCATTACGGGCTCCAACTCGTTAAGTGTCGGACTGTCAGAATTTAAAAGCCCAGAAGGCATAAAAACGAATTTGGACCAATACATTTGATGAAATCTAGGTGGAATACGTGTAGGTTCTACCATTGTAATTGTCCATCTTCGATTAGCACATGCGCTTAGCTCCTTTATCCGCAAGATGCAGTCAATGCTGAAACTCAGCATGGCAATTTTACCATGGAACTTCATGGAAGATGGGATTTACGTGTGCGAGCATATTATAACGGTGCATTTCGTAGGAGTCAACGGTCAATTAACATGGATATTCTTTCCATGTTTGTGTTTCCTAAGATAATTGTGGTCAAGGGAATCGAAGTTGACTTGTGAGATAACTATACAAAAATTAAAGAGCTTCAATGTTAAGAAAGAGAGAGAGAGTGTTGGCATTTGTAACAGCGGCTTGTTTTTTCAATTGTTCACCCATGATCAGTATTCTCAACCTTCGAAGGAAAATGGAAGTGACCGGTACGGAATCCGGGGAAGGCAAAGGTAGGAGAACACCACCTTTCAACTCTCTAGCCATTATGAGATTATAAACTGGGAATCGTCTTATCGATGTCCACGAGATGTGCAATCTGATCTACGCAAGATATACGCACATTTCCTACCCTTTTTTTTTCCGATTAAGATACTCAGTAGTTTTTCGCTGCTAATCTTTTTTGAGTTGATTTTCCTCGGTCATTTGTTTTTTTTAAATTAATAACTTCACTTGTCTATTACCAAATTTTGTTTAGCTGTCTTACCATCACATTAAATTTACTAACTATTATACAAAATTAATACTCACTTTTATTTGGTGACGTACCACTTTTATTCCGGATCAAGTAACTTGTATTAACACCTGAATTTTTTTTGCTATTATATTGAACAAGCATAAAAATGATGAGTGAATAAAAATAACAACCATATAAAAAGTTTCAATCCCATTTAAAGCTTTAAAAGACAAAAGTCCTGCTCATTCCATTTGCAGAAGACGTCTCTCTCGGCGGTTTATTTGCCGGAGCTATTGCCTCTTCCTTTCAGCTCCAACACCATCAATCGATCGTCCAACATCTCCGATCGACTACGGTCGCCATCAGATCTCCCCTGCCAGCAACGACAGCCTCCGCCATAACAGAGCAGACAGCCTCCGCCGTAACAGAGCAGAGCATCGACGCTCGTCACCGCCGATCGAACTTCTCTCCTACTCTTTCTCTCTCGTCTAATGCATGTCGAGGTTTCCTTTTAAGCTCATAACTTCACACTTTGCAGGAGAGTTCACAACGACAACCACAACACACTCTCTGAAGCTTGGTGCGTGCGTGAGAGCCCAAGGAACCGAGCGAAGCAAGAACACACACTCAGACCGAGAAATCCATGGCCTAGCTTCGTCTTCGTGAGATTCTCCAAGGCTTTCAAGTGTCTTTCATTAATTAGGAAGGTAACCATTCGGATCTCCCCAAGGAAGGATAAGGTCGATTCGTCAAGACTCAATCATACGGTTGTTCCGTATTGCCTTTTGCCGAAAACCTTCAAATTGTTATCACAATTGTCGTCTATTACTTGGTCTCAGATTCGTCAATTTCTCTCTAGCAAATTTTAGCCGGGTTTCTCTTGTTGTATTATTCCTCACCAATTGATGGGATTTTCTGGTTGTATAAGACCTCCCCTTCATGCTCACCGCCTGTCCGACACTTTGTCTCAAAGATGACAAAGATGAATTCATTGATCGATTTGAGATTGCACGGGAGTGAATTGTATGTTTTTCTTTAATGTACTGATCATATTTGTGAATCGATGCTTCATCCTTTGATGGCCTAGAGTTCTCCTTCCCTTGGCGTTTCCGTTTTTACTTTGTTCTCTGTGAGTTAAATACTGCTTTGGAAACGTGACTGAATTGTCCTCTAAACAGAGAGCCTCTGGATTTATTTTAAGCTTGAGGTGTTCAGGTGCGCACGTATCAGAATCATCAAGGTGTTAATGTAGAGAAATCCTCTATAACTGTAGCACTCCACTTCACATGCGATGGACACGTTGAAGTATTGTTTATGTCATGCTTGCAATGTACGTGCAAGTACATGATGGTTTATCTCAATTGTCACCATTAGCTTACATAATGATCATTTCAGGATGTGCTAGTTGCTGAATTTGTATACCCACTGCATCATAGGCTCGCTGAAAATGTTTTTTCTTATTGTACATGGCTCAAATTTACTGGATTCATTGTTGTTCTTGCTGTAAATGTACAAATATATGTTGGTTTCCAGGCTATGAATGCTTTATATATTCATCACACGGTGTAGTCATGGTTGTAAGTGTTGTCTTTGACATAAATTTGCTGGATTCATATTCATGCCTGCTATCCATATACATTCGTTGTTCATACAACAATCTTCACAACTTGTCTATGTGTTATCTTGATCATACGAGTTGAGATGAGGAATCCACGTTAGTTTTCGAGGGAGATAGTCATGTTGCCATGCTTAAATTTGCTGAAATTAAACATGTACCCGCTGCAAAAGCATTGATGATCTTCATTTGACTTTAATTTATTCTCATTTTGAGCATGTGGGCCCATATACACGGAATATATCATTACTTAATATATAATCATGAATTTCGGCTTTTAATGTTTAGATTTTATTCTAGATTTTGCTAACTTCGCTGTTTTAATCATGAGGTGTGCTAGTTTAATTTTTATTTGAGTGTGGCTTTGATTACCCATGATAAGATGACAATGTATGCTTGATTTGCTAGCTATGGGGAGATGTTTGGGTATTATTGGAGTAGGTAATTTGTAAATTTTCCAAACTTGATGAGTTGGACGTTACAATGAATTCTCTTAGGGACAAATTTGAATGATTTTATTGCCATTTGTTCATTTGGTTGGCGCTTCTCCAATGCATGTCAAGGGCTTGTTTGGTAACTATTATGTTCATGAGAATAATTTATGCTTAGAAATAAAAAAAATTTATTGTGTTCCTAAGAATAATTTCTAAGCATTTGATCGCATTTGGTAACTGCCAAAATTTTTTATTACCAAAATAGAAATACATTCGGTAGGGCCCTCAAATTCTTTTATGACTTAGAATTTCTTTTTATTTTTTAATAAATTTTGTACAATTTTCTCCTCTCTCTTTTTCTTTTTCCTTTTCTTCTTCATTTTCTTCATTTTCTTCATTTTCTTCATTTAGCTAGTCGTCGACCTTAGCCATGGCCAAGGACCTCACCGCAGTGTCGCCGGGCCTCGATGAGCCTAAGGTTAAGGCGAGGTTGACCTAGCGATGGCCTAGCAAAGTCGAGCCTTGCTTGCAACTGATGACACTTTAGCAAGGTTGCTTGCCCTAGTTTGGCCGATCGCTAACCATGGCCAAGGTCGATGACCTACTAAATGAAAAAGATAAAGAAGAAAAGGAAAAAGAAAGAATTAGACTTGATTTTAGAGTTGTTCTTGGGAACAAAGAAGCAACTTCTTTTTTTACTTTTTGATGATGTTCCAAACTATTCTCGAGAACAAAAAATTTATCAAATAGATTTTTGTTCTTTTTTATTCACGACAATAAAAGAATAGAGTCATGCACTATTTGGCTAGTTATCAAACAGGCACTAAGTGTGCGATTCATCTCGAGTTGCTCTTCATCTTTGTGTCTTCCTCACCACCAAAACGCCCACAAATTATTTGCTCCCCATTGCCTATGTCCACTCTCACCACCCCTTCTCTTTCCACCTCCTCAACCTCTTTTGATCCAATTTCACTTCCGACCAAGCCACACTCCTCTACCATCAGCTTCACTGTCGGTGGCCTCCTCCTCTAGAGTCTCACTAACTAACCTTGCCCCTAGATGACATATTTTTCCTAAAGAATCATATGAACTTTTAAATTCATTTATGTAATTGTTCAAAAATGATGACACTTAACTTTAACTCATAAAATTAAACTATATACTCTCTTACATGCGTTCTTGTCATCAAACAAGCTGGAGACATTATCCAAAATGGGCAATACACCAAAATTTCTTTGGTTTATATTTGTCTTGTATCTATAGTGCTATTTAGTCAATTATTTTTCTTAGTAAAAATATGATTTTTATCCACACAATTTTATGGTGGGGGTAATCAAACAAATGAAGACCACATTGATAACATTATTAAACTGAATTGGAGATTGAAGAGTTGGTATTCCACAACATCACTAGTGTCAAAACAAAGATTTCTTGTTCAACTATAAGAGTGACTCCCTCAAGTTAGTGTCTATTAATAGTTTTGCCGCCTTCACCAAATAATTTGTAGGAGAAAAAAATCCTCAATATCTAGCCTTAGCAATAATTGAAATAAAAACGTTTAAGTCATGAGCATGATCCGTTATTTCGATAAATATTCTAATCAAAATCTCATCTGAATTTGACTTGATTTTAAATAGTCGAGTTGAATTGGAACCGTTGATTATGATGTTTTATTTGATTAGACACTTGTCGAATCCCATTTCTTTTTTCATTTCTGAACTTCGTAGTATATCAATATGATCTCAGCATACTTGGCCACTTAAGATGCGTGGAACCGTCGCCTTACAACTATTAGTATTTTGTCTATCTATGATTATTAACAATTATTACAAGTGTATGTCATATTACTTAATATGATTGTTATTTTTTTTCTATGACACCAATCCAACATATGGTATGCGGGTTCGCTATTGTCCGAAATATGTAAGGCATAGACAACAGCTTAAACTGCTTCTGCCGGCCCAAACATAAGAAGGCATTTTTTGGTGGGTTGCACATGTGCATAGCTAAGACCCATTAAAATCAATATATAATTGGGCTTTGTTAATCTAAAATCGTGACAATCCGTTCCTTGAATTATTAACTTACCGTCTTCTAAAAGTATATAAGCTAGCAAGTCACTCCAAAACATAATAATGTTTAAAATAACAAAAGGGATGGCAAGAGCTTGACTCAATGAGAGAAATTTGCTTGATCCACAAGCAACTTAATTTGATCAATATATGATTCATTTTCATGCGAAAGTCTACTTTTAATCCGATGAACATGGGGATGAAAAAGAGCAATTCCATGTTATGCTTTACATTCTTTTTTTTTTAGTTAGATGTTATGCTTTGCTTCACCCAATGATTATGAGGTCATTCTTTGGTATACAATACGCATAAGTTCTTTGCTTCCACATGAAAAAAGTACAGAAGGACTCTAAAGTATTTTAACATATTGAAGCGAGATATCATATCTCTCTTTTACTTTTCCTTTCCCTTTCTCTTTTGGGAATAAAGAATCACATGTAAAAGTGCAAAATGAAGAGACATTGCATCTTTTTTCTCCTTTTGCTTTTCTTGGATAGACCACGAAACATACAAATGAAAGACTCAAAGAAGACATATAGTTTTAAATTGATGAAAGCAAGAATGCAATGTCTCCTTGGAAAAGGAAAGAGTAAAGTTTCATATTCTAAAGCTGATAGCTGAAGAAGAGTGTCAGATGAGATGAGTATTATATTCTTTGTTGGGACCATTCACTATAAGTTATTATAAAACTCTCATGATTGGCAATTCCTTGTGTGTCATATACGATAAGTATTAGATTCTCTATTGAGGCCATTCACCACAAGTTATAGCTCAAGTGATCATCAATTATATTAAAAATATGTCTTGTGTTTGAGTTCGAAAATAAAAATTCCTTAATTCAAGTAAATTTCTTATTTTGAATAGATTTCTTATTTTAATAGTTTCCTAGTTGGAGTATATTTCATATTTTGTATCCAATTCTTATCTACAGGTAAGAAGTTGATATTCCTTGTAAAGATTATTAAAGAGGAGCTTCCCCTTGTGAATTACATCTTGAAGATATCCAAGAATGTCAAAGTCAATTAAATCTTGTGGTAAGATTAATACAATTCCTTATAAGATTGAGAGATTATTTCGTGAAAAATTATGGGGTTAAACACTATATGAGTTATTGGGTGTAACTAGGAGTTAGAAAACACTAAAAGTATTTGAGTGATTCAAGTATAGTTATAATTTTTATTGTATCACTTATTTGTTACTCTCTTCATGGACATAAGTCATTATGACCGAACCACGTAAATCCAACATCTGATTTATTTTCTTACTTTATTTATTTTATTGTTTAATCGCTTATTTTAGCAACAATTGGTATCAGAGCTAGACTTGGTTAAATTGAAACTAATCAATAGCAATAGAAGAATGAAAAATGAAGATCAACAAATTTGATGGGAATGATTTTAGTTTCTGGAAAATGCAGATTAAAGATTATCTTTACTAGAGAAATCTACACTTATCTTTGTTTAGAGAGAAGTCAGAGTCGATGAAGCAAGCTAAATGGGAATTGTTGGATTGATAAGTATTGGATGTTATTCGATTGATATTGGCTTGTAATGTCGCATTTAACATTGTGAACAAAAGACTAGTATGGGACTAATGGAAACCCTGTTAGACATGTATGAGAAGCCCTATACGATCAATAAAGTCTACTTGATATGACGTCTATTGAACTTGAAAAAGAACAAAAGTGCACCAACTGCTGATCATTTCAATGAATTCAGTATGATCATTAGTCTGTTAAGTTTAGTTGAAATTGACTTTGATGATGCAATATGTGCTTTTGTTCTATCATCTTCAATGCTTGATAATTGGAATACCACTATAACTATTGTTAATAATTCATTTAGGTCAACAAGCTTGATATTTAATGGGATTTGAGATTTGATTCTAAAGTGAAGACATTTGTAAAGGAAAATCTAGTGAATTTGTATCTACTATTTTAGTAGGTAAAAATAGTCGAAAAACTAATATTCGCGTTAATAGGAGTTGTATTATAATTCTTTGTGTGTTATATGAGATAAGTTAGATTCTCCATTTGGGCCATTCACTGAAAGTTATTTTAAATCTCTTGTGATTAGTCATTCCTAATATGTTATATAAAATAATTACTAGATTCTTCATTAAAGTAAATCACCACACGTTATTCTAAACCTCTTGCAACCGGCAATTCCTTATGTATCATATAAGATAAGTATTGGATTCTCCATTTGATTCTAAGTGAAGATATTCATAAAGGATAATCTAATGAATAGATCAACTATTTTAGAAGGTAAAAATAGGCAAAGAACTAATACACGTGTTAATAGGAATTGTATTATTATTATTCCTTGTGTATAATATGAAATAAGTTAGATTATTCATTCAGGCCATTCAATGCAAGTTATTCTAAATCTCTTACGATTGGTCATTCCTAATATATCATATAAAATAATTACTAGATTCTCCATTGGAGCGAATCACCACACGTTATTTTAAATCTCTTGCAACCAGCAATTCCTTGTGTATCACATGAGATAAGTATTGGATTCTTCATTTGATGCTAAGTGAAAGCATCCATAAAGGAGAATCTAGTGAATCTGTATATACTATTTTAGTAGGTAAAAATAGACGAAGAACTTATACACGCATTAATAGGCGTTGTATTATAATTCATTATGTGTTATATGAGATAAGTTAAATTCTTCATTGGGGCCATTCACTACAAGTTATTCTAAATCTCTTGCAATTGGTTATACCTAGTATGTTATATAAAATAATTACTAGATTCTCCATTGGAGCGAATCACCACACGTTATTCTAAACTTCTTGCAACTGGCAATTCCTTGTGTATCATATGAGATAAGCATTGGATTCTCCATTGAAACATATAGCACAAGTTAATCTAAATCTCTCATGATCAACAATTCCATAAGTGCTGTGTGAGATAAGTAATAGATTCTCTATTGGAGCCAATAACTATAAATTATTCTAAACCTCTCACGATTGACAATTCCTTAAGTGTGGTGTAAGATAAGTAATAGATTCTCTATTAGGGCCAATAACTATGAGTTATTATAAACCTTTCATGATCGACAATTCCTTAAGTGTGAGATTTGTACTAGATTCTTTATTCTATCAACAATTCCTTATGTGTTATATGAAAGAAGTACTAGATTCTTCATGGGGACCATTCACCACAAGTTATTCAAAATCTCTTCCAATTGGTCATTCCTTATGTGCCATCTAGGATAATTTCTAGATTCTCCGTTAGGGCGAATCACTACAACTTATTCTAAACCTCTCGCGATCGGCAATTCCCTATATATCATATGAGAAAAGTATTGATTCTCCATTAAGACATATAACGCAAGTTAATCCAAATCTCTTGTGAGCAGCAATTCCTTAGGAATTATGTGAGATAAGTAATAGATTCTTTATTGGGGCCAATTGTCATAAGTTATTCTAAACCTCTCACGATCAACAATTCCTTAAATGCCATGTAAGATATATACTACATTCTATGTTATATTGGCAATTCCTTATGTGTCGTATGAGATCAATATTAGATTCTCTACTGGGGCCATTCACTGTAAGTTATTCTAAATCTCTCATGATTAACAATTCCTTATGTGTCATATAAGACAATTATTAGATTCTCCATTGGGGCGAATCACTGCATATTATTCTAAACCTCTTGCTATGGACAATTCCTTATGTGTCATATGAAATAAATACTAGATTTTCCATTGGGACCAATAGCCACAAGTTAATCTAAACCTTTTGCGATCAAAAATTCCTTAAATGTCATGTGAGATAAGTAGTAGATTCTTTGTTGGAGCTAATCACCACAAGTTATTCTAAACCCCTCACGACCAACAATTCATTAAATATCATGTGAGATATTTACTAGATCCTATCTTGGGGCCAATTACCATAAGTTATTCTAAACCTCTTGCAATTGGCAATTCCTTATGTGTCATATGAGATAAGTTCTAAATTTTCCATTAGAGCCAATCGCCACCAATTATTCTAAACCTCTTGTGATCGGTAATCATTTATGTGTCATATGAGCTTAGTACTAGATTCTCCAATGGAGTCATTCGCCACAAATTATTTTAAACCTCACAAGATGTGCAATTCTTTATGTGTCATATGAGATTAAGTACTAGGTGTTCTATTGGGGCTATTCACCATAAGTTATTTTAAATCTCTCGGGATCTACAATTCTTTGTACGCCATATGAAATAAGTACTAGAATTTTCATTTAGGACCATTAGCAACAAGTTATTCTAAACCTTTTATGATCAACGATTCCTTGTTTATAATTTGAGATAAGTACTAAATTCTCCATTTGGGACATTTGCTACAAGTTTCTCTAAACATCTCATGAGAGGAATAATAATGTGAGCAATAATCCAAACTCTAAAGTTAGATGGTGAAATGAGATGGTGTACATTTTAAATTGACTATATCCTCTTACGCAATGGTTGATTGAAAATTAATGCAAAGAGAAAATGGCTCAAATCTAAACCATGTTGAGGGATACCTGAAGCAAAAGGTGAATTTGCTACTTGTGGAGAAGAAAAATGTAAACATAAGACGTTGAAATTACATGTTTATTTGAGATTGGTACTTTCTGCAAATTTAACTTATATAAGAAAGGGTTAATTTTGCTAAGGCTAGTATACCTTATAAAGTTTTGTTAAATGTAATTTGATTTGTCTAGTAGACAACTCGATCATACAATATGATGTTTGCACGGGGAAAATGAAAATGAGATGTTTTACTATTGATGTCCAGCGCATATCTTATGCTTTGCTGTCCATTTTACAACTTTCAGAAAAAAAACATTTCATTTCTTTTTTTATTCATTTACACTCATTTCACTGGAATAAAAGAAAGCATGCATGTTCTAATTCAACGCCATTTGACCGTGCAAATGGTGTGGAAATAGCAATTAAGGCTAGATTAATTCGTGAAAATGTTTTCACATTTCATCTTCAACGAAAATATGAACAATTATGATTTTGTGCTTTTAGATTTTTATCCTTGAAAATGTCATGTTCTATTAGTGAAATTATATATCCTCAATATAGAGAGAACACTCTGAAAAAATGTGACTAATCATGTTGGGAAAAAAGACACCACAAATGTCATAACTTTCGTACAGCGCTCACTTGAGTTTTATAATTTTTTATTAGACTACTTAAGTATTCTAACTTATGTATGACGCTTACTTAAGTATAATAATTTTTTTTCCGATCACTTTAGTGTCATATAACTTTTCAATTAATCACTTGATTGCCATAACTATTTGAGAACGTTCACTTTAAGTGCTATGTCATCTGGTTTTTGACACTTGGGTGAATGTTATTAAAAATTTTTGGCATTCAAATGATTGATTAAAAGTTATGACATTTAGATGGACATTTTTTTTAAGTTATGGCACTTAAGTGGTCAAAAAAATTATAGCACTTAAGTAAGCACTATACGAAAGTTATGATACTTATGGTATTCTTATCTCAATTATGTTGACTACAAAATTAAGACATTTCATCAAAACAAAGGTTTTACCGAAATGCAAAGTGGGAACAAATGACATTGTCTATTATATGTGCATCTTCTTCTTTAAGGTGTACTATATACTACTTACTAGTAACTTAGCCTGCTTTTAGCGCGGACATGCACGTCTATTTGCACTTTTTTTAATCATTAGCATTCATTAATATAAGATACCACACGAGAAAACAATGAAACTTGAATAAAGGCAATATTTTATATATTTGTATAGGTTCTACTTTTTTTTTTCTATTTTAGCTTTTTCGATAACTAAGTCGATTCTAAGATATTAAAATTAAGTGCAATTTATTCATGGGATAAGAATAATCCATACTAAAATCATAAAACAGTGATTGCGAACTAGATGAATTTTATAATTAAGTGAGATAAATGCAAATAAATAGCCTATATTTGATATCCTACATATTATTTTTTTAAATGACTGACATTTTTTTAGGTGAGATTTATTCAAATGACATAATTTGTACTTTCAAATTTTAGATATTATATTTAAATATAAAAAAAGATTTTAAGTTCAATATACTTCCTTATATCTACTAGTATTTTTCAGAAATAAACCATATCATTGAAGAATAATTTAAAGATAACTTTATTTATCTATTCAAGTTTAAACTAAAATGTGTAAATCGGAGATTAAAAGGCATTGTATTATTAAAAGTAAAGCCCTTCAAATTTGTCCTTATCCATGATTTCAAAATTTTGAAATTGACAATAGTAATTTTTTTTTGAAAAGTAAACTAAAATTTTTGAGAATATATTTGAAGATATCTACTCTTTATCTAGTTTTTCAATTTGAATATTGTATATTTTAATTGTAGATAAAATAGACGAAAATTGAATTGCTAGCTCATGAAAGTTTTTATGATATTTAATCAAATGAATTTCTCTAGCATTGTACTTTTTTATATATAGAATAAGTTATAATTTAAAATAGCAATAGTTTATTTAAAAATATGTATTTAGTATGTTCGACTTTTTATTTTATTTTTAAGACATTGTGTGTATTTTCTATTTAAAAATTATCTTATTTTATTCTTTTGTTGATTTAAGAAATTTTGATGAATAAAAAGCTATATCTTTCGATAATGTTGCACAAAAAAATCCATTATGAAACGTAGTGTACCAAAACTGCATTATTTTAAGAAAGGGGTACAATTTTTATTTTCCAAATGAAATAAATAACCCATGTATTTATTTCCCTTAAGTAATGGAAAGAAAATTCTGCAAGCCCTAGTGATAAAATTTGCAATGGAACAATACAAACTCGAATTCTTCTTTGAATGCGACTCAAGGGACTTAATGGTATGATCTCAAGTCACATATTATCCTACAAGCAAAGTAAGGCTCTTTTTTTTCCTCAATATGTAATGACTAGTTTTTAGCCTTTGCTAGGTACGTGCTTTTCACCTAGATTTTTCGTGGTTTAATAAAAGAATAGATAATACTATCTTGAAGAGAGAGGATTTAAAAATGATTATTTTGATTACTTTCGTTCATTCAAAGAATATGCATCTTTTATTCTAATATTATGCGAGAACAGGACTATTCAAATATGTAATGCTTAGTAAATCACTTTGCAATATAATTTTATTGAGCTTAGTCATTGGTTGAGAAAGTACTCACAAGATGCAATACTTAGTTAACAGGTTCAAGGTGGACATGGAACCCACCAATTAGTGCACTAATCAACACATCACCCGATGATTTCACTTCTTGCCATTTCTTTTTGGTGACACTTTCGTCACATCCTCAGTACTTATTTCTCTGCTTGATATAGATTTTATTTTATTTTACCTTGGATTTTCTTTTATCTTGTTCTTGTATCCATTTCCTACAATCAATGAATTGTTGCAAGAATTTTTTTATGCCTTTTCTCTTAAAATTTCATTATTAGGTAATGCATTTTTTCCTTCTTTTTCTTCATTCCCTCTATTACTCCATGGGGGTGAAAACACCTGAAAGTTTATATTATAAATATTTATCTTTCTCTAAATTAACTTGTACACAATTTGGTAGCTCAAATAGTTGTTTTGGCCTTTCATGTAATAGTTTGATTATTTTATTTCTTTTTTTTTCAAACTCACACAAATGGATAACTTCGTCTTTTGGATTTTCATTTTATTAACCTACACATTATAAATTTTGAAGCTCTCTACAAAGTTTTCAGACGTGGCTTCTTATTTTTTTCTTCCCCTATATTTCATATATTAGTTTTAAAAAATAGATTTCGAAGGAAAAAAATAAAAAAGGAAGAAGGTGGAGGACAGGTGTTACAGGAATATTTAGCCTTGGAAGAGGCCTTTCCCAATTTTTGGTCTTGACTTCATGGAGAAATAAGGCATTTTTTATATGACCTAATTTTGGGAATTTATTACTTTTAAGCTTTGTGAAAGGTAGAAGCTATGCCACACAATATGAAGGCCACTAATCAACTTCTCAATGGATTTCCACCATCTGCATCGAAATACTTATAAAATCATTATAGAAGGACTAAAAACCATCGATAAATAATCTTATAATACTCTCAACCATTTTCTAATAATATGACCAAACTTCGATAAATGAGATTAGTGAATGTACATTCTTATTAATAGGTAGCTTCCACTTTTGATGCAGTTCCAAACAAAGAAAAAAATTGAAGAAGAAATTTGATTGATGATTATAAAAAATATAAGTAAATTAATCATTATTGAGTAGAAAACTTAATAATCTAATAGAAAATGGATGACGTAAAGTGTAACTTTTAAAAAATGGAATGATAGATGTAATCATTGCTATGGGTAAGGCTTCTCTTAACTTTAACTACCTAATTCATTGAGAAATATCAATCGTTATTTTAATCTTTGAATGTAATATCTATGTTCTCTAGGAAACCACTAAGCAACTTAGGAGAATATGGTTCTTTAGCTTGTAATTAATTTTTAAAATCTCATTTTGAGATTAATTTCTTTTAGATAAGTTATTGTTTATTGACTTATGTATCTAAAAATGAATAAATAATTTAATCATGTTCTTAGTGAAATTAGTTTTGCCTTTTTTAGAAATGAAGCAACCTACTACATCGACAAAGAATAAATTAATTACGGACTCTCATATTCCACTTTATGAATTTATTTTTTGACGAAATGGTCTTACTATTATTAATTTGCAATTTTATATAAGCAAGTAATACAAAACGAAAAAAAAGAAGCTTGGTCTAAGAATAAAAGAAAAAGAAAACAATTGGGGTAAGTGTCAACTAAGAAGATGATCACATTTCAACTCCTTAGAGGCTCCCTTTCAATGCACCAAAATACTAATATTATAAATTCCATTTGATCTATCACATCACAATAAAACTCCCAGAATCATCCATAAAATGTGAAAGTCTTTTTGTTTTTTTCATAGATTAATTTAGCTAAAAGGACAATGATGTAGAGGAATCGAGTCAGTGAAGGTGAGACTATCTTCTCAATTTGCAACCAAACCATGCAACCTTATCTAAGTGCAACGTTGAGTAGTGTCTTAATGAGTTATGGGAGTGAGAAGTGCATTTCCATTGTTGGCCTTGCGAATGCCAAAATTTTGCTTTGTTCCATGTTGTCATTAGGAAACAGTTGTCACTACAATGCCTCTTCTTTGATTGGTGTGACTGTATATGATTTGGCAAATGTTCAAGATAAGATTGTCGGATCAAAATGAGTTTTCACTGTCAATATATCTAGCTTTTATATTCCATCGGAAGATATATATGGTGGAATTTGATCTAAAGAAGAAATACATAAGAACTTGAGCATTCAAAAAGCCGTTGATGAATATAAAAATATCGTGACCCATACAGATTTAAAGAGTTTTTTTTTTTTTTTATATTGTAAGATTCAAGGAGTTCAAGCAAATACAAGGATTTGTGTTTTCCCATCGGGTTGGTAAAGATCATAAATATTATCATTAAAATATTTTGTTCATGAAGATCCGGTGAAATGGAGACAAAATTAAGAACAAATTTGCTTATGCTGCTAACGCAAGTTACATATGGAATTGAAATTTTGTGCAATTGTCATTTCAATCTAAAACTTTTGAATTTTGCTAATATAATCTTAAACGTTTGAGCAAAATTTCAATATAGTCATTCATGGCAATTTTCCACCAAAAATGTTAATGTAATGGTTCAATTATTACCAATCATTTTACATGGCACGGTTCGCGGTCTGACAAAACGATATTTGTTGTTTTGAGTAATTTGATGAATTCTTCTTTTTCCCAGCCATCAATATTTTTCTGTTCTTTTCTTTCTTTTCCCTTTACTGTTGATCTTCTTTTTAATTGAAGCCAATTGTTCATCAATTCCGAATCAAAGCTCTCTTAGTATCGACTCACCATGACATCAAAGCCTCCCAACAAATTCTAATATGTGAAATTTGACTAACAAGACATAATGTTCGAAAGTTCAGTTCAAAAGTTTAAGTAAATAAATAAAAGAAGATTATATCATATAAAATCTAATTGCATTGGATATTTCAATGCTCTTGTTTTCTTGCTCTAAAACTCCACCGAATCTGCCCTGCACCATCTCCTTAATGCTCAGCGTGATTTTTCCTTCTTTCTTTTTAAGTCTAGTCACGATCTCACGGCTCCATGCCCGGACTTTTCTTTTCTCTCACAGCCCCCATGGCAGTCATGTTCACGCGCTGATTGTTTTAGCTAGAAAGTTGAACGGACAAGACCATCAAGCCCAATTGTGTCTTTTCACTTGCACAAGTTTGAAAATTCTAAAAAGCGGAACCTCAATAACTTAACAGCCTCACACGTGGAATAAAAAAAGCCAGTATTGTATGGTTTATAGGTCACGCGAGTCTATTTGAAACGTTGATCATGTTGGCCCCATGGCGTCTTTCCTTCGATCCCCCTGTTTTCCCAAGCAAAGCGTTTGATGGCTCCTTGAGCTAACTTGCGATAACTTGAAGAGTTCAACGTTCCTTCTCAAAACGAAGCAATTCACAGAATCGGTAAATGAGATTTTCCTCATCTTTTCTTATCCTTTTTGTGTGTACAATTGCGATAAACTTATTGATATGTACAGCGACAGCTACTCTAATTCCTTGAAAGAAAATGGAAGATGGAGCAGCAACGAAAGATGCATCAACCTCAGCTTATCAGGAAACTAATTGCCCAAGCAGAGGAAAAGAGGGAGGGCCTTCTCTCAACAGTTTAGCCCTCGCGAGAAAAGCAATCCCACGGACCTACATTTCGCCCGACGACATCGAGGAGTGGTGTCGCGCCGTATATAAAGGAGTGCTCCTAAAAAACAGCACACAGGCAAAGTCCCATTTCTCTTTCAACTCAATTTATCTATCTATCTATCAATACTAACTGCAAGATATGTGGTCAAGTCAGTTTGTTGATTGCATGAGGTCTTGAACAACCTTTTATGCAATAAATTGAACCAATTTAGGAAGTAAGTAAGTACACTGCGCACAATATTCCAAAAGGAAATAGTTGTTAGCGAGAATTTACATGATGAAATCGAATGCATAGATTTTGTTCGATGATACCGTTTTGTTTCTTTAACTAGGAAAGGCACATCTCACGCATTTGTGTAATCAAAACAAAACTCTCATAATTATCTAGGAAGAAATTTTCATCTCACAGTGGATTTAACAGAAGTTTTGGGTCCATGAGAAGCTCCACAAGAACTGCTTCCTGGTCCTTCCCAAGGCGTGTGACATTGATTGGAGCGACGATGAAAGTTGCTGGAGTTGGATCACCAAGGAAGAAAAATGGTACATCTTTCACAAATTTGATCCATTACAAGGAAATTAGTACACTATTCGATGCGGCATCTGTATGCTATATCTAGTTGGCGTGCGTCATATCACGATTTTGTAAATACTAAAATTCTCCCTGTTCAGTTTTCCCATGGCTGTCGACATAGCTGTCCCCAAATCGAAGGAGTTATCCAGGCTCTTAATTCAGGGAAGATTCAAGACAAGAGCACTCTCTCCCAATACTACGTATGAGGTCGCATTCGTGGTCAAACTCAACAGAACTAGATACGAATGGTTGAAGCTCGAGCTAGAGCTGCCGGATGGGATTAAACAGGACAATATAGAGAATCTGAGTGGGAAGCCTGTGGAGGAATGGATAAATTTCCGTGCCGGCGAGTTCGCGATGGGCCCAAAGACCGTGGGGACGATTTATTTCGCCCTCCGGGGGGGGTCCTTTCTTGAAAAGACGAGCCTCATCCTCAAGGGCGTTCTGATTCATCCCAAGGATGAAGCAAGCAATGACCAATTTGATGCCATGGAGGTAGAGGCCTTATAGCTGGATCACATTATCCTTAATTCCAAAAGAGATTTTTATATTCATTTAATGTGACATGAACACAATGAGAAAAATCATACCCTTCTGTTAATTGAAGTAAGGAATTCCTGTTATGGGACTATAAAGGAGAGGATCTCTATCTATGTTGAAAATAATCTAAAGCATGGGATTTATCCTGATTTTATGTGCACGTAATCACCATCTTGCAGTTTTTAATTTGAACTCATGGATTGGCTCAATACCAAAACAGTAGATGTGTTGATTGGGGCTCATCCTTTTGCAGACCTTGGCAGAGGTTTGAGTATGTTTAATAAATAGACAAAACTAACCACGGCAAAAGATAAAATGGGACATCGATTAACTCATGTCAATTCATTATTATTTATTTATTGGCCATGTGCTAATTATCTTAATCTAGAATTCGCTTTAAAAGTACATATATATATTAATAAAACGAGAGGGAAAAACTTATATCGCAAAAGGTGATCTGTTGTATTCAAACGAGAACGATCTACAGCTTCTTTTTAATCATTATATCACTTAATCAAAAGATAATCTTTTAATTTTTCGCAAAGCAAGTAAAAAGGCTGCCTGTGATATCCACTCCCATAAACCAAGAAGATGGGAATTGTCGCTCTCCGGAGACATCCGATAAAAGCCTGGATCGTCTACGCACTAAAAATTTTCGTCTGTTGTCCTTCTACGCTTCTTCTTGTTCACGGGACGACGAGCTCCCTTTAATTGTTCTTGTTTTTCCCGCTGGAGACCTCTTGCGCAATCTGTTGAAGAAAATTAAAATGGGTTGGGGCTTGGGAGACGTGGGCCCATCTATGATAGGAATAAGGAAAAAAAAAGAAATTTCCTTATTTTCTGGGATTGAGATTTTTTATTTAGAATATTTTGACAAAAGTGCCCCTGCTTTGGTCATTGGAAAAATCACTTTGCTTAAATCAAATAAAAAAGACGATTTGCGTCCAGCTTGGGCAGAGCTAGAGACAAACAACCCAGTCTGTTGGGAAGTTGAATGGGTAGATTTGTTTGGACAGGTGACGCATCTTAATATCATTCGTCAATACTTCTTATGTGAATTTAAGCTTAAATCGTTGCATCACATCCGAATTTTTCTACCTTAACTTCTAATCTAATTTGTAATTCTCGATTACCACTATTCTCAAATGATATTTAAATATTAAGTCACACATTTATTTAATAACTTAAATTTTCTGAACAATTGACAGAAGATCTCACAAAATTTTATAAGTAGTATTGACGTACAATAATAATTTATTATATTATTGTGCTTTATTATTCTTTAATTCTATTCTTATAAATCAACGAAACACTTGAAAATAACAAATTTAATCTCAAACTTATTATTTGAAACTCCAACCAATAAAGCAAAAATCTGTCTCAATCTCCACTTATTATCTCTGCTGTTGCCGCCGTGGTGCCGCGGGGTTTCTGGACGCTGTCGGTGAGGCCGTAATGAGCCATGAGAAGCCAGACATGGGTTATGAGCTCGCTTCCCCCCCGCATGTGCTGTGCATGATCCCTCGCTTTGCACTTGTTTGCCCCGTACATCACCATCTCCACCCACACCTCCCCGATCGCCGACCACCTCCACCCACGCGGCACGAGCTGCAGCTCCCACGCCACCCGGCACGCCTGGTCAAGCACGGACTTGACTTGGGACTTGACTTGGTACTCCTCCGACTTGCTCTGCCTGATTTTGTCCCGCATTCCCTGAAGCCAGTCGTTACGAGCCTCTGCAGTGTCAGGTGGTTTTTCAGACAAGTCAAAATACTGGCTGGGCTCTTTATAAATGTCTCGGAACCTGATACTTCCAAATCTGGCTGGCAACATCGAAGGACACATATATTGGACATATATCATGTACCGAGACAAGTGCAAACCCATCAACATCAAGGACTTCTCCTTAACACGACTCTGGTTATTCTTTTCTAGCTCCTTACTGCTGTCCCCCCATCCGTAATCGAGGTAATAGCAGAGCTCTGTCGCTATGTGCCAGACTAGGATGCTCTCGTCGAATTCCACCTCGACGCTCCATTTCAAACCATCCAGCAACCCGTGTTTGCTCAACGCATGGCTTCCCCTGTCTCTCATTTGGAAGGATTGGAGTTCCTGTGCGTCCCATTTCTGCGCGTCCCTCGCTTCCATCTCTTGGATTTTCGATATGATCAGGTTTTTGATATCGTCACTCACGTCCACCTGGCCTCGGTAGAGAAACTCCGCCACCATCTCTTCGACACGCAATAGCTCGAGCAAACTCCACCAGCGGGAGTTTTTTTTTTTGAAGGACATGAGGTTATATTGACCCATGGAATTGGACCACCTGCGCTTTTCCAACAGCGGTCGGATTCGGATTCGGTTGATGAAATGAAAGACGGCCGATTGCTTTTTCTCAATGAGCCAACAGGCGACCTGGTCGGAGAAAAGAAACTTAGCCAGTGCGTACAACTCGACGAAAATGGCCGCTCCTAGCAACAGCAAGGTTAAGAATAGATCCGGCTTCGAGTATGGTCGCTTATCCATAAAAGAGAAGAGCCCCAGGGCAACACAGATCGAGAATAAGATGGCGAGTCTACAAATAAATCCCCATCTCGTATAGACCGCCTTTGCCTTCGAGTAGAACATGTCGTAGATGAGGCCCAGTTCGACTTCAATGACCTTGAAATTCTCTGCACAGTGCTTGCCTCTCAGTATTGACAGGCAACTGTCGCGTTCCTCCATACTGAACAAGTGATCTGCGAAAAGTCGCTGACTAGTGCCAACCAAGCGGCTGGCCGATAGCAGTGTGCCCGCAACGCGCTTGAATTCTTGGTCCTCCAAGTCCTTCCCGGAACTCAGTTTTTTAGAGGGAAATTCGGCGATCGCAACATCAATCATAATAGCATCTTCATTATCTACGTCTATTACATGATGAGGCTCGACGTCATACCCTTCTAACCGCTTCAGCTTGTATTCCGCCTCAATCTTGTTGGAATCCTTCTGGCGGGATCGGGACTCGGCGGCGAAGGAGTCCTTGAAGTGCTCATGGCTGGCGGCGCGGAGGACCCAAACCCTCTCACCATACTTATAGAAACCCGAGAGCAGTATCAGAATAGCAAGGAATAAAAGGGTAGGATGAGTCCACGCCATAACCAGGACATAAACTGTCAAGCCCGCCTGGTTCATCAGCGTCAGGGAGTGCCTGAGCCAGAGCTCGTTGTCCTCAATCGCGTAGGCACTGATTGTGTCGGGGCCTCCCAAGTGCAGCAGCAGAAATGGCGCCCAAAAGGTGCTTAGCTCCGTGTGCGGGTTGCTCGACGATTTGCCGGCCTGGATTTCCCTGATCGTGTTGGAGATCATGCCAATCGTGTAAATCGCGACTGAATCGGCCAATAGGTAGGCCGACCAGGTGACCCCCTTGACCCAAGCGTGAGGGAGGTACTTGCGGAGACTGCCGAGACAAATGAGGACGATTTGGAGGGCAAGGCTCAAGAAGACGACGCCTCTCAGCTCCCACTCCTTCCACACGTCGCTGGAAGAAGAAGAAAGCACCTCCGACAGACTCCGCGCCCTCATAAGGACCAAGCCAGTAATGACTGCGAGACATGTTGCCGGTAACAAATAAGCGGGTGCCCATTGATTCAGAGATGAGAAAGTAATGACTCGAGCACGAAACACGGCAGTCTTTCGCAGGCTATAGCAGTCATAAGAGGGGGATGTATGGATTAACAATCAAAATGCGACTCATGACTTAGCAATGCGAAGGAGGAAAGTTATATTCAAAAGGATCAACGCCACATTAAACGTCATTAGTTAATCGTTGAATTGCGAACATACCAATGGTTAGCATGGTAAGCGGTTGAATACGCTGCCCTCGATGGACGACGGATGGACTCTCTTCACCACCAACTCTGTCTCTTAATCCAATCAAAAACGCCAAAGAAAGAGAGAGAGAGAGATGTGTAGTCGACAGCAAAGCAATTTCCTCACAACGATGAGGGTGTCATTTCAAAGCTACAAACCTTTATAGTTCCCAAACCATTTTTAAAAAAAAAACCACTGAAAATCTTAAATTTTACTCATTATAAAACATTTATCTTAAACTTTTCTTTTTATGATATCAAAAACCTCAAATTTGCATCTAAATGACACATGGTGCTACGTTAAAAAAATCCCTGTTAAAAATTTGAAGTGCCACTAATAAGCCCTCGTTATTGTTTAGGTATCATTAATCGTCTTCGACCTTCCAATCACTTGGCCAAAGCTCCTTCGGCCCTCATTCATTACTACTTAGGATGGGTGGCCGCTACTCAAGATAAGTGACTTCTTGAGAAGGTGCCCACATGTATGGTAAAAGACAAAACTGTGAGACTCGATAAGGGACAGGCCAAAATAAATAATATATTAGTGAGTTAATCCAGAAATGTCATATTTTTTAGATGTTAATTTTCGTACACAAATTACATGTGTGCACTCTTGCTAGTAATAATAATAATAACAACAACAACAAAGATATTTATCTCTGTCCTCGAATCTTGCACAAAAACTTCAACGTATGGGTCAAGTGGCTCAAGAACTAGCTCGCCTTTGTCGTGGTTCGCGAAAGCCCAACAATGTGGAAAAGGTCAGAAGTCGGAAACATGTAATTAACAAAGACCAAAAAGTCTTTTTTAGACCTATTCATATTCTAATCATAAATAAAATTTAAAAAATCCAATGAATCTATCTCATTTATATTGTTCTCTTTTCTTAATGCTTAAAGTCAAATTGCTTGGCTCTTCATTATTAATTGTTCATTCATAATACTAATCAACTAGCACCCTTAGATATATTTATTATTCAAGCAATCTCTCATGCATGATAGCAGGCAAGATTCAACCTAAAATTGGAGGGTATAAATTAGTTACAAACAGAAAATAAATTGAGAGTTCAAATAAATTTGGAACACATAAAATCTAATGGCCAAACTTTTAAAACAAATCATTGTCCTCTTTAATTTCATCTCCTTAATTCATCTCTGTTCATATTTTCAATGTTCAACAAGAGAAATATGTTTGGCGAAAGAAATTAATTAAAAAGGTGAGAAGTCTTTAACCTTTCTATACTTTCACTCTCTCTGATTTTTTTTCTTTTTTGAAAATTCGGTTGGGGTATATAAGTAGTAGCAGCAGCGTATGTAGCTTAATTTGCACATACAAGTTCGTTGAGATTAGTAAGTAAAAGACTTACGCATGATCAGAGCCATGCGAATTCAATGGCCAATATGTACTCTCATCATTTTTATCTTCTTGTTGGTGTTTTCTCTTCTTCTTCTTTTCCCTTTTTTTCCCGATTTCCCTTCTCTTCTTCTCCTGTCAAGTTGTGCAGCTGTTGCACCAATCGCTACAACTTGCCATTGCCGAGAAAAACCTCTATCAACAACACCACATGCATGCACCACCCAGCCGCCACCACCGTGCCCCTCTCTCTCTCTCTCTCTCTCTCTCTCTCTCTCTCTCTCTCTCTCTCGCTAATAGAGGGAGAGCCACATTTTTTTTTTGGTCATAAAAGAAAGAGCCACACTAAAAAACCGAAAAATAGAAAAAAGAAAAAGAAAAAATTCTCATCATTCCCATTTGTGAAATGGATACAAAGTGATTTTTTGAGACAAATTACCATAAAGATCATATAGTAGGGATTGTTGCAATATATTCAACGCCAAATCTACTTAAGATCGTGTGATTTTTGTCAAGGTAAGATTGCTAGAGAAATAAACAAAAAACAACCCCAAAAATTTACGTGGTTCGATACTCAATGTCGGTAAATAGCAAATAATAGAAGAATTGAAATTTATAATTATTCACGTGCTCGAATGTTTCTTATATCTAGATTAAACCTAAATCTGGAATGTTTATAAATAAATAACTCAGTATGAATCGAGTGCTCGTTCTCTTCCCACGAAGGAACCCACCGGTGATTTGGGCGGTTGCTGTGGTCCCTTAGAACACACGCACTAGTTCTTTCTCTTTTCACAGGGTCAACAACTTTACTTCTCTTTGACCTGGACCCCACTACATGAGTTAATATATATATATATATATATATATATATATATATATAAAAATTATGCGTGCCCATTCTTTTTGTCCGCAGTACGAGAGGGCTTTTCTTTTTCATCTTTGTTCGAACCACGAAGAAGCGCCCATCTGTTTATGCTATCTAACTTGGAGATACATATATCCGACCGGGTCGAGTTCCGTAAATGGCTCAAACTCAGGATATTTTTTAACACAGAATTAGTAAATTCTTTTAATTTGATCGATTTAATTTTAAATATTTTAACAATTTGTTAATATAGTTTTTTCAGTCAACTACAACGCTAACATGTATATTTTTTTATATTTTTTTTATTTTTCTGAATTTTTTCTTTTTCTTTTTCCCCTACTTCCATTCGCCAATCACTGGCCATAGATGAGGGTCACCTTCGCTAGATCTAGCAAGGCCAACGACCTCTGTCAGCCATCGCCAAGGCCCTGACAATCAACGAAGGGAAATAGAAAAACAACATAAAAAAGGAAAAGAAAGGGGAAAAAAATTCAAAAAAAAATTATACAATTTACAATATCACCCATATTAATGCCAACCGTGCCATAAAGGCAATCAACATCCATGTTAGCGATTTCAAATCAAAATTGATTTAAATGGCTATATTAACAAGTTGTCGAAAGGTTTCTGACTAAATTAATCAAAATAAAAGTTTTAGGATAAAATTGGCATCCGTATAATAAGTTTAGCACATTTTTAGTGATTTTCCATGTCTTTAGTTACCTAACCTTCGGCACCATAATGTCACCGCATATCACAAAATCCGAATTTGGTCTCTCGTTTAGGAAAGAATTGAGCCCCACCACCCTCCTTCTTCACATGCATTTACTCTCCATTATATTTTTTTTATGTCTTTGGAAAAATTGCTTGACATTAATTTTACAAAATATTCTTCTTTTAAGATTACGAGAGAAATTATAATGTTTGATATTTCGTAATTAGTTAGATGGACAATCCTGTGATATTTCAAGCATTCATAAAAATATCCCCACTAATGTAACATTATTGCATTTATTATCCACATTTCGCTGTCCCAATGACATACTCCGAAATGGATGAGGCGCCTTTGCCGGCCATAATTAAGAATGCCAACGAGGTGCCTTTGCTGGTCATAATTAAGAATGTCGACATGCATAGATATAAAATGTAAATAATTAGTGATGTCATATTAATTTGACCAAAAAAATTTATTAATTTGTGCGATAGAGGTCATGATGATTGTAATTACATACCCTGCGTACACTACATTATTCTTTTAAGGTAAAATTACCACAAAAATATTTCTTTATTAATTAGATGAATTTTCATTTAGCTCTATGGACTAGATTCGTTGTCATAGGATTGGGAGAATTGCCAAAAAAGTCCTAAACCTATTGGGGTTATGCCGGATCAGTCATAAACCTTTTTTTTTGCCCAATTCAGTCTTAAACCTTTTGCGATTGTGCCAATTTAGTCCATCCGGCCAAATTTGGCCGACCGGAGCTGACGTGGACGCCGGCGACAATATTTTAATATTATTTTTATTATTTTTCGAATTTTTTATTAATTTTTATTAATTTTTTAATTTTTCTGTTTTCTTTTCTTTTCTTTTTTTCTCTCCCCCCACCCCCGCCGGCGGCAGTGGCCGGCCAGCTCCGACGAGGCTGGCCGGCCACTGCGCGAGGGCCGCGGCCCTCGCCGGCGGCCGGCCGAGGGTCGCGGCCCCCGTCGGGCCGGGCGGGCTCGCACAGTGCGAGGTCGCCGGCGAGGTCGCGGCCCCGGCGGCCTCGCCCGGCCCGGATCGGGCGAGGCGGGCGAGGGTCGCGGCCCCCGGCGACCTCGCCCGGCCCGGATCTAGGCGAGGTCGCCGGCGAAGGTCGCGGCCCCCGGCGGCCTCGCCCGACCGCACCGGGGCGAGGCCGTCGGGGCCGAGCGGCCTCGCCGGCACCGGGCGAGGCCGCCGGGGGCCGCGACCCTCGTCGGCGACCTCGCCGCACCGGGCGAGGCCTCGGCCGCGCCGCGACCCCGCCGGCGACCTCGCCAGTGCCGGGCGAAGCCGCCCGCCTAGGTGCGGGAGAAGCCGCCTCGCCAGTCCGGGCGAAGCCGCCGGGGGCCGCGACCCTCGCGGCGACCTCGCCTGGACCGGGCGAGGCCGCCGGGGCCGCGACCCTCGCCGGCGGCCTCGCACGAGACCAAGGCGAGGGTGGCCGGTCTAACGGGGGCCTCGCGCCGCCGGCAAGGGCTTCGCGACCCTCGCGCAGTGGCCAGCCACTGCCGCCGGCGGGGGTGGGGAGAGAGAAAAAAAACAGAAAAATTAAAAAATAAATAATAAAAAATTCTAAAAATAATAAAAATAATATTAAAATATTGTCGCCCGGCCGGCGTCGGCGCCCACGTCGGCTCCGGCGGGGCAAATTTGGCCGGATGGACTAAATTGGCACAATCACAAAAAGGTTTAGGACTGAATCGGTTAAAAAAAAGGTTTAGGACTGATCCCAAGACAACCCCCAATAAAGGTTTAGACTTTTTTTGGCAATTCACCCGATAAGAAATGATATGCAGCAAAGAGAAATTATAAAATTTCTGTATATTTCAATATTTTTCGAAAAAGAATATACGAGAATCAAGATATGTACAATCAAAAGGAGTCATACATATAATCATAATTGTCTTTAACATGTAAAAATATTTTATAAAAAATTTCAAGAATTTATAATATAATATCACTAACGGTCATAATCGTTTTATTCACAATAATCATTATCATCTTCATCATCTTCCTCGAGACGGGATTCAAAGTCGTTCGCTGTAGTCATCTTCGTCTTTTCCTGATTTGCCTTCTTCATCGATTGCTCCTCTCGCTTTTCTAATTTCTGTTCATGATCAAAAACACAAACTCAAATTCATAAAGAACCACGACACCAACGCTATAAAAGCTTAGCTATATTCTATGAGGTAAAACCCAACGCACGCACACTCACACACGCATACCACGCCTAGTTATTACTGGCACGCGTATCAAACTCAGTGACTGTATATCTCTGACCCTTCGCTCGAGTTCATCCGGCACTTCAACCAGTGTGATTACTTCCAAGGTTTTGATCTTTTCCAGTCCGTCGATCGTCCTCAGCCACCTGCAGTCCTTGATTTCCAAGTCTGCGAGGCACTGCATTGCATTTGCCCCTATAGTCAACTTGGCCAGGTACTGCAGCTTCCACAGTTTCAAGACACGGAGGCTCGGAAAAGTTCCTTCTTCTGAGACGCTCAATGTCTCGCCATCATATGACCCGGCAAATAATCGGAGAGTGGTCAAACATTTCAACTTCCCCAGGACCCCCGTCAGATCGACATCTAGTCTCGACCAGGACAAGGTTAGTACTTTTAGGTTCGGAGGAAAGTGCGACTCCAACAATGTTCGCTTGCCCAAACATCCGAACAGGTACAAGTTGGAAAGAGACTCGAGCCCGCTCATGTCACTCATTTCATCATCATCCCAAGGCACTACGTTTGGTTCCTGCACTCGCAATCGTAGATATTTAAGCATCTCCAGATTCAAAATATGCTTGGTTGCTTCCGATATCGGCCAGCCCCTCCACGTCAGAGCCAGTTTCCTTAGGCCTGTCAACTCGTGCAGCACTTCCAACATGGGACTGTCACCTCCTGTGACCAAGCCCGAAATGGTTTGGATGTTGCAGTTAAATGATTTCTTGGAATCCAATAGACGAAGAGCGGCAACATCCAAGTCCACCTCGGTCATGTATAGGTGTCGCAGATTCTCCGCCTCCCAGATCGATTCCGGCAGATGGGATATGTTAGTGTACTTCACATCCAAAGTTTCCAAGCATGACATTAGCCCCACCGACTTCGGAAGCTTTTCAAGAAGAGTCCATCTCAGTCCCAAGTACTTTAGGTTCGGCAATATGTTGCCAAGCTCCTCCGGAAGCAAAGGCTTGTAGACACCCTCAAGATCAAGTACCTTCAGCAAACTCGAGTCCCTCTTCGGCACTAGCAGTTTAAGCAACACTGCTATCTCTCCAGCCCGTGTTCCTAGCTTCATGGTATTGAATGACACATAGGAACAGAGTTGTTGGATGCCGCATGGCATGGAATTATCGCTGGCGGACATTCTTTGATGTGGCTCGGTGGGAGCATTTGTTTCTGAGCACTCTCGTCCTGCTTCTGGCACATTTATTTGCGCATTTGCTTTTCCCCCTCCAAAAATATCCCTATGTATGGCAATACGCCGGGCATCGAACTTTCCTTCATCATGAATAGAACAGTCACAGATCTGGAGGAATCTTTCATTCTTAGCCATCTGATAAAATTCATCGTACAGTGATCTAGGCAAGCGGCATGATCGGGCACTGCCATCCCATTTCTGTCGAGCTACATGGACCATGTGTCTAGACACCAGAATTTCGAAACATTTCCCTGCACCGTTCGACAATGAAGACACGAGATTTTCAGCTGACCAGAGTCTGAATAGCCTCCTTGTGGGAATCTCAGATTCCCTAGGGAACAGGGTCAAGTACAGAGCACATTGCTTTAACCCTTCTGGAAGGTTATTAACACTCAAACGCACAACATCTTGGAGTGTGGGATGATCGGGAAGCTGATCGACAAGCTTGGTGCATCCACTCAACGTGGCGCTGGATAAAAGTCCTCCGAGTAGAAGGATCTTTGCTGGAGAACCGCCCGATTTGCTAAGAATCCTCTCTTTGAGAGAGAGGAATTCTCCGTCCACATTGACCCCGTCAAAAGTGCGGCTGCTTTCCTTCAATAATAACTTGTTGCTCTGTTCTTCGTTGAGGGGGCGCAACTCGAGATGCATGGAATACCAGGGATCGGTGGAAGAGGGCATTTTGGTGTCACGAGTCGTGATGATTACCCTGCTCCCGTTCCTCGAGTCTGCAAGCACCTTTATTATGAGCTTATCCATGAGATGGAGAGTGCACAAGTCATCCAGCACTATCAGAAAACAGCGCTCCATCAGGACTCCTAAAAGCATTTCGGACAGCTTTTTCTTGTCCATACGATCCACGTCGTACAATTCCGGGACCCTCAGCTGCTTGAGCAAGTCGACCATGAGACGAAGCAGGTTAGGCTCCGGCCCAACCCGGACCCAAGCACAGCAGTCGAAATGATTCTTAACTTCTACTCGATTGCAGACGCTCCTCACTAGAGCTGTTTTGCCGATGCCTCCCTCGCCCAACACTGAAATCACTCTTAGGTTGGCCCATTTGCCTCTTTTATGGATCAACTGCGACACAAGATCGTTCGCAAGATCTTCGCGACCCATGATATGGGACTCATCCTTCATCTTCCTAGCTCGGGGCAGTGTGCTTGGTGGCAAAGACTTTGTCTTGGGTCCGCTCCTCGTCTTCTCGGAGCCAACAACGAGAAAACGACGAGACGGGCAAGATAAGGAACCGATCAAAGAAGTCCGAACGGCACGAGCGTGCTCAAGAAAACGAGCTCGCACGCCGGCGAATGGAGGCTCACGGGCTGGCCGTTCGGTTTCGAGGTGCTCAAGCCTCAAGAAGTGTGATTTGCAGGTGACATTGGAAATGGCCAACACTTTAGGGAGGGAGATAAGGAAAAGGAAAAATGGGAGTGTATGAGCTTGAATGATTTGGGGAAGAAGGCTGTGTTTGGATGGGGAATTGGCACCAAGCAAAGCTTTTTTTTATAGGAGGGGTCGATCCCCCACCAGCTTCTAGTTAAAAGAATACAGCATCTCTAACTCTCGCAAGATCACACGGAACATTACGACGTCCACGTGTCGTCCAAGCTACCCACCATCTACTTTTCGACATCATCGTGCTTTTACCAAAAAAGCCCATCCTTGTTGTTTTGTTGGGACAGCATGATATCATATTGTATTGCAATAAGCAAAACCGTGAATTTCAATTATCCATAGGATGTCCATAAAAAAAAAAAAAAAACCACAAACATTTAAACACATATCTACTTTGGATTGTTAATATCCAAATTTCTGAAATAATTTTAATTATCCAAAAGTTTTTCAATTTCTGTGTATCTACCAACACATACGGCCTTTTCTATTTCTCTCTCGTCCTGAAACAATTTTCACTCTTCTTTTGCAAATGAGAAAAAAACACCTTCAACATTGTGCAAAAATCATCAGCGTAATTAACAGATTAATTACAACGTCATGTTTTCATATTTGTTCATTTCCAACATCAAAAGTGTGTTGTCTTTTACGCAAATCATTCAATTTCTCACATATACACTATTAAATTCATCTCAGTTTTTTCTAATTTTTTAAATTAAAATATCATCCCTATCTATGAGTACAAGACAAAGCGAGACAGCCTAAATTTTCTTTGTTAAATTAAACGGTTATAATTTTTCAATAAAGTGACTTAAAATTAATCAATATATAAGACTTGCAGGATCTTTCATGAGTTTTAGGAACTCAGTTCTCTACATTTGTGTCGCTAGATTATTGAAAAAGGAAGAATGGCTTAAACTCAAGGGGAAGATGCCCTTCGCTCCCTTAAATTTCACCTACGAAGTTCATTTCATGTCACTTCAACTCTTACAGTGAAATATGGCCCATATTTCTTATAAAAGTCCAAACCCAGTCCATAGTCTTTTCAGCCCATGCCCCTCAAATTCCAAGCCCTCAACCCACCTTTTCTAAAACAAGAAGAACAGGGAGAGAGAGAGAGAGAGAGCTCGTTCACGTGAAGAAGAAAAGCGGAAAGGAACGAAAGGGAAAAAATCTCCAATTTTAATTCCGTTTTGCAACGCTGGGTAAGTACATCAACCTGTCATTTGTCTAATTGATATAATCATCGAAGTTAAGATCTGAACTTATGTCAATTCGAAGTTGTTGCATTCAATTGAGGAATTATATACACAAGTAGTTTATGATATTGTGAAGATCTTGATTTGAGCTTATGACTTATCCGAAATGAAACTTTGAAGTTAGTTGCACATACTTTTTTAGGTTCATCAATGAGCCGTAAGTAGAGTGAGTACAAGTGTTTTGTTATTGGAGAGGACTTTTTGATAATGGGGATTTTTTTTGGGTATGAATTGTGTATAGTTGATGAGTTTTTGAATTAGTTTTTGTTGGATATGTGTTACATATCATGTTGATGGTTTATATAAAACTCTGATATATTTTATATATATGTTGATTTCAAGTTGAGTTTTTAATTATGTTGAAGTTGCATCCTTTGGTAAAAAGACAATCATGTTGTACCCTTATTCTTGTTGAGTTGAGGGTGTGCCGCCTACCTCTTTCAACAAAAATAAAATTCATATCTCTCACTTTACATGAAGTTAGGTCAAATCCTTATTGATTTCTTTGCCTGAATCTCATTGAGTCAAGCTTAGAGGAACTGTCTGTTCGACCACCCCGATGCTTTGAAAACCAGTCCTCAATCCTCTTACGTTCTGGGCACATCCAGGGAGTGTCGATGTTACTGCAACAAGGCAACCCCGATCCACTTCATCCAGGGAGTGAAAATAGGTGAAACAATGCAATATGCCGTGTGAATCTTACTACTCCACCAAGAATGAAATCACATAGGCTTATATTATTGATGCGCCTATAACGATGTCAATAGCGAGTCTCGCAGTTTTTCCAAATGTGATTGACTTTAGTTGCATACACCTACAAGATTTGATATGATTCGCCTTAATTTAAAACAGCACAAGTTTCACTCTTTTTGAAGATGAGATTCGCCTTAATCTAGTAGAAATAGAAAACGTCCATACAATAATTGCAATGCCACCCATAACAAGCAAAAGAACCTCAGGGGAAAATGGTCCAAAGAGACATGGATTCATTTTTGAGCAGCCAACCATACAGATACATAAATAGAATAACATACAGACGAAGGAAACAGATCGAAAAGGGTAACATGCACAGAGACGGCAAACATCGGCGACTTCCTATAGGTCATAAACTCTCAATAATATATGTAGCTCAAGAAAAGTTCCTCTCTCTCCCTCTCTCTCTTTCTCGTTTACTCAGTAAGCCAAAAACCAGGCATGTTACTGATAATACATGAGCTGCTGGGCAGCTGCAACATTTTGAAACCCACCATCATATATTGCCTGGCTTCCGCCAGCAACTCCCATACCCATCGCCGCCTGCTTGAGAGGATGCTGCCCTTGCATGAGAGGATGCATGCCACCCATCTTGCTCATTGCTAATTGTCGCTCGTAGGCTAATAGTTCAGCAGTAGAAAGGCCTGGTAATGGTGCTGCTGCAGCAGGTGGAGGAAGGGGATTGGAGCTTGTCCCTGGGGGAGTAGGCTTGCTACCCCAGGAGCACTGCAAGCACAAACAAATCAGAAGTCAGCTTTGGTTCAATCAAAAACACCAGGGGGATGAAGTCCTGTATTAACTACCGTTTTCACATGCTAGAGGCCCCGATCTATTATCACTGCCAACATGCAGACAGTACCACGAAAAGCCCATTTAAATTATTGAAGAAATAGAACACTTCACTTGTATTGCCAGAGAACCATGTCTTATTGCCAATATACATGCCACCTTTGCTTATCCTTTTAGAGGATAAGAGGTACGGCCAAACATGCAGGGGCACAACATGCCAATTAAGTCATAGCTATGGCATTCACGGATTGAGTTTAACTCCAACTGTCCCAACTCAAAGAGGAGTAAGCTCATCCAAAAGGGTTTAGTGCAGTCACTAAATGCACAAAACTCAGACAACTTGGATTTAAATCTTGGTGTAAACAAAAATGAGGTCTTTGACCAAAGGTTAACTATGAGAGGTGGCCAGTTTTACAATCAGGAAAAGGAAAAAAGTGCGGTAAGTCAACTTATATCAGTACAACTGCAGAATTAATTATCTCCTACTACATTTTCTACGGAATAGATTACTTTTCAAACCATCAGCACTCTGTGAAAAAAAAAAAAAGATAGAAATGAAGTGCATTAGTAACAAGCCCAAGAACACACCTTAATTTGTCTCCCACATAGAAGTGACTGAGTATTTCCCATTTGAATGGCCAATGCTGCTTCTGCATGAGTACTATACCTCACAAAACCAAATCCTTTATCTCTTTGGACCCGGACCTCCTCTATCACTCCAGCACCAAGAGCATGAAAATGGCGATGGAGTTCAAGCTGAGTGACCTGCAAATTAAAATGACTCAGAATTTCCCCCAAAAAATTGGAGACAATTAACTTCTGAAAATGAGCCTACACAGTCTCGCAGGCATGCACACATATTTATAACTAATCAATTATAGCATAAATTTTGCTAAGTTATAAGCAACCTTTCCAAGGTGGTATAGAGAACTAAACTTGAGCAACAGACATAAGAGAAATCTACATATGGTATCATGCTCCATGGGGTAAGACGCACCCTATCATTCAAAAGAAATAACAATTTTACAAGTCGTAATTCACAAAACTACCTCCTACTCCATGACCTCCGCAATCTCTGTTAAACGGCCATCACCAAAAATTTCTGAATACTTACAAGTGTCATTTCAATTACTTGAAAGGCCAAATTTAAACTTGCAAGTGTCAGAGCCATTTTCCATATAAGTATGTTTAACTTTGGTAGAATAAACTCATCAGCTCTTCCTCTCTATTCATTGACCTTACTCCTCACACACCCACTTCCTGAAGCTATAAATACGGCTCCAAATAAGAACTAAAGTAGTACCAACATTAAATAGCTTATGATAAGTATAGCAAAATAAATTAGTCTCAAAAAATTACTACGGTATAGACACACACAATGTGGTTGCATTAATTATAGTTAACTTAATCTAATACTATATATGTATCTTGGTGCAAAAGCAAGGGGACTATCAGTGTTGACATGCAGTTCTCTCTTTGAGTGACATATGTCCCACTAACTAAACAAACCAAGAAAAGATGTTTCACTAAACGAAGTATTCATTTTTTTATTCATAACATTCTTTCTTTTATTTTTCTTTCAAAAACTAAAAACACTAGTTAAGAAAATATGAAATTATCAAAGTAAAAGAAGCATCTTTTACATAAATTTAAAAAGAATGTTAATTTAAAGAAACTACCAAACAAAAAATTTAATAACTTCAACAGATCTGAAATGTCTGTATTTATTTAGTTTTAGGAATTCAAAGTGGTCAAGATTATACAGAAGTCAAAGCTCAAATACTGAAAATTGAAAATTTGGAAGAAAAATAAATCCAAATAATCTCTGATATCATTTGGTTTACGACATAATTTTTCCATATATGTAAGAAAATTGAGTTTAAGATTTGCAGAACGAGATAAATAGGATGGATCTATACTTCTCCAAGAACTATTTGATTCATGTGCAATCGCCAATCCAATTATATACAATTTCATTTGAAATTAATTAAAGCATTTTTTTCACCTCTAATTCTAATTTGTCTTCCAATCATCGTTATTTTTTGTAAACTGAAATTATCTAAACTTTTTGTGAGATTTTGTCTCCTCATAACATCAGCACTCAGAGTGTAATAAATACATCCACATTTAGTTATTGTTAAAGTTAGCATCAAATTAACTAACGAAGAGGAAAGGAATACAATTCAATTTGATATGAAGAAAACATGAAAAGAATAAGAACCCATACTGCACTTTGATTTCTTCTTCGTTTTATAGCAAATAATTTAGATCAGTACTAAAGTGACAAGTATAAATCCTCATCCCTTTCATGACAATTCAATTTCTAGACCTTTTCAAACAATTGCTTGAAGTTTAAGATATTTGATAACAATAAAAGACCCATGCAAAGCACGGGCTTCTTGACTAGTTATAACTAAAGAAGCGCATGATGGTAGTTGCAAAAATACACAGATGGTTGATGTGTATTTAAAATTTCTTAATAAAATTTTTTACAGTTTCTTTTGATATAATTTTAGTACTGGTCACAAAATGAATAAAGCCCAGATGGCTAATGTAGTAATGTCAATATGAAGATGTCAAGTGTAGTTACAAAAACACGCAATGCAAAGTTTACGGTACTCCCAGTTCATGATGAAAATACTAGTTTTCCCTACAGAATCTGGAAAAATCACATTGATTTGCTCCTAAATTACTCAAAAATCTACCTTATGGACAACAACACCAAAAGATAGTAGAAAAAAAGAGAGATCAGTCTTGCCTCTGAAGCTAAATTTCCTACATAAACAGTTGTATACTGAGGATTATTTTCCGGAGCATCACTGTTTGTAGCCTCCTTGCCATCCTCTGCAATGAAAAAATAGAGTAGATGATACATGATTCAATCATGAGAAGGAAAATGCCTGTAACAGTTGATAATACAATGACTCGGGCAGTAAAACTTAAAATGCTTGTTCAATGAGCATTGCATATCAACCAAGATGAATCCAAGAAAATTCTGTTTAAAAAAAAGGCTAACCTGATGAGCCATTGGTTAGCTCCACCACACTTTTGACATCAGAGCTCTGCTTATCTTCAATGCCACCAGCACCCTTTGTTGCCCAATTGCAACGTATCTGTCTACTGCCAAGCCATTTCCCTAAAATATAAAGCAAAAATAACTTTCTATGGAGACAGTAAAAAGAACTAGCCATCATGTTATTACTAGGGAACACTGTTCAACTTTCTGGCATGTCACTGAACCGCTGAACTACCACTATACTATCCAAAATAATTCAATTGTTGCCAACTTCTTCTTACTATGTCCAAATTTCTAACAGAAAGTGATCTTTAATCAACCCACGGGGCCTATTAGATATGATACATCATCCAAATCTACAGTAATCAATGCGCTCATAAAATAGCAAATGAAAAGGCACCACCTATTTGTCAATTTTTTTTTGCCATTGTGACAACATGAGTGGACAACCGCATTGATTTTTGTAAAAACTATGAATGGAACAAAAATGTGAAAAAGTTCGGTGACAACTCCAAATTTCCTTTTCTTTTGGCAAACAACAACTGCATATATACAAAAATGAAAAATAACTCAAAATTGAGGACCTCCCTTAATATCTTACCCCCAAGACATCAAGCCAACCTAGGTAGCTGAGGGAAACAGCATGATTATGATCCAAGAAAAAGCTTCCCATCTATGAACTAATTACCATAGACAAAAGATAAGAAGGATGTCTGGAAGTTTCAATAGTCTGTTCAAGAAAATCTGAACTTCAGTTTTAATAGTTCATCTGTTTCACTATTTCAATATCCAAGATAAAGAAGGCAATCTCCTTAACATGGACGACCATAACACATGTAAGAGTCAGAAAAATAGTTTTGTTCAGAAGGCAGAATAGTTACCAGTCAAATCATTTATTGCACTCTGGGCATCCTGAACACAAACAGAACCACCACAAATTAGCAGACAATCTTAATACCAGAGATTCAGAACAACATAATACGTATGTGTAATGTATAATGGATATAGAACATATCGATGTAGGAAATGACAATAGGTTCAGGAGAATGCAAGAAAGCACCTGTTGGTTCCTGAAGGAAACAAAGCCAAACCCTCTTGAACGTCCAGTCTTCTGATCCCACATAACCCGCGCATCCCTGTGTTTTAGCACAAAGGTCCAATTCAATACCACATCTATTTGAACTTGACTGATGAGAATGCATAATGCTATCATAATGTCTTTTTTAATAGAAAGTTCGAACTTTCAGAAGAAAACCAAGATAAGGGGATTTAAAACTTACGAACAGCTGGGATAAACAGAAAAGCATGCAAACAACATGGCATCCGTCACCTCAGCACTGAGGTCACCAACAAAAATGTTGTAATGGCCTACACATCCAAAAAATAGCTATATGAAGCATCGATGAAATTATGTATTATAGCACCATGAGCAATTAACAATATTCTATTGTAGAACAAGAACCAGAGCAAACCTGAAGTGTCCTCTCTCTGACCACTGGCATATGCCCAATTAACTTTGATGGGTTGCCCAAACCTGCAAGCCGTGGAATGGGACAAGCTCAGCAAAAAGAGAGTAATCCAATGGCATGAATACTCAAGTTGAAATTGCAACATTTGTAACTAAAAATCCAGTGTAGTCTCTACTCACAGATGCCTTCCATTCAGAGAAAGAATCGCAAGAGCAGCAGATCTTTGATCAAAGTAGTGAATAAACCCATAGGACGACTGTGTAAAGCAGGGAAACAGAAATGTTAGCAATAGACTACATCCAAGCAAGCAAAGCAACAGATTCTATCATTTCTGTTTAATTTTTCCAAGTGCTTCGGCAATTCATCAAAACCCAAATACAGAACCTTCTCCTTTCTAATAAGTTTGCAGCCCTCGACAGGACCTGTACTAGCAAAAACTTCTTGAAGAAGTGGTTCTGTCACCTGAGTATGAATGTTGCCCACATAACTGCATTATGCAACAAATACCAAGAGCAATAAGTTTCTAACTCGAGAATTTGAAAACAAAAAACGAACTCCTAGCATTTTGAGTTATATTCAAACAAAGATGAGAGAAAACCCATAACAAATATTTCAGCACATCTTCAAGCAAAAGTGTTAATGTCAGAAGATTTCCAACTCAATGAGCATATATGAGCAATTATCCACTGCACAAATCTGAGCCTTACATAGCTACTCAATTTGAGGCAACCAAAGAAATATGATAACTAGTAAACAGGCATTTGAAACAGAGAAATGGAAATAAAAGTATGAAAAAAAGTCTAGACAGAGACTCACACACTGCGGCAAGTACTTGGATCAAAACCAGGAGGCAGATTTCCACTTGCAATCGGTTCTATCTGCAACAGTAAGGGAAAAGAAAATTCAAAAGAAAGAACCAGCTAAGTAGGGAACAATGCTTTGTTTGAGAGTATTATAAACCAAAGACAAAGAGATATCATGGTAATATCTAGTTGGGTAGGCAAAGATAACCAAGAAACGTGCAAAAAATTATCTATAAAAGGAAGACAAGATCAGAAAGAAGATTAACAAAGAGAGTCCAACAAACAGCTATTCCAAAGAATCATGATATATGTTAGAGGTATTAAAGGGTAAAGCAGTCTTTTAGAGGTATAAAAGGGTAAGGTGGTCTGTTAGAGGTGTAAAAGGGTAAAGCGGTCTTTAGGGCTTTAGGGCTTATTTTGTTGTTGATTACTTAATGTATATATAGACCTTTATTGTTTAAAACAATAAAAATTTTCCCTTTACAATATACAAACTAAATTACACCGTTAAAGCGATAACGGTGAGCTGTAATAACCAGCTTCTAACATCAATTACCAACAAAAACCTTCTGAGATGTAGTCAAGATATTCGTTAATGTGTAGCCCGAGCATTGATCAAAATTTTCAAGAAAGAATGACTTAGCGCCAAGCAGTAGCTTCACAAAAAGGATAATCTGAAAATTTCCAGCAACAAAGAGAAAGACCACACGCAGAATAAAACAAAATCCTCAACCAATTTATCATTCTTGAGGATATATCCTATGGAAGTATTCCACACTTTCACCTCTTCTCACATAATGATGACCTCAAATACTTAATATTTCAATATTTCCAATGGTTGCTCCTTCAACCCATGCCTCACCACACAATAGCAATTTATCGTGCTTGCACATTACAACATCTATATGTGAACTTCTCAAATCTTGTCAATACTGCCTTATAAGTAATTTCTGAGCAAATATAATTCCGGCCCATCATCACCATCTTTGCCATGATCCAATCTTATTCCTGCCACCAGCCCCAATCCCCCAAACCCATTGTCCTCTTCTGCTAGACTTTTACGTTGTTCCTGCTCATTAATAACTGGATGCCACATATCCCAAGATGCCACATGCCTCACTACACAATTCACCATCCCAATCTTTGCATTATTCACCCATGACCCATGATTTTTCCATCTCAATGACAGGAAAGTTCTCAATAAGTCCTTGTACTTTTGCTTGAGCAATCATCAAAAGTTTCTCATACACCCTATCTAAAGCAACCCTACACAAACAACAGCCATGTACTTAAAAGGAGTATAGGAAGACAGATGAATATAGGAGGCATTAAGTCCTTATCCTGCTTAAGGGAATATTCACAGAGATTTAATGGAATTCAAAAAATTTCACCAAGAATAACATCTTGGAGAAAAGGAAATATTTTCTTATTTCCTTCTTAGTGAACTATTCTCTTAAGTTCCATTTAAACCACTTGTACAGAGCTTCTCTGTTCTCTCCTTTAAAATGTAAGGCAAAAGAGCTGAAGCTTAAGCATACATCCACAAATCCATCAACTTAAGATATTCACCCAACCCTTATGGAGTGGATTGGTGGGGGATCATATAAGCTTGCACAGCCAAAGAAAGGTGAAATGACATGGCGGCCTTCTTACAGTGGCTGTAGAAGTTCCTGGTCTTGGAAAAGACTATTAAAGGAAGAGTCTATGGTCAATCAGCAGTTGACCATAACCAGAGAGAAGCTCGTAAGTTGTGATATAAGTGGTAATTTGCTATCAGTTCTTCCCAGTATCTCAAGGGAATTAGAGCAATTTACAGACCACTCCACAAGCTGAAGCTGAAAAATCAAAAAAAAATTCACATTGAGCAATTGAATCTCTTTCAAAAGGGTCAAAGATCATGTGGACCCTGCAGCATACCTTAAAGTTTTAATAGCTTAAGGCTGTGTTCTTCCATCATGTCTAGCATGTTCTAATATTATCCTTAGAGTTATCCAAACATTGCTCAACTAAAAACAATCCCAAACGGAATTATTTCCTGATAAAAGAAAACGCCACAACAACAGCTACTCGCACTAGAATCACTACCTAATGGGTGGCGATCAGTGAACTCTACAAACTGCAACAGATCATTTGTTTTCTGATAGATGGAACTGAAGAATGAAAGACGAGAAGCTGCACCTCATTTCCACCTTCTCTGATAACCAACATACTTAAAAAGACGTCTTCCCATAATCTAACAAAGAAAATCGCAACTACACTACACAAGCACTCAAGGATATCCAAGGACAAGCACTACAGGACCCTAGCTGCAAACATCAAACAAACAAACCACTTCCCACGACCTCAATCCCTCGTCCAACAACACAGCCCGACCCCACAAGACGACAAAAACCAGATTGCGATCAAACTGTTCACGCTCCATCATCTTCCTCGGATCAAAAACCCCCCTCGAACGCCCGGAATCATCACGATCGCGAATTCGGAGGTCACGAACGCACCCACTCGACCAATCGAAATTCCCCACGCCCTCGCACGAAGCTCCGAAGCAAAAGACATCAAACACGCGACGAGACGAGGAACGCGAGGAACCTGGGGAGGAGCCAAGAGGCCGGGGTGGTGGTAGAGCGACTGCTGCTGGAGAAGGGCTTGCTGCATCAACGCCTGCTGCTGCTGCTGCTGCTGCTGCTGCTTCAGCCGGTGATGCTGCATTTTCCCGCAGATTTTCCCGTCAAAAGTCGAGGGGTCCGGAGCTCCTCCTCCTCCTCCTCCCTTTTTCCCACCCCCCTTAATTTTTTTTTCCCGAGAAAATCGAGCGTTAGGGTTCGTTCGTTCGGTTGGTTCGGTTTGGGTGGAGAAAATATTCAGTGGTTAGCAACCACCACGTCATCAGCTGACGTGGCGTGCATGCTCCACTGAAAAAGTGACATCTGTCGAGTGACATGGAATATGTAGTGAAAATTGAAAAATTAAAATCGGAAGCGCGGGTGCTATTTTCTCTCTCCTCTGCCAGACGACTGACACAAGGAAGCAATAAATGCTTGTCTCCCGCTTGAAACCCCTCTCTCGTCTTTTCAATTTTCAAGGGCTTGTTGACCCAGCACTCTCTCTCCCCTCTTTTCTTTCCCATGGCTTCTTCGACTGCTCTCTCTCTCTCTCTCCACAGAAAATATTCGCTGATTTCTCACTCGAGCAACAAGAAGACAACATTTTCTTCGTCTATCTTCCCAGAAAATCGAACATTGTAGCGAGTTCCATCAACGCAGATCAAGCAGAAAAGCCAAGAGGGTTTCAACGAGGGTGCTGGGTTTGCAGCACCTGGCACTGATGAGCGAGGACATCTTCCAAACTCCATCAAACGTTGAGGGAGATGAGGAAGCGGAGCAGCGTAGGCGGGTTCGAGTTCACACCGTCACCGCTGCCCACGCCTTACCGGAACTTGAAGGCTCGGGCCGGGGACGTGCTGATGAACAAGCAGATCAAGGAAGAACTCATGAACGATTCGGTGGTGAAGCTATTGACCAGCGCGACCGAGGAAGGCCAGAAGGTTGCCAGGAATGGTGGGCAGACATTTCAAGCAGTATCCAGACGCATTGCCCCATCTATATGATAGAAATCAACTAATGGCTCTATATTTGTGTACCAGCAGTAATTTTTTGGGACCAACATAAGTGCATTTTTTGGGATCCTTTGAAAGATTGAGAATTTTTTAAATGCAAAAGAGAAATTGCATACCTGTTTCTTCGTTACTTATAATGTCTTCCTTTTCTTTTCTCTCGCTATTCTGTAATTTTATTTTTGCCGACTATATATACACTATTATTGCATTCAAGCTTCGCCACTTTGAAAGTTCCATCAAGCGGAATTCTTTTAGCAGCAATAGAGTTTTAATATCAAGACTTGGCTGGGACTGCATAAATAGCCAATTAATTGGATCTACAAATGTACATAACTAACAAAATGCTACGTATTTGTTAGGCAAGCGGTCGTAAAATGTCACCCATCCGACGATAGAGTTTTCTCCATTATTGTTCATCAGAGAAGCACAAACACACCCAACTTCATTGGCAAAGATTGTTTATTCCACTATACTTCGCGCTGAAATATACAGCAACAAACTATGCTTCCACTAGAAACCCACACTAAGGTAACAAAAGATGGTACGCAAAGACTCGCCAGGCTTCCAGCGTTTTCTTGCACTCCTCGATGGACTTGAAGAGCTCCGAGAAGTTGCCCTTCCCGAGCCCTCCGGACCCGCCCTTCTCGAACCCTCCTCGCACTCCTTGATCTGCTTGTTCATCAGCACGTCCCCGGCCTGAGCCTTCAGGTTCCGGTAAGGCGTGGGTGGCGGCGACGGTGTGAACTCGAACCCGCCTACGCTGCTCCGCTTCCTCATCTCCCTCAGCGTTCGGAAGATGTCCTCGCTCATCAGTGCCAGGTGCTGCAAACCCAGCACCCTCGTTGAAACTCTCTTGGCTTTTTCTGCTTGATCTGTGTTGATGGAACTCGCTTCAATGTTCGATTTTCTGGGGAAGATGGATGAAGAAAAATGTCGTCTTCTTGTTGCTCGAGTGAGAAATCAGCGAATATTTTCTGTGGAGAGAGAGAGAGAGAGCAGTCGAAGAAGCCATGGGAAAGAAAGAGGGGGAGAGAGAGTCTGGGTCAACAAGCCCTTGAAAATTGAAAAGACGAGAGAGGGGTTTCAAGCGGGAGACAAGCATTTATTGCTTCCTTGTGTCAGTCGTCTGGCAGAGGAGAGAAAATAGCACCCGCGCTTCCGATTTTAATTTTTCAATTTCCACTACATATTCCATGTCACTCGACAGATGTCACTTTTTCAGTGGAGCATGCACGCCACGTCATCTGATGACGTGGTGGTTGCTAACCACTGAATATTTTCTCGTTTGGGTGGGTCTTCGCTCCACGCGTGTCGGGTCGGGGGAATTAAATTCTATTTTTTGACAATATATAAAGAAAATCTTTGTCGATTTATATTATCTCGAAATTTAATATCGAGAATAAATTCGCTGATGATATTCAATTATTCTAGAGTAAAGTTGAGTAAAGTTGGGGCTCGGTGCACTTATCCCGTCTGGCCAACCGGAGGATGACACGTAAGCAAGTTACTATGTGGTATAGTCATTTTCTCTTCTTTTTCCCCCTATTTTATACTTTTTTTCCTTCATAAATAGTGTTGTATTTTTTGTGTGCACATCCGAATCCATATCTTAGGAATTATTTATACTAAAACAAAAGCTGCATTTCTAAGAAAAATGGTCGAGGAACTAATGGAGAGGGACAAAAACCAATCTATTTATAATAAATTTGGCATTTTAAGAAATTCATATGTTTATGTTTTTTTGGTAAGGTAAATTTGTATACATTCCAACCATCAACTGTACAATCAAAAGAAATTGGCACCCATTTACACTCATTGTTACATGACTAATGAGTAGAATGGTACCGAAATCCAAAGAAGACTAGATCATCATACACGGTAATAGCCACCTAGAGGAGAACACATAAAAAATGAGGCATCTAAACCCCATGCTCTTAAGAAATTCATACCTTGGTTTCGATTATAAAGAGAAAATGTGACTATGCCTAATGTGGAGGATTAGGAAGCAAATTAGGCTTCACAAGTTTTCTCTAACCTTCATTATCATTGTTTTAAGTTGATGGTCAATTTCCATTAGCAGCATAGATAATGTAATCCTTCATAAAAATAGATGTAATAAGATGTTATTTTCGCTACTAGAATGTTTATGGTTTTCTCTTTGTTTTTTCTTATTTTTTTTGGTTAGTGGAAGGGGCTCGTACATGTTGGACTGGCACTTTTATAAATGCTCAATCCATAACCCGGTTGACCAAAAAAAAAAAAAAAAATGGATAGTTAAGATTCTATTTAATTCATTGATCGTGTTCTAAAGTTCGAATTTAGTTCAATCGAAATTTTCTAATTTCAAGTATAGTTGAGTCCCGAAATAGTGTTGTTCAATTCAATTCCACCTATCTAGTAATTGTCTACCTAGATTTTCAATTTTATTATACACACTTGGCTAGAATTATGCAATCATACTTTGGATGGGTGTTGGTCATGCTAAATTAATCATTTTCTAGAAAAAAACTCCTCATGAAACATAAAATCTTTTTCATGAGTCTTTTTTGGGGGGGGGGGGTAGTTTTCATGTGTTAATAGTACTCTTTATTTTGTTTGGCTAGCCAAGAAATGAAAATTTTCTTGCTAATTATATCCTGAAGTGAAAATTAATGAAAAGTCTTAGTTTGGGTTAAGATAATCATGCCACTCCCCTCATCCTAGCAGACTCTATTCTGGCAAATCAGCTTTGCTCATTCTCTGATCTCGCCACCAGTCTAAACTATATACATGCCAAACAGTCGAAACCACTGAATCCACAACAACTCCGATCCAAGGCAAAGACGAACATCGACTCGGCATTCAGGCATATTCTCCCGCCTCAACATGACCGACCGACCCGGCATCATCGACAACATTGGAAATTATGCAGACCGACTTACAATTAAAGTAGCTAAGTTAGCTCTTGATTGATATGAGCAGGTGGAAAATTCACATCTTTCCCTTTTGTCCAGGTGCACTGCCAGCCATCGAAAGAGGCAAACGAGAACGAACGTGTGCGGTTTCGGCCGTTTGAATCTCCACCATGAAACGAGTTCCAGAATTGGCAAAAGAACGGCCCTTTCTAGTTGACCGGTTCATAACAGATTTCCCGTTTCTCTCTCGCTTGCTGTCAATCCGGATAAGCATTCCTGCATTTTGCGCCAACAAGCATGAAGCAACGAGAAACCAGGGGACGAGTTCCGCGCAAAAGCACGACGGCCAAACCTGTCCCGAGGCGTCGTATCTCCGGCTGAACAATGGTCGCCACACGCCTCATCGGGCCATCCCTGGTCGTCTTGTCCATCGTCCTGGTCCTGTTGCCGACGACGCACTCGATGTCGCAAGCCGACGCGCTGCTCAAGCTCAAGAGATCGTTCACGAATTCTCAGGCTCTGGAATCTTGGGTGCCTGGCTCGGATCCTTGTGGCAATGAGGACTCCTGGGTCGGAGTCCTTTGCTATAACGGGATAGTCACCGGCCTGCGGCTCGGAAAGATGAGTCTGTCAGGGAAGATAGATGTCGATGCATTGACCGAGATCGCCGGCCTGAGATCTCTTAGCTTCGCGAGCAACTCCTTTTCCGGTCCGATTCCAGAGTTCAACCGTCTCGGCGCCCTCAAGGCCATTTACATTTCTGGAAATCAATTCTCAGGTGAGATCCCAGCAGATTACTTCTCCAACATGGGGTCTCTGAAGAAATTGTGGCTTTCTAACAATAAGTTCACCGGGACAATCCCATCGTCGGCGGCCCAACTAACCCATCTCATCGAATTACACCTCGAAGACAATGAATTCAGCGGCACTATTCCCTCATTTGATGCACCAGCATTGGTGTCGCTTGATTTGTCGAACAATCAGTTAGAAGGGAAACTTCCTCCAAGCTTATCGAAGTTCGATGCGAGTTCGTTCGAAGGAAATTCTGGCCTCTGCGGGGAAAAGATAGGTAAAGAGTGTCCAAAGGCAGTTGAGCAGCCGCCCGCCGAACCTAATGCAACTAGCACCGTAGGACCGAACACCGATCCTGGTTCGGCTAATGATCAGCACAATGGTTCAGCAGACAGCCGGAAAAAGATCATCGTCATCATAATTGCGGCAGGAGTGGTGCTTCTGATTATTGTCGTTTGCTTGATAATCAGAATGAGGAGACGAGCGAAGGTCCAACAGGACTTCAATGTGCTCGGGAAGGAAAATGTCAATGACCCAATTCAGAAAGACGTTCTCGGAACAGAGAAAAAGGAAGTGCAATTGAGTCGCAAAGGAACGGGCTCGAGCCGCAAGAGTCATGCCCCTATTGTCGCCAAAGGTTCAGCTACCTCCGACCTGGTTCTGTTAAGCGATGAGAAGGGTGTCTTCGGGATGGCAGATTTGATGAAAGCGGCGGCCGAGGTGTTGGGGAACGGAGGATTCGGGTCGTCGTACAAGGCCGTGATGGCCAACGGGGTCACGGTCGTGGTGAAGAGAATAAGAGAGACGGACGGGAAGAGTAAGGATGAGTTTGCTGCAGAGATGAGGAAGCTAGGAAGGCTGAAACACCCCAACGTTTTGACCCCTTTGGCTTACCACTACAGGAAGGATGAGAAGCTACTGGTTTTGAATATGTTCCCAAAGGGAGCCTGCTTTATTTGTTACATGGTATGACCTCGAAAAGTCTTCTGCTCCCGTGATGTTTCTTGTTCTGGTTTTTGGTGATTGCTTTTATGATTCCTTCTTTGTGGCAAGTTAGTCTTGACAAAATTTGGCTGATGGATCGAATACGTTTCAGGTGATCGCGGAGCTTCTCATGGAGATCTGAATTGGCCGGTGCGCCTGAAGATCATCAAAGGAATAGCCAAAGGGATCGGCCTTCTGCATGACGAACTCAGTTCTTCCGGCTTGCCCCATGGTAACCTTAAATCAAGCAATATTCTTCTCAATTCAGAATATGAGCCGCTACTGGCAGACTACGGGTTCAGCTCGTTGCTTGGCATGTCCCATGTCCCACAAGCGCTATTTGCGTGCAAGGCGCCTGAAGCCGCACAGTTCGGTAATATATCGCCTAAATGTGATGTATACTGTCTCGGAGTGGTAATCCTTGAGATGCTCACTGGAAAATTCCCTTCCCAATACCTCAGTAATGGGAAAGGCGGAACTGATGTCATCGAATGGGTGAGATCGGCAATTTCTGATGGAAGAGAGGCCAAACTGTTCGATCCCGAGATTGCAAACTCAACAAGTTCATTCCCTGAGATGGAAAAGCTTCTCCATATCGGGGCGGCTTGCACAGAGGCTAATCCTGAGCAGAGATTAGACATGAGAGAGGCCATTAGGAGAATTGAGGAGATACGGATGGAGGAAGAAGGTGCAGAGTCCAGCACAATAGATGTCTCGCCGCAGGTCCATGTATTGAGTTTACAAGAAGGCTACAGCACAAACTCGGGATAGAGAACCGGATCAAATAGTTTCAAAGACCGGTCAGGGCATCGAGACATGGCAATAGGTTTACATTCGGTGTATCACGATTAGAGTCCTTAGACATTAAGTGGTAATGCATGGAAATTCAAAGAGAAGCATTGTACTGACATCTAGAGTATTATCTGGTGTACCAATATGTGTATATATTGTGCAACAGAGAAGGTGCAAGCAAGTGAAGGAGATGAGAAGAAAGAAATTTAAAGCACATATCAAGCCAACGTAGTTTACAGCAAATTAAATGGCAACTCATGCACTCGCTAAAACCGCAAGTGTTCTGTTCACGCTCTTCAGGCTGCTTTCCGATTATTTACCATCACTTCGAACCAGACAAACTAGTTGTGCTTCTCTTTTCTTCCTCGCTTTCGAATCTATCAAGGTTAACCATCTATCGGCAAAACAAACAAGCCAACATATTAAATCTACCATGTCCAACCCTCGTATCTGAAACTGAGTATTTTTGCTTCTTTTCCGGAATGTAGATACTTCTACCTAAGTTGTGAAGTTTGACTTCCAAAAGATATCCCAAATGTTAAGATTGGCAAGAAATAACTCGGCTACTTCACAAGACGGAAAGCATGGCATTTGAGACTGGCTTGTCAAATGCGAAACCCCTTAATATATGTCATCATGTTTATACCTCGCCACATCGAACATAGTTGAAGCTTTGCTGAAGTAACAGTGAAAGAAGGTTGCAGCCTTGCCTAAATCACGATCTAGTGACTAATTTCATGACAACCTTCAGAATGGGAAAAGCGGATGATGCCAACATGAATACGGTGACAGATTATCCATGATACTATGCTGAAGTTCAGTATACCAAAGTGCAAACGGCCTGCTAATTCCAGAGAATCTTAAGCGTTACCATGAAGGTCCAATTTCAGCATAAATGCTAACAGTACAATAAGAAAATTAAACACCCTGCTAAGAATCTGAATATTGAAGGTCAATTCTTCATTTGAAATTTGATACCACACCCCTTGCAACACCAAAACACCACTGCGTTAATATTTGCAGACATGGCTTCAACCCCTCGATAAATACACAATATGATCAAAAGAGATCAATCCAGATCCAAGAACTCCATTCGTTTCCTCATGGTACCTTTAAGGTCCGAAGCCTCCCTTTCTGCCTTCTGCGCCTGCACCATTATCAAAGTGAAATAGCTAAGAAAATTTCTTGGCAAAATCAATTAATCCAATTTAGTATACTTTCTTATAAGAAAACCAGATTAAGAACGCACTGACACATAAAATGAGGTTTATTTAACATAGGAACATTACTTGAAATCATTTTCCAATGCACTGCTAGGTTAGAAATGGCTTCAGAAGTCCACACTTTCTGCTTTTGTTCCATTTTAAGTAATGTCATTGACAAGTAACTAGAAGTTGCAAAAGCATGAAGCTGGAAGTGTACAAAAAAACTAATAATTTCCAACGAATTATTTTTTAAGTGCTACAATAGTCTGACTCAAAAGTTTATACATTGAAGGGAGTGGGAGTGTATACGTGACCAAGATCTTTGACATAAAACAGAAATCTCAGAACCTTTATCCAGATATTAACCAAATAATACAACCAAATTATGAGTATTAACTAATCCCACTAAAGCCTTCAAATCATGGACATCTTGCAATAAATTCAAAACTATTTGCTGAAATCGATAAGTGTGGAAATATCACTAATTTAAAAACAACCATCGAAGATATGATCAATCACTTAGGAAAGTGTCATTTTGTAGGAGCCTACGACTAGCCCACATTCAATAATTTATATTACACTTACCCTTCTAATTTCAGCTGTTGAAACCCGTCTCATATGTGGGGGGAGTTCCTCTTTTTCAACATCCTGATACATGAGATGCATATATGAGGGGACCATATAGAATAAATGCTATATGTGAAATTGACAGAGAGTAGAGATTTCCCACCAGTTCACCAATTAAAACTACATTCTCCCCACGTATTACATAAAGACCTAAAGGGATGTCGCAATATAGGTCACCAACAATAGCTCTTTCACATGCGCCCTCTAGAACAGCATTTGCTGCATAAAAAGAGTGATAGCAGAATTTAGAATACAGGACTTTGCTATTGAAGCATACACTTATGCAGGGACTAAGGATAACAAGGCAAAAGGTTGTACCAAATTGATCAAATGAGCGAAGTATACCCAACAGCTTTCGACCATCTCGCAGAAGTACAAGAAGCTTCCCTGTAAAGCAAAATATCATTTGGACGTAAGAATCTAACATGATGCCCAAAAAGAGAGCCAACTTTCGTTTGTATCTTGTGGAAAGACATACATGTTTCCCGTCAATCAACAAAAGGAAAATAAAAAACAAAAAAATCAAAAGGAAAGCATGACAAAGTACTGAGGGAAAATAAAATAAAATGACTGACTCGAAAAGGAGGCTAGCCACCTTCAGTAATACAGCAGTTAATCATTTTCAGCATCAAACTTAATCACACATATTGCCGTATTGGGAGTGTTCAATTGATGGAAGGATGTATACATCTTCCATTGCTTCAAAATGGAAGCAGAAGTTCTTGTAGAATGAATTCACCAGAACATCTATTTCTTCAAAGACAATACTTCAGCTATGTATTGTTCTTTCTCTAGATTAGCTCTCTCAACTGGGTATGTCAGCGAGAAGTGTTAAGAGTAAGGCTCTACCAAACATATTTTATACTGGTTATAGACAAGAACCATATAACCGCTGTCAATTCATAATTCTCCAGTGACATGACAACATCCATGAATTAAGGTCCAGGGCAGAACATTCATCCTTCTGGCTACCCAGCAAATGCTACATTCTATTAAGTCTTATTAGGCTTGTTTTCAACTTCTTCTAAAGTAACAAAATGCTAGCTCTTTTCTCCACTCGGCAAAGGAATGAATAAGATCAGTATAGGCAAAGGCAGTCATTCATATCATTTAGGGTCAGAAAAATGAGTACCAGCATGAATGTGACCTAATCATCTCCCCTTCAGAAATATCAGAGCAAAAGGATTGGTGACTGAAAAACCACATACAACATCTTTGGCTTAACCATTAGCAACTAACTATATAGTCTCACAGCCTAGTGAACATTGAATAGTGGAAACTTGTCATTAATTTTCCCTTGACGCATAGAGCCTTGTCACTAATTCTCCCTTTAAAGCCTTTGTAGCACCAGATAAACATGTGTGGGTTTGGTGTCTTCATGCACGTGCACACATCTCTATATACAACTAGATACATGATTCCGCCAACAAACAATAACACAAGAAGCCAACACAATAAACCAAGATAGCACTCCCATTCAAAACCTAACAGGTCCATATACAACCTAGACATCAAGATGCACTGCCATTATACAGAGTTAACACGAGAAGAAAGTCTCAAAACCATTTGTAAATAGTGGCATTTTTTAACAAACAACTCAACCAGCATAAACAAACTCAGTAACTAGACAATAGTGTAATTCCTACAAATGCAAAATTAAGGTGAAAAACCTACTGTCAAGGTAGCTGGCGAGAGAAGTCGACAGGTAAGTGTCTTCAGGGCTTGCCCAAGACATCGATAATTAGCCTCAACTTTCGCGTTAACTCTAACAGAACCACCTCAGAATCCACCAAATACCAATCCAGAAATGGCATTGACAGCTACGACTCCTCTTCTTTAACTTCCCCGCCTCGCACAACACCAAAGCCTTCACTAACCAGCCAAAAGAACAATACCCAATTCCCTAAAGAAACCAAATTTCAAACACAATAAGCAATCGAATGCAAGCCGCTGGTTTCTCACAACGCGAATTCACACTTCTACTCGTATTCAACAGCAGTACCAGAAGTAGAACAAGAGCAAATCTTGCACCTACTTCCCCCTTCCCAACATAAATCAATCGACCCGAAACTCGCTTCAACGAATTAACCCGGAAAACCCTCCAATTCTCACCAGGCTTCAAGACCAGACGACAAAAAGATGGAAACTTTAGAAGGTGAGAGAAAAGTAATCAGATCCAAGATGAGATTTTTACGAGGGATTGTGATCAAGAATCCAATAGGGTGAGAAAGTGAGACGAGAGTGGCATTTGGGAGGGAGAAAGATTTGGCTTGATCTTCTAGGGCTCAAAGGGTTTTCCCTATCGAGTGAAATTAAGCAGAGCGTTCGAGTGATTAGATGAAGACTCGATCTTGATTTTTCGATGGAGCGCAGCTGAAAAGTGTGACAGTGCAAGCGGAAGAAACTTTGGGAATTCTGAATGGCATGGCCAATTTTGGTGTTTTCCACTTTTGGCCCAGGGGTTTGACTTTCTTTTACATTTTAACCCCTTTTTATGAAAGAGTGTTTAGTTTTGGATGAAAATAAAACCAACACAAACACACACATCACAGCTGTCGAATGTGAAAAGTTAAATTTCCCCATTGATTCAATTCTCTAGTTGGAACTTAGATAATTACTGATATAAATTCCTAGCATCCTCATCATCTTTGAATCAAGGAAAAAAAACAATAATCAATGAATTTCGATTTATTCTTGACCGATCAAACCAAAAATCATGACTTAAATTAGTTGATTTCTGGTCTTTATGTACAATTTTCACATTGACAGAATCAAGATCCTAAAACAACTTCAACCTAATTTTTTCCAACCCACTTCAAGGCTTCAAGTTAACTTAAATCTGGAAACTGAATTTTTAGCACAAATTGGATGAACCCACAAGTTATTATCTAGGGTCAGTCTTAGGATCGATTGAGGGAGTTCAATAAACTCACTTAATTCGCAAATGTGCTTGAGTTGCTTTTGCATAAAGCGAAAGAAATCTATAAGAAAATTCTAATCCAATCCTCAGCAATCCATGCCTACCATTTGATGTGATATTTGTTCTCTTTAGTTTTGGCATAGAAGACTCTGCCTCAGTCCTCTCCCCTCTTGAAAAACTGTCAAGCAGATTATTTCAAAGACGTTTATAATATTTCTTACTATTACTATTTTACGGACTATACAAAAACGAGAAATGGTCAAGAGAGAGAGAATACAGTAAGAAAGACGGGAAACTGTGGATTCTGTCCAGCTTTCCCAGAATATGCACTACAGATAATCCATAAGAGATATGTCCGTTAACATGAGTTGAGACTGATCAACAGACACAACCATGAAAAAAAGGGGAAAAAGATTTTGGAATTTGAGCACAGTCAAACAGAATGAAAGCAACTCTTTTCTGGTCCTTCCATTGAGCCAACTTAGAACCTCAGATGAACTTATTGACGACTTTGTTTCAAAGATATATCAACAGCTTCTCCATGTCCGAGGTCCCAGCTAATGAATATGAGCCGCAAAAACTGAGTGATGAAAAATGAATCTGCACAATATGGTTCGGTCATGTCAAGAATTGTGTCTTTTGAGGGCAGAGAAGTAAGAGATGCAAAAGATTACTCGTTCAAAAGCGAACTGAAATTTGTCATATTACCTTGTAGTGTATTCTGTAGCAGACGGCAAGTAGATCAAATCTCAAGGACAATATCTGCAACAAAAGAGAAGCATGATTTAAATGCAAGCTCTTGTAATATTTTTGGCGAATTAGATTAGTTGCGAGAAGTTGGGATGATCCCAAAGTGAGCTTACATTCAGAATCTGTCTTGTCCCATTTAGAGCCTTCATCTGCTTCCTCCTGCTTTTCTTTCTCCGCTTTCGAGATCGGCTTGTCCTCTAAGTACCTTTTCATGGATGATGCCCGAGAAGTATTTTGTGGGTACATTTTCTTGCGAAGCAACGTCCTCAGAAGCTGATAGAAAGAAGCATGAAGATGGCAAAATTAGTCAAACAAAATGGAAACCCAAAAAAAAAAAAAAAAAAAAATCTTTCCATTGTTTAGATATTGTCATCTAGAAGCGGAAAAGTTCTAGGCATGAGTTTGTTTTTATGGTCAATATGTTGTGCACAATTTGCCTATTTTAGGTGCTAGATCGCTTAATATCTGTAATCCTTTTCTGTGTTCTATGAGATAGAACTTTTGGACCAGCTAGTTTAGTTGTGCAGTCATCGTGTCTACACATCTGATGAATACAGAGATTTGAAGATCTTCTTCGTAGACAAAGATGAATCAAAGTAGATCAGCACTCCTCATGCACTTCTTGACTGTCGAGCTTTCCACCGCAATCATGGTTTGAATCAAATAATCTAACTAGAGATATGATCTAACTAGATATACAATCTAACTTGTGTGTTTTATCTATACCTTCTCCATTCTTGACTCGGGAGTGGATCTCTCAAGCTAGGCGCCGGTGCAAATCCGCTTCTGCAAACGAACATCTTCTTAAGAAGGAACGAAATAGACTTTTTCCCGATTGCTTTCTTGCTATTATCTGCACAAATCTCTTTGCATTTACCAATAATAATACTTATAGTCCTCTCAATATCCTCCTCCCTATCCCCTGGCTCGCTGCACAAGGAACTACTAATCCGCCTGTCGACCTCCAAGCTTGATGGGCAGTTCAGGAACCTGTCCAGTGGCTGATCTGTGGTTTCTCTTTCAATTTTGGATGAAGGTTTACGGGACAAGAGTTTGGTCAAAGCTTTCTGTAATTTCCCAACTTCTTCAGGGGTGAAGTCTGATAAATCGGGTGAGGAAGACGGAATTTCCTGAATATTGTCTTGGCTTTCTTGGTTATTTTCCTGAAGATTGCTTTGGCTTTCTTGGTTTTCTCCTAGATCACTGTTCCCAAAGGTTCCAATTGCCAGCAATCCCTGTGGCCAATCGCTGAATTCTTCTCTAGGTTCTTGTTTCGCATGATGATCTGCCCAATAAAGAACCAAACTAATTTAAAAATTGATCCGAGTGTAGAAGTAAGCTCACTTATCAAAACTTTAGTTTTGTTGATTGTAGATGATTGGATCTTCGTGCGTATCTATTATACCACTGTCGAGAAAAAGAAAACAAATGATAAAGTGAACACTACATATGGACCCCAAAAAAGAAAAAAAGAAAGAAAGCACTTTCTGCTACACAAAGTTAATGTACAAAAATCTTCGAGTTACCATCTTACCCATTCAGATTGTATTCTTCGAATCTATGAATTCAAGTAGGATTTTGTGTTTCAATTTTCTGTTCACAGGAAAAAGGTTCTATTTGATTGCAACTAGTAACCATCACCAAGAAAGTCCACTTTGGCATTTTAAAAGGAACTTCTAGGCGATCATTTGGGAGGACAGTATACTCCGTTCAGGTAGATCTTATTCATTGACCCCAACCTTTAGGATTAATTTTGAAGAACTAACATGATTGGTCCAAAAGTCAATTGTGTTAGAATATGAGGCCAACAATCTCTCTAGCCACCCATGTGCAAACTTGCGTAAAGCACAAAGCAACTATTCTAGATAGCAGGCTAGATGGCAGACAAAAAGAAGAGGCTCAAATAGCCAGGAGATCTCCTTGGTTACCTTATAAAGCCAAAAAATTAGGATATTCTTGGCCAATATGAAGCAAGACATTTCCAGGACAGAGTCGACCATGACACTAACAAAGCGAAAGAGCAGACTTGATACAGTCTTATGAACACTTACATCTACTGGAGGGAACTGGTTCTGGTTTCACATTTCCTTTCGTACCATTCAGCTTGTTCTGCACCCAACCGAATAGCTGCAACAGAAAATGTCTATTAGAACTCGTATAGGACTCGAACGCACGAACAAAGCCACATGCAACATGACCACAAAAACAACATTCACCTTCATTTTCATTGAAACAAGAAGGCAAAGCTCAAAGCTCTTCACTCTTCTCGTATGAGTAGGAAGCTGTATTATTGGCTTTGAGAAGACCCACGAGGGTGGCAGAAAAAACTCAGTGAGAGATTGCTTGACAGACTGAGGCCCAGGTGTTGAAGAATGTAGATCTTAAAGGCCAATGAGAACTGAGCTTCGGGAGTGCAAATTCAAGATTTTGAGCCTTGGTAAATTTCATGGCCAACCTGAACTAAGCTCCCCACTTGGTTCAAGTTCCTAAAAGCAGCTTGGCTTTGTCCCACTCAACATGCGTATCTTTCACAAAGCTTTGAATTGGAGACACCTGAGCGAGCGAGGGAGTCCATCTTATACAAAATACAACTAATATACACGCATCCCCATCAGCACAAAAACATTCCCTGTGATATTTTACTCATATCATCTATCAATGCGTGCGTGTACAAAGTATTCTAAACACATGGGGGTCTAAATAAGCTTTTTCTGGAACAAACCCTGAAGAAGGGCCACGAAGAGCGGCGGCCATGTCAGCCGTTGGATCAGGGGGGGATGCAGAGATCCAGAGACAAACCATGAAGTAGAGAGAAAGAAAGGTGATATCAATCTCTATACACAAACCTTTTATAATCTAACGATAAGGGGAGTGACACGAGGGGATGCCCTAAATATTGGTCTGGTCCTGAGGGACAACAGCGTCTCCCTCCTTTTTTCAGGTGAAATTCTCTCTTTATACCCTAATTCTTTTAAAAGAAAAATAAAGGAGTGTACTTGGACTCCTCTTTCTTGGTTAGCAGAAAGAAATCTCCCGAAAGAACACTTGAGATGGCAAGAGAGAAGCAAAGGATTGGATTCGGAACTCGCTTCGTGAAAAGTGTAGGGTATTGGAATCATGAGTTCACTCAAGGGCCATGCTTCGAGAAAATAATTTCCTTGATCAACCTACGACCACGCGCAAGATGCGAAGTTAGTCTAGTATGCGAAAGACGGGAAATGGGCAAGAAATTTTGCAATGTCTTCCTTTTTTTCATTTAGGTTAGGATTGGTTGATAGTTGTGCTAAGCAAGTTTCGGAGCCAAGATTTCTCAAGTTTTCTTTTTTCAAATATAAAGTCTAATCGCCTAATTACATAGACCAACCTGATTGTCTACTATTCTTTCAGTAAAAAGACTTGCTTTTTACTTAACCACTTGCTGTATTCTAAAATTAAAAAGGACAACAGAGAGGAGGTTCGACAACTTGCTTATCAGAATTGGATAGGGAGAGGCATAAACAGAAATCATGGTCAACTTGCTTGTACTTTGGGACTTGGTTAACGGCTCGAATGCACCAAATAAATCCTTGGTCTTCACCTACAATGGATCTGGACCCTTTTTTGGGATCGATTGTTCGATGCCATTTCCAAAAATCTAGAAGAGCTATGACATGGTGTTGGCCAAATTTTCGAAAGGAGGATCAAGTGAAAATGGACATGGCCATGAGGGAACCACGTCACCCCACTTGTGGCCGTGGTGGGGCTAGCGGTGACCTTTCTCAAGATCACGTTGGAGTTACCGGTGGTTCCGGCAGTTCTTCAACTAGCCACAAGGCAAGAACGTTTACGTTATCAAAATGACATTTTAATTTTTGGGTATGAGTTAATTATATCTGAAATGAACTTTTGAGTTAAGTTGTTAGCGATTTATATATTTTTTTATGGAATATCAAAACTTTGATATTATAACCAAATGACTCTTTTATATATACATAAATATATATTTTAAGAATTGGTTGATCATGGTTACGATTGAAAATAATAATGCAAAAAGACAGATTTGAGAAAATTCTGTATAATTCCACATATTCACATTGAAGATTATGTTAATCTATTTATAAATTTTATGAAATGATTATTGAAAGTAACATATCAATCAAAGAAATGCATTATCCAATGAAATATATACATAATCTCGAAAAATATTCATAATCAAATAAATCCCATAATATCAATAACAATTATATTTGAAGTTGTATCATTGCTCCTCTACTTGATAAATGTACTTATTCATAAGTAAATTTGACTCTCATTTCTTATTATAAATGCTATTTTTTTACTAATATTATTATTCAGATTTTAGGAAATATTATGAACTTCACCGAAAATTCAGAATGACATCAAAAATTGCAAATATCAAATTCTAGATGCGAGAGCTCCAAAAGACGATCCTCCGCATGCCCCCTTTTTTTCTTTCTTGTTTGCCTTTTAAGGCACCCTGAAATGCTCTACGCGATCCCCTTCGAGACACGTAGCGCACATCAGGAAATCTGGCTACGTGTCACGCCGTCATCAGTCCCGCCACACCGTGTCGGGCCGACACGTGCACCAAAGGGATCGCAGTTGACTTAGTACTAACCTCAATTGGGTAAAAATACATGTTTCTTTATTCCCTTCCCCACCACTAAAATACCACCTCCCCCCAAAATAATCATACATTAATCGAAATACGATTAAAATTCATATGATGTCTGCCCTGCAAGGTTTTCAGGGCTCCATAACGTGATTGGATCGAACTAATAATAAACAGTATCTCAAAAAAGCACACCAGGGTGATTAACTCTGACCCAAACACAGTTCCTTCGTCGACTTTTCCTCAGTCTCAATTCTAGAATCGACACACCAAACGATGGATTTAAAAACCCATGATCTTTTTTTTTTTTTTAATTCCTTAATCGCAGGATTAGTTTAATTAATCCGAAAAAGGGGTCATTGGTGGACATAAGTACTCCCTCGGGCCGCACACAAAACTTTTCACCTTTCCTCCTGCATCTGCATAAATGCCGCCCCTTCCCGTGGCGGTTTGCCGTGGATTTATGTGGTTCTGATGGACTCACGTCGCTCCCTAACCAAAATCGAGCAAATTAAGAAACACCCTTCAAGGCCAGAAGCATAGCTGTTCGATGTTCCTTGGTCAGAAATAAAACATCGCTCGAAACTTTGTGACTAGCAACTAATCACAGTGAATTTGTTGATTAAACCTCAAAAAAATAAAAATCTAAGGTGGGTATCGTCACTCGACCCGTCACCCTAAAGCCTAGAAGTTCTAACAGATCATTAAAAAAAAAGGGTTACCTCGAGATGCATGTGGAAAATGAAATGGG